>CAOKZL010002648.1:0-170885 GCA_948472985.1 Iguana delicatissima | reverse complement strand
AGAAAAGATAAGCCATTTAGAAAATTTTTAGGTTATTTTGTTCCCTCCACCTTTGCTCTTTACCTGGGAAATCTTCATTTATCTCATCCATTTCCAGCACAACATCATAAGGGACACCGGCTTCTGCCAACAGAACATTCAGCTGCCCTGGCATGCGGCCAGCGACCGGATGGATGCCAAACCTGGAAACCAATAGAGAAAAGAATGGCCCCTTTTCATCCAAGACATGCTGAACTAATAAAAAGGAACTGATAAATGTCAGCTATGCTACGCGGGTGGAGGCAAGCCAGTTCTAACGCTTGTCTACCTCCTGACTGAACCAGTTGCAATAATAGAGTGTGTGGAGCGGGGCAGCCAGTGTTCACAAAGGGCATTTTAGTGGGAGAACACTGTTGTTAAACTGGAACAGATGGTGAGACTTTTTTTTTATATTCCAACCCTGTGAGGTAGGTGCTGGGCTTGTCTCTTCTGCTGAAGGTGTTGTGTGCCTTCAAGTAGTTTCTGATGTATGGTGACCCTAAGGCAACTCCATCATGGGGTTTTCTTGGCAAGCTTTGTTCAGAGAGGGTTTGCCCAGGTCACCCATGGATTTCCATGGCTGAGCTGGGATTCAAATCCTGGTGTCAAAGTCATAGGCCAGTGCTCAAACCACTATCTTATGCTGGCTATCAAACTTCAGGGTAAAGTGGACATTAAGCCCATATCTGTCTTGTTCAAGTTCAATACTTAAAGGGTTAAACTAGATGTGATAGTAGAACAAGAAGTAATGGGGGGCGGAGATAATCCAGATTAGTGGCAGTAGGCCGTGGTACAAAGTGAAGGAGGTTTTAACTGTTCCTTTGCTTGCCTGGTTCCAGTTTCCTCTCTATAGAAGGAAAGCTTACAAATACAGAGGGAGATGGAGGTCCAGATTGCATGTCCTACCACATTTTAGAAGAGTGAACTGGCAGCATTTCCACACTACATTCTTATAGTACTATATTCCATTTTCAACATCCTATGGAATCCTCGGGTTTGCAGTTTGGGGAAGGGCCCCTCCCTAAACCGCAAACCCCAGGATTCCATGGGGTGTTGAATGTGGAATAATAGCACGATAAGAGTGTAGTGAGGAAATGGCCTGGGACATATGTGGCCAAGCAACATGAAAGTGTAGTCAACAGGGCAAAAGTTATTAATGAGGAAGAACACAAGAGCCAAGAGAGACAACAACAGCTTGCTTTTGCCTGATCTTACTGAGAATGGTAGCATTCTGTCCCTCCTCTCCTCTCCACTTTCCTGAGCTGAGTGCAAACTACTTTTGCACTTTGAACTTAGTTTGCAGCAACTGAAGTAAGCTGAAAGGACAAAGAGGAATAATGGAAAGAGGAAAGAGAAACGGCTTCATTTTAAGGAAGAGGATAAATTAAGAGAATTAATCAGGACTGTCCCTGCCAAACCAGGACACTTGGAGGGTATGAGATTGTGATCACAATGGGGTCAAACAAGAGAACTCTTTCTTAATTTTAGTTTAGTTGTTTTTTTTACAATGTCTACTTGAACCATACTTATTGGCTCTCCCATACACATGGTCAGCTATTGCTGCTGCTATTATATGCACTCCCTTTCCTCTGTTGGTGTTAAAGACAACAGCACACTGGAGAGTGAGGCTGAACTTCCATAGGAAGACTCTCTCCGAAACAGAATCTAGGGTGTGATAATGGACTAATTATTATTGTTTTCTATCATAAAGAGTATGCATTTCTCCTGTCTGACAATGCAAGATAGTGGATGTATGGCCATGTTCCAAGATGGAGGAAAATCTAAACTTCTGGTGCCTTGAAAAACATAAAGGGCATAATACTGTTCGTTCTGGCAGCATTATTGTGGAAAAACAGAACAAGGTGCACAGCAGAAAATCTCTAAAGCCTGCCACTGTTTTGAAGGGCTAGAGGCTCTGTGCCTTTAATGGCAGCAAATGAAAGATTTAATGGGTTCAGCTTTTCCCACTGTTTACTTTTATGGAAGGAAAAAGATTCTACCTGCTGTTTAATGTCTGGGACACAAATGTTAAGACAATAGAGTTAATGACCATAAATAGGTAGTAACTCTATGTGCATGCTAGTTGTTAAGTGCTTTCACGTTATTTCCGACTTATGGCAATCTGAAGGCAGCCCTGTCGCAGGATTTTCTGGGGCTCAGAATGTGAGGCAGATCCAGTCACCCAATGTGTTTCCATGGCCAATCAGGGAATCAAACCCTTGGTCTACAGGGTCGTAATCCAGCACTCAAACTACTACATGCTGGCTCATGCTACTGCTTTTCAAGTTTACCAAGAGATGTCTAGCAGTTGTAGAATTTATTTAAGAGCTTTGGTTTAAGCAGACTTTTAATGTGGAAGCAGAGAACCTTCTTATTGGGATGTGGTATTTATTTTTTATTTTTACTTTTGTATGTCTTTGAAATGATTTTATACTGTTTAATGTGGGATTTTTAATTGTTTTTAAAATTATTCTTTTTGGGACCCACCTTGGGTCCTACTCTGGGAAAAAGGTGGCATACAAATGACATGAATAAAAGAGTGACTAAATAAATAATTTTTTCATTTTCCAAATTAGTAAAGCAGATCTTACATCATGTTTCTGCATGGTGATGCCATCAAATAAAACAATACAGCAAAATAATTGGATGTTTGAGAGGAAAAGAAGGAAAAAAATATACAGTACTGTTACTCCAGAACAATGCACAAACACCACAGTTACTTCAGAATAAGTGGCTAGGGGATTAGACTCAAAGCAGCTCTCTTGTGTCTATCACAATTGTTCTTATTAACATGCTTACACTAGTAGACTGACTGCACTTACCTGACTGTCTTTCCTTGTTCGGTAAGCATTTTCACCATGTCAGCAATGGGGTACTGTGCCTTGGCTGCACAAAGGCCCCACCCTATAACAGTGACAAAAGCAAAAGGGAAGTGATAAGGCAATACAAGTGCCAGATATATTTCTCTAGGAAAGGCATTCCACAACCAGAGGCCACCACTGAAAAGGCCCTCTCGCTCATCTCACCGTATTTGGTGGGAGTGGGTGGGACCCTAGGTGAGGGTCTCTCAGAACATTTCCACAGGGTCCAGAAAGATACATACAGTAGAAGAGGTTCTGCCAGGAGACCAGGCCCTAAGCTCCTTAGGGGGCTAGGTATGTTTAGCTTAGAGTGATGTGATAGCCTTCTCTAAATATCTGAAGTGGTGTCATTTAGAGGACGGAGCTTGTTTTCTGCTGCTCCATAGATCTGAACATAAACCAATAGATTCAAATTACAAGAAAAGAAATTCTACCTAAAGATTAAGAGGAACTGATTTACTGTAAGAGCTGCTCAACAGCGGAATGGTCTGCCTTGAAGGGTCTTTGTAGGTCTTAAACATTTTTGTAGGTCTTAAACAGGTGTTGGATGGGAATCTTTCAGGAGTGCTTTAGCTGTGTATTCCTGCATGGCAGGGGATTGGACAAGATGGCACTTGTGGTTCAATCTAACAAGACAATTTCCACACTATAGTTATAGTGCTATTATTCTCCTTTCAACATCCTGTAGAATTCCAGGGTTTGTAGTTTTCTGAGGCCAAAGAGCTCTCTGGCTGAGAATTCTAAATGCCTTTCCCTAAACTGCAAATGCCAGGATTCCATAAGATGTTGAAAGTGGAATAATAGCACTTTAACAGTCTAGTGCGGAAATGGCCTAAGATTCAATTATTCTAAGCCATGTAGGACTTTAGAAATTAATACCAACAATTTGAACCAGGTTCATAAATGGATTAGAAGCCAATGCAGACAGCAATATGTATGAATCTTGGCAGGTTGAAATACAGAACATAGTGTCATAGAAATACAGAACATAGTGTCATAGAGCAAAACCTAGGCTTCTGCATATGCCAAACACCATTAATACCAGGCCTTGGCTTGGTCTCCCTTTAGGAAAACATCTTCCCCATTCCATGTATAACAGCCAAGTGGACTCGTAGCCAAATCTTTCTTTGACCTGGTAAAGGTACAGCACCTTCCTCCCATACTTGGCAGCAGCAGCTAGCTTAGGAGGTATGAGGAAAGCAGCATGACACTCAGCTTTATCCTCACTTTGCTGCTGCCTGTTGGACACACAAGTGTCCAACAATACCACATCCTAATGCCTGTTGGGAATTTGAAAAACAAGAACAAATAGGTTTTCTGTTCCCTATTTGTGCCCCCAGGTAGCTGGGGACCAGTACATTAAAAGTCTGAATTTGGCCCACAGAGAAGCTAAACATTTAATGCAGTGTTCACAACAACTGACTCTATAGAGTGACATCTTTTGGATTAAGGAAGTTAAGATAGACTTTTGGGAAGAGGTAAGAAAAAACTGATACAAGCCATTGCCAAGAATCCACAGAGCTAACTCAAAAAAGTACTAGGGAGTTCTTCCTGCATACTCTGTGGTGTTCCATTCAGAACATGCTCTTGAGTTTCAGATGATGTGTCTTTCCAAACCCCCACTGCATAATACTTCTCAGTTCACTAAGGAGAAAATTTAGAAACTATGACCAAAAGGAAATATCTGAGCACTATAAGCATATAAAACATTCCCCCCGCCCCCGCAAGAATGCCTGAAAAAGCATTCTCAAATTCTCTCTTTCTCTCTTGTTTTGTCTCAGAGCCCACCTCCCCAAAAAGAGTGTGCCTGGGGAAGGCAATGGACTTCATTATGTCCTTTTCTGTTTCTCTTCCTCTACTTTTGAAGAGCCTTGCTGAGTAGAAAATAGTAAGTCTTTTTGAATTAGAGGCTGTGGTGCAGCTGGGTAATTTCAGAATTAGAACTCAATACAGATATACGTCAGTTCAGGAAGTTGATGTGTTCCTAGGCTTTACTTCTTTAAGTGGTTTGAATGTTGGAATATTACTCAAGTAATTTTTGACTTATAATGAACCTAAACTGAACCTATCACAGGGCTTTCTTGGCAAGATTTGTTCAGAGAGGGATTGCCTTCTTCAGAGGCTGAGAAAGTGTGATTTGCCCAAAGTCACCCAGTGAGTTTCAATGGCTGAGTGGGGGTTTGAACCCTGGTCATGGTCCAACACTCAAAGCACTACACCACACTGGGCTGCTTATTCATTACCTTGAAAGAAATGCCAAAGGACAAAGATTTTTCTTGATACTTTAATCTTAGGGACAGAGGCCATTTCCACACTAGACTGTTATGGCACTATTATTCCACTTTCAACATCCTACAGAAGCCTGGGGTTTGCAGTTTAGGGAGTGGCCTTGAGGTCCCTCTCTAAACTGCAAACCCCAGGATTTTGTAGGATGTTGAAAGTGGAATAATAGTGCTATAGCAGTCTAGTGTGGAAATGGCCAGAGTGGGAAGCACTAAACTAACAGATACCATTTGTGGTTTCTCCGTTTCTTACCTTTTGTTGTTTGTTAACTGCTGCTAGTCAGACCTCCTGGGCTGGGTGGGCCAGAGCCAGAACCCAATGGAAACAAAAATAAGCCCTAGACATTGAACCTGTCCCTGAGTGTTTGCCGACCCAAAGGTTGCAATACATGGCACAGACGCTGTTATCAAGTAAGAAACCAAGGATTTCACATCCCATGTAATGAAAAGTTGTTAATGGGGTAGCACAAATGAAAATAGCACTTCATAGAAATAAAGATGGAACAGCACAGTCTTGTTCAGAATGGAATGCCTTGATCATTCTTTCAAAGCCCATTCAGATGACTGTTATACAGTTTAATGAAACTCCATAGAGCTCTTACCAGGTGTAATGATGATTGAATTAGCTTCTTTTATTAGTTCAACTGTTTGATCAACCCCAATTTCAGTGTGTGTTCCAACTATTTCCATGGGTTTTCCTCCAGCTGTAGATGTTGTACCATATCCACCCAAAATGACGTTTGGCAAAGATCGATTCATGGCCTGGATAATCATAAAACTTAAATGAAAAGAAAGTCAATTGCTTCAAGTCTAGTAAAAGACACCAAAGAGATCAGCTTGGTACCTGAAGTCAGCCAAAAGGCAAGAGAATGACTTTAGCCCCACCTTCAGTGTAAATGTAACTATTAACTCTGGATAATTCAAGTCATGGTTTTATATTTTAGATTGTGCTTAAATCAGGTCTGACTCTACTATTAGGCTGAATGCAGTGCCTAGCTCAGATGGCAGGGTGCCACGAGAAGCCAACTGGGTCAAGGTGGTGACACTGTTGCCTCACCTTCCTCCCAAGCCTAACTTTGTGGCAACTACAGCCACGGCCGCCTCCCGTTCACTCAGCACTGTGCTTCTGCCTGCCCATCTATCTAGCTACTACCCCATTTAACAGACCAGAACATCAATGGATTAATAAAACTGGGGATCATTTCACATGTAATAATATATAATTTATTTCCAGCAATTCAGTAAGTGTATTTGTGACCCAAAAGATTTTTTTAAAAGAAATAGTTGCAGATAGACATGCCCAACCTGGAATCATTTTGAAGAAAAATATTTGCTGGTCCACTGGCTCAATCTTGTGAGCCTCAGGAGCCCCATACACAAAAGGCACCAGCACTTGTTGTTGAAAGAAAGTTGGCCACATCCGTTAATATAGCTACAGTTGCTGGGCTGGCAATGCATGAGGTTTAGATCCAGATCTGGAGACAAACCAGTGTACCCATAAACTCAGAGTCCTGACCCAAAGCAGAGGAAAGCAAGGAGATGGCAGAGACAAGCCACTCAGGCATACTGCCACTGTGTGCTCCTCTGCCACCTTAGGATGAGGCAAGCCCTGACCGAGTTGGGTGTTACCTGTGTGCCAGGTCCTGAACAGTGTGGGGATGCTGGGTTCAGACCCCAGTTTTCCCTCCTTCTCTGATCTACTTCATGCCACCATCATCAAAGCATTGACAAAGTAGTGTACATAGCTAATATATGTGACAGTGACTATAATATGCATTAACAATTTAAAAACAGGGAATAACATCAAAAGATGGGTAGATGGGGAAGCAGTTAAAATCTGAGTGCCATGGAAAGTAGCGATACCTGGATATAAACCTCCTAGGTGGACAAGGTGCTTCAACAGCTGTCTCCGGGGAGCCCCCTCCCCTTTGCCAAGCAGATTGGATGCCTCCTCGCCAAGCCATCCAAAAGGGAGGCTTGGGAGGAAGAAGCCAGCTGCAAGGGATATTGTCAGGAGACATGTGTTTATTGTTTAGATTAGCATAGCAAGGGTGTTAGCATAGAAGGGTGTTAGCTATATACTAGAATTTACACATGAAGAACATTCCTTCCGGCTAGAGTTTCCCAGGGAAGTAGATTAGATAAGATTTATGGTGATTTATGGCCACCAAGGCTTTGATGGTTGGGTCTGTGAAGTTAAACATTTAAATGTAAAGTGCGGGAAACAATTCTCATTCGCGATCTTTAAAGTTTGAAGACAGCATCACCGCTCTGCTTTCAATAAACTACTTTTAGTTATTTGTACAAGCTTGTGAGTGAATCTGTTCCTGACAGAAAGATCGCGAATCGCTACAAATTTTTCTTCCCAATATGCATCAAGAAATGGACCAGGGGAGCACTGAGGAAGAATTTGTAACCGCAGGAACTGACGGAGCTGCGGGGATCGAAGTGCCTAGGAGCACCGAGGTCGAAGCGTGTACGACCGTGGCTTTCGAGACTCCTGCAAGCGGCCAAACTTGGGTCTGGGGAGAAAAGCCCGCATGTCCCAGAGGCAATGCAGACGCGCCGGAAGGTGGGACTCCTCAGCGGCCAAGTTATCTCTTCTGGAGGAGATAACTCACTTGGAAACAAGACTTGCGCAGCAAAGTGAGGAGTTGCTGGAACTCAAAGCGCTGCTACGCGAATGAATATCCGTCAACCGCAAGGATGGGAACCACGAGCTGCTGCTCCAGCGGCAGGCACTGCTGGACCACCTCAGCAACCGGGCAGCCAGGACCAGGGCCCCCCCCCACAGGAATATTGAAGAACTTAAGGCGTCCTTCAAGGGGAAGGGAAAAGAGAAGCTCTCCTACTTTATGACTATGACTAATAATTTCATGTTGGATTACGGCCACCTGTTTCAGGATGATGCGGCTCGAATCCGGTTCATCAGTCAGAGTTTGAAAGGTGTGGCTGCGGACTGGGTAGCGAACTTGTATACACCCGCGCCCCAGAAACTGAAAACTTGCAGCTGTTCATGAATCACCTGCACGAACGCTTTGAAGACCCCCATTTGCTGGAGAAAACTAGATTTCTACTGAAACGCATGAGGCAAGGTGGCAACAATGTGGGAATGTATTCCCGTGAGTTCAGAAACTTGGCCACCAGAGCCCAGTGGAACGATGAAATTTTCATTGAATTGTACAAAGATGGTCTGATCCAAATCCTACGGGGATGCTTTTTGCAGGCCAACCCGCAAACCTTGTTGGGCTGGATCCGGTTGGCTACTGAGGTGGAAGGGATTACCCATGCGATACAGCTGGCCCGACAGCGGCAGGACACTCCGAAATGACGTCCCAGCCGCCCCCCTTCAGCAACGCAGGAGAATGAGACCAACGACTTCGCCGAGGTGCGCGTTTCAACTGTGACAAGACGGGTCACCTTGCTAACAGCTGTCCTGAGAAACAAGCTCCGACGGGCACCATGGAGGAACGCCGGGACCCTAAAGCCAGAGGCAAAACACGGCAGCCCGCGGCTGGCAGATCGCCCCTAAACAAAATGACAGAAACCCAGTGGCAGCGACTGGGGGCCCTGACCTCGTGGGGAATCTTCAGGCGTCTGTATCCGATGACACGGACGGGGACCTTGACGCTGGCTGCAAAGCTTGGAGCGCAGCGGAATCCGCTGTAAGTACTGGTAAAGTTCCCCATTTATTCGCAACCGTCAAGTTTACGGGTGGAGATGGGATGTTGCATGAATATAGGGCTTTAATTAACTCTGGGTGCTCCAGGAGTTTATTGCACCCCAAATTGGCCAGGAAGCTAAATCTTCTTTACGAGCCTCTGAAGTGCCCTGTAAAACTAACACAAATGGAACGGGATGCCAATGGTTGGAGGGGTCATCGACAAGATATTCGAGCCTGTAGCGTTCCGAATGGGTAACAACAAGCACAGGCTGCTTTTTCGGGTTTCCCTAAAGAGGTACAGTTTAAGTTGGTTTTGGGGATTGACTGGCTTCGCAAATATAACCCCCGTATAGACTGGAGTGTTGACACTATTACTGCTGCAGAGTCAGTCCTTTCTCTGTCCCAGGAGGAATTGCAATGGATTCCTTCTCACTACCGGGATTTACAAAAGGTTTTCCATGAAAAGGAGGCCGATAAATTGCCTCTGAACACGGAATTCGACTGCAAACTTACTTTAATGGAGGGGGTTTAATTGCCTAAGCGCAAGATTTACCCTATGAGTCGTCAGGAGCTTCTTGCTCTCAAAAAGTTTTTGAACAAAAATTTGGAGCGTGAGTTTATCAAGCCTTCTACGGCTCCCACGGCAAGTCCTGTCTTTTGCAGGAAAAGAAAGGATCCCAACGCAGATCCGAGACTGGTGGTGAACTATGCTGCAATTAATCAAGCCATCTTTTCTAATTGTTACCCAATTCCACTGATACGGACTGTGTTGGACCACCTGGTCCAGGGGAAATATTTTACCAAACTTGATCTAAAAGAGGCTTTTCACAGAATACGGATGGATCCGGACTCTGAGTGGTTGACCACTTTTGCCACTCCTTTTGGCAATTTTAAATGGACTGTCCTTCCTTTTAGATTACAATCAGGTCCGTCTGTTTTCCAGATGTTTTTGAGCTCTCCCTTTCATGACTTATTGTACCAGGGGGTTCTGATTTATCTGGACGATATATTGATTTATGCTGACTCCATGGAGGCTCATGTAGCTTTGGTGCATGTGGTACTCAAACGCTTAAATTTAGAACCGCCTCGTGGTCAACCTATCGAAATGTCAATTTGACACTCAGGCTTTCGATTATTTGGGCTATCGGATTCAGGATAATTCCCTAAAAATGGAACCTTCTAAAGTTAACTCCATATTACAATGGCCCACCCCCAGAATTGTGAAGCAGCTCCAGCAGTTTCTGGGCTTTGCGAACTTTTATCAGAATTTCATTGATGATTTCGCGTCCATTGCCCTTCCACTCACGGACATCTTGCGCAAACCTAAAGGCTCTCCCCGGGCAAGCTACATAAACTTGCCCCGTCTCCGGAATGTCAAGCCACTTTTGACATGCTGAAAGCTAAGTTCACTTCTGAGCCTTTACTACTTTTCCCGGATGTGGAGAAACCGTTTATAGTACAGAAAGATGCTTCGGATTTCGCGATGGCGGCTGTGCTTTTACAGCATGACTCGGGGGGAGGCACTAAGCCTTGCACCTTCATTTTGAGAAAATTTTCTCCCCAACAACGCAATTGGCCATTTGGGAGAAGGAAGCCAAGGCGATTCATTTAGCGCTGTCTTCCTGGCGGCATTTACTTGAAGGGGCTCGGCGTCCCTTTGAAGTTTGGACTGATCACAGGAATTTGCAAGCATTGCAGTCCGTTAGGAAGCTGTCACCTAAACAGGCGCGGTGGGCTGAGTTTTTCCAGCGTTTCCGATTTAAGATTGTTTTCCAGCCCGGTCACTCTAACCTGTTGGCTGATCCTCTTCTCGTCTGCCATGCTTTGAAACAAGCGCCATGGAATCCCCTCCACAGACTCTGTTTCCTGCCTCTTCCTTGGCTTCACAAGTGACCACTCGAGCGTTTGCTAAATCGAGACTTTCTGCTTCGTCTCTGTGTGATTCCGCGCTTCGAGATGTGATCGTTCACTCAGCACCGCCGACCCTTGGCTCCAGGCTAACAAGGAAAAAGAAACCTGGGTTGACAATCTGCCCTTTTATGGCACCAGGATTTATGTCCCCAGCTGCCCCCGAGCACGTCTTGCATAGGAATCATGACACGAAACCCGCTGGGCATTTTGGGTATCTAAAAACTTTACATGCAATTCGTCGCCTATACTGGTGGCCGGGTTTAAACTCCTCCGTGCAGACTTATGTTAAGCAGTGTGCCACCTGCAATGTTGCTAAGTCGCCATCTACAAAACCCCAGGAGCTGCTGCAACCTTTGCCTGTTCCTTCTACACCTTGGTCCATCATTGCTTGGGATTTCATCATGGGGCTTCCCTCTTCGCAAGGGTTTCATGTTGTCTGGGTCATCACTGACCATTTTTCCAAGCAATGCCACTTTGTGCCTCTGAAATGGGTGCCCACTGCGGAGAAGCTTGCTGGGTTATTCGTCATTAACATCTGGAAATATCACGGGTTGCCTACTGCGATTTTCTACAGGGACGCAGTTTTCACTTCCAAGTTTTGGACTTGTTTGTTTAAAAACCCTGGGGGTCACGCAGAAACTCAGTAGTGCTTATCACCCCCAGATGGATGGGCAGTCGGAGAGGGTCAATAAATCCCTTGAACAGTTTCTCAAGTGTTTTGTCAGTGAGAACCAGACTGATTGGGTTTCCTGCTCCCGTTTGCCAAATTTGCGATCAACTCTGCAGTTCATTCCTCAACTGGACTGCCTCCCTTTGAGATTGTTTATGGGTTTCTCCCTTCCCCTTTCCTCCCATTACCCTCCCTCCCTCTGCCCCCCCTTCTGTTGAAGCTTGGGTTTCCAAATTTTCCACCATTTGGCAGTCTGTCTCACACGCTCTCGCATCCGCTAAAGCCGATTACAAATGTTTTTGCAACCGCAAGCGGATGCCAAATCCTAATTTTAAGCCAGGTGATCTGGTCTATCTGTCGTCCAAAAACATTTCGCTACCCTCCCCGTTTAAAAAACTTGCTCTCCGTTTCCTAGGACCCTTCCCAGTGAAACGTGTTGTCAATGATGTATCTTTTGAACTGGGTTTCCTCCCTCCCTTAAGGCTGTTCATCCTGTGTTTCATTCCAGTTTGTTGAAGAAAGCCCATTTGTTGCCTTCTGCGACGACTGATGTCCTACTTCAACCCAATTGACGTTTCACTACGCTGTTGCTGAACTTTTATCCTGCTGTAGCTCTGTTGTATTTCGTTTACTTGTATATTACACTTGTATTTTTCCAGATTGTGTTTTTTTTCTCTCTTTTCTTTTATTATAATTTTTTTTGAAGGGGGGCAGGATGTCAGGAGACATGTGTTTATTGTTTAGATTAGCATAGCAAGGGAACAAGGTGTTAGCTATATACTAGAATTTACACATGAAGAACATTTCTTCTGGCTAGAGTTCCCAGGGAAGTAGATTAGATAAGACTTATGGTGATTATGGCCGCCAAGGCTTTGATGGTTGGGTCTGTGAAGTTAAACGTTTAAATGTAAAGTGCGGGAAACAATTCTCATTCGCGATCTTTAAAGTTTGAAGACAGCATCACTGCTCTGCTTTCAATAAACTACTTTTAGTTATTTGTACAAGCTTGTGAGTGAATCTGTTCCTGACAAATATGGTGACTCACCACGACAACACCAATGCCATGGTCAGCAAAATCCCTCCAGGTAAATCTAAGGGATTCCTACTTCCTTCCCCTCACGTAATAGAGCCATTTTGACTATATGTCTGAGTTCTGTGGGAATTAAGGAAGAATTTAACTAGTATTAATTATTTCATTGAAAGGAATCATACATGTGAGTGTATGTGATTATTTCAACATCAGGTGTTTTAATAAGCACAAACTTGTATCAGAGACTTTATTTTAATACATGGCTAGATTTTGGCTGTTTATGTATAATAAGAACAAACTGATTTAAACTGAAGAATTAACTTGCTTCTTCTAGTTATTGCTGTCACTGCTGCTTCTGCTGCTTCTAGAGGCAACGTTGCTCTTAAAAAGACTACAAAGAGCTAGAGATGATCAAGATCTACGACTATGTACTTCTGGTTTCAAAAATGAAATCTCCTGGTACAGGTTCAAAACAACGATAACCTTTACAGGCCAGAGGAGGGAAAATTCAATTGTGAAGTGCATCAGTTGCCACCAGAGATGATAAGATCAGCAAGAAGCTTTACATCAAAAGTGAAACAACATTTGAAAATAATAATTACTTGGGGAACATGAAGCATGTGTTAAATGTTTTGAATTTATTGTGACTGTGAAGTGCCTGTCTCTGCAATTTTGTCTTAGGATTTCTTTCCTTCATGTTTCAGAAAGTACATCCTGAAAAACTAGCGGAAAGAGAAAGAAGGGGAAAGATATGAAAATATGAACATCTCCAGAACAGTGACAGTTTCCAAGGAAGTAAGAAATAAATCTGGAGAAATAGGCATCAAGGTAGTCAATTGTGTAAGTCAAAGCAGCAATGACAGAATTGTTGATCTGTTGTGAAACAGGCTGAAAGAATCACCCCATCTGTCTGAATGCTTGCTTGTTTCCCTTACTCTGCTTGTATATTTATATACTGACCAGTATTAATAAATAAATAAATAGACCTTACCCATAGACCTTACCCCTCCCACCAACAACCTCCCAAATCTCATTGTAAGCCTCTAGTGCTCTCTCTTCACAAGGAGACTGACCTAGTTCCACAGCCTTTCCCTGTCTGACCATTGGCCATACTGGCTAGGGCAGATAGTTGTCTAAAACATCTGGATAATTATTTTGGGAGCGACTGTTATACCTGATTCCCCCATACCACTACACTGTTACAGCTGCTTAACCCCACTTTAACTGTCATATCTCTATCCTGTAGAATTGTGGGATTTCTAGTTTGACAATTTTCTATGAGATAGCAGTACCACACTAATTGACGAGAGTGGAACTGCAATTCCCAGGATTCCATAAGATGGAATTATAACATTTGAAGTGGTATCAAAACTGCTACAACTCTGTAGTTTAGATCCATTGATAAAGTTGGAAGCCATGAAATGTGTCTGATGGCAGAAAATTTAGTTCTTGTTTAATTTTTTTGTGAAGAGGCATAACAGTCATAGTGTATACATGCTTAGCTTACCACACACATGATGTAAGATAGGATAGCTCCAGAAGAACCAATCAAGGCACCAACAATAGTCATCAGGTTGTTGTCAAGAAGAAATCCTTCTGCACACAAAGCCCACCCAGAGTAGCTGTTGAGAACAGTAATCACCACAGGCATGTCTGCTCCACCAATAGCTGCTGTCAGTGTAACTCCCTGCCATTTTTTAAACACAACACAGGAGGGAAGGAAAATGAAATCTGGGCTATGTTTAAGTAACATAGTGATTAAAATTTAACACAAAAATATTAAAGAGAAAACAAATGGGAACTTAGTTACAGGAATGGATGAAGCATAATAATATTTTTTTAAAAAATCAAATAATAAACAGTCTGAGTTAACAATGGCTATTTTACTCTACATCATCAATTCTTCAACCAAAATAAAATAAAATAAAATAAAAATGTATGCCTTGTATTGGCAATTAGCTTGTAGAAACATAGTTCAGCTTAACACGCAGAGCAGAACTAGAATTATATCTTAGTAGCGTGAAATTGTTTTATGTTATAGCAGAGGTCAATCAACATGGCCTAGATTCCGTTGATTTTACTGACACTTTCTTGCTACATTATTTCTGTATGGTTTGGTCATCACTAACAGATTACGGTCAGTAACATCATCTTAGAATCATAGGAGATGAAAGAGATGGAAAACTATCTAATGCATGAACCAACTCAAAGGTAAGATTCTGCAACTCCACATCCTTGCCCAGATGCTGAATGCCATTGAGGTGCCATTGGCATTTCCCAGAAGCACTCCTCTGTTTGATCCAGTAAGGCTTTTGTTGTTGTTGTTGTTGTTGTTGTTGTTGTTGTTACTACTACTACTACTATTATTATTATTCCACCTTTCTCCCAGTCTGAAATTCAAGGTTGCTTACAACAGTTAAAAGAAAACACCTAAAAAATACACCAAATACAAAAGTTAAAAAAAATCAGTAACTATCCATAACATTAAAACCAGTTAAAAACATAGTTTTAAAAGCATCAAACCAACCAAATACAGACAGCACACCATAGGTCTGATGAATATCATATCTCCTTAAATATTTGGTGGCATCTCAACTCCTGGTAAAATTTATCCCTAAATTGCATCTTTCTTATGCTTATCTCTCTCTCCTTGCATTGAGTTTCCTGATATGAAATTAATTTAGGCTTCCATTTAAGGTCTCTTGCCTTTTCTCCTCTCTAATTGCTCTTCACCTTTTCTTCACTCTCATTGCTTCTTATTCTCTTTTTCTTCTGCTGTTGTCCCACTACAGCCATTTCCGCACTGCACTTTTACAGTGCTATTATTCCAACATCCTATGGAATCCTAGGGTTTGTATTTTTGGGGGGGGGCATTTAAACTTCTCAGCCACACAGCTCTTTGGCCCCTGCAAACTACAAACCCCAGAATTCCACAGGATGTTGAAAGTGGAATAATAGCACTATAACCGTGTAAGGCTGAAATGGCCTATGTTCCTTCATCCTTTTGACTATTGGATAGGAACACCTTTCCCCATCATCTATTTGTCAAGTCACCACATTTCTTCAGAACCACATTTTCACAGACTATAACAGCCTTTGCTTTTTCTCAACCAGCCGAAAGCATATTGCTTCCTGCCTGCATGTTTAATTTTTTAATCTGGTACAATTATTTATATACCCTGCTGTTCAGGATAGAAGTCTTTCCAAGGTGGCTTACAAGGAAAGTAAAAAACATTAATAAAATCAATAGAGTATTTAAAACAATACTTAAAAATAACAACTGGTAAGGATCTGTGCCCCAGGGCAATGAATGGTAGACAGCTCAGTGGAAGAAAGGAGAGGCAGTCCAGCTAGAGCAGTGGCCCTTGCTTTGTAGCCTTCTTTTCTTTCCAAGGAGCAGTTGGTAACGATGACCTTGAGAGGAAAGGGAAAAGCACAGCTGGGAGAGAGCCTAAGATGCTCCTTGCCTCCCTTTCTCTTTCTCCTGGAAAGAAAACTAGTGCCAGCATTATGCAGAGGGCAAGGCACCCATCACCTCAGGCAGGTGATCTGAGGTGTCATAAAAAGGCAGCAAATTGTTACTCATGTAACCTTCCCCCTGCCCCCTGCCAATTTGTTGACATGTTTTTAAGAAAGTGGTTTTTTAAATGTTTATTTTTGCTCAATAAATGGTGCAAGAGTTTCAGCTCCAGAAATTGCTAAATTTCAAATAGGTATCCACAGGAAGTGAACAGATATAATAAGCATTTCTGATAATGTTATATTATCTATTGTTTTATTGTGTATTTATGTGGGGGGTTTTTTCCTTCTACAATTTTATATAACCCCTGAAGGAGGCATTTGAGAATATATACAGGCCAAAACACATTGGACTTTTTTACCAGTAAAAGTAGCCATCAGTTGAATATCTTGGAATATATCTCTAGTTTCTTCTGCAGGCCACTGAGATTAGAGACATCAGCCGTCATTTTGTACAGCTGAAGCCAACAGGTACACTCACCCACCCTGCCCAAAACATGTGAAATGAGAATACTGTTACCCTGCAAATTGGGGGTGCCAGGAGGGGCACCCAAATAACCACACAAACCTAGCAAATGGGGGGAATTAGCTGGAGCACTCTCTTGGCTAACGAGAGGCAGGGTAACGCAGCAGGATCTCTTACCCGATGTATACAGGTTCAGGTCAGTGAGGAGTCAGGCAGTTTCAAAATAATAGTAAGATTTATTAAACAATATTAAGAAAAACACAAGCACACTCCTAACTAGAAAGGAAATAGAATCTGAGGGGAATGGGTGATACGCCACCTTTCCTGTAGTCCTGGAGAAGGCCAAATTGAAGAGAAGGAAACTCAGCACAGCGGCCGAGGGGAGCTCGCAGAGGTGGCAGCAGGGCGAAGTGAAGTTTGGCAAGAGTTCCACGGCGTCCAAAGAGCTCTCAGAGCTGGGGGTTTTTATTGGGGAAAGAACGACTGCAGGCTAGTCTGGTCTTCAGCGAAAACAATAAGTTTTGGGTTGGAGACAAAGCCTCCGAAAGGTCAGAATTTGCATGATTGAATTATATTCCGAATTGACAATGGTATGGCCGGTATGTAGATGCGGCTGGCTCGGCAGTTAAGCACTCAGCTCGCCAGGGTGCCCTCTCAGGGCAGAGAGTTTCTTTGTTTTATTGTGCATTAGTAATGACGGTGTTTGTGTCAGGAGGTCCCCTGAAGCAGATCTGGCAGTATCTGGCATGTTTGGTGAGAGCAACAATTAGCAGCCATGCCTAGCTTCGCGCTTGTTCGGCGGGCCTCACAAACACTTGGCCGGTGGCAGAGCAGGGCCGAATTATGATATCAAAATGATATCTTTGTTTCACCAAAGGCCAGGCCAGTTCGCAGTGGTAACAATACGAAGCATCTGCATGCTCTACAATGGCTGCAACTGCTCTTTTTCAGGCCTCAGGTGCCTTCATCCCCATCACTTCTAATCTGTCTTACTTAGGCAACAAATCCCATGTGGAACAAACAACACACATGCCCATGCTGTGGTACCTAAATGCTTTCTGTGGCATATCGTCACCACTAGAAATATAAACTAGTATTCTGTACCACCTACTTATTTAATTATACTTAACTGAGCAACTCTCAGGTTTCAGCCCCTTCCCACCCTGAGGGAAATGTCATTCATTCATAGTCTGATCACCAGCAGAACAGACCTCTTTCTCCTCATGCTGCTGATGCCCAGTAAAGTGGGTTGAGGGGGAAGTTATAATCATGGCAATAGTGTTACAATTGTGAATAAGTCGTGATCATGAATATGGAACAGTTACCTAGATTTATTCATCTATAACTGTTCTGTATCTAACATCACTACTTAATATACTTAACTAAGTAGCTGATACAGAATACTGGCCATATAAAAAATAATGATTATTCCCTTCATGTTCCTAAGCATATTCCTCCTCCATGTTCCTAAGTATTTTATTTATGTCTACCAGATCTTGAGGCAGGGTGGGCCAGACACTCTATCTTTCCCCATACTAGTTTATGGTGTGCTCTCTCTCTGTCTCTCCCCCCCCTTTCCTCCCTTGAGTCTAGGATTACAAGGACATCTGACAGCTTAAACTGATGGTTTATTTTACTCTCTGCCCACAGCTAAAAAGTTTTTGGAACCCTGCACATGTGGTTTGTGAGATCCTGCAGGGGTTCCACTGGATTTGTTATGGAATTTCTACAGAGCTGCACAAATATTTTGAAGAGGGCTTTGCGGAGTCCTTGGAACAGTGCCAATCCCACCCCCTCCACCCATAGCTGCATCTTGCTGTTGTTAAGCAGATGCTGGATATTAATGGGAGTTGTTTGTGCTACCTTATTTGAAATTCAAAATAGACAAGACAGCATTTGGGTGGTCATCACCCAAGAAATTTTTTATTTCTTGCATACACAACAGGTAAAACAAGATGCTTTACTGGGCAACAAAATGGATATGTTGTTTTCTTTGTTGCTTTTCTTCATAAGCCAGGACCAAGACAGCAGCAATTGTATTTCCCAAATTATCTTGTTTATGCTCTACTGCCCAGACTGTGTCGCTGCTATTTATTTATTTATTTATTTACTAAATTTATGCCCAGCTTTTTGGTCTGGCAGACTCAAAAGGTGGCTCCTCATACCAAAAGTTGCTGGCATTCTGTGACTAGACTCCACCAACTAGTTAGACCACACTTTGCAAAGTAATCAAGTACTGTCTTCTGAAAAGTCTGTAAATTTGAAAGTTGGCTTAATAAAAACAAGTCAGCAACTATTTCTGCTCTCTGACACACAGCCAAATTAGGTCCAATACTATGACTCTGAATCTGCATCTGGGATGTATATTTTCTGGATCGATAATACAAGCAGCTGATGCTAAGGGTTGAGCTGGTAACATAAAACAGGTAGGAAACAGTACTCTTTTGATTAGATAATGGCAGGTGTTCTGCTATATATGGGACCTATTTTTTTTTTAAAAAAGGCTTCACTCTGCCAGTTAACTGGTTAACTCTGCTTCATGCTATATTATCATGCTTCCTTGTATGTCAACATGGCTATAACTATCTGTATTACTAAGACCAATGCAAGGCAGGAGTTAGCTTGTTCCTTTCAGAATGACTGGGTAGAAAAGTATGTGTACATTTTGTCTCATATCTCTGCTTCTGTAAGGAATATACACTTTTTCAAATGGAAGCTAGAAATCAAAACTTTTAATGGTGGAAACTGGCAGCACATGTTATGAGTAGAAGCAGAGCCAAATATGGCCAACTGGGCAAGATGGTAGCCTTATGCACAATGCCATTTCTTTTGAACGTCTGAAGAGGCCTGTGCATATACATTCAGCCATAGCTTGCTGACTAGTATCAGTCCACAAGATTCATCATTCAAAACTTAGAATGACTGCCTTCTAGCTTTTCCTATAACAGAATGAGTTCTACAAAGTTCTAGAAGGCCCTATTCTGACCTAACAAGTTCCTTTCCCCATCTTCCAGCATTTCCCATGCCATAAGGAGTTCTATGAAGTTCTAGAAGGCTCTGTTCTGACTCATCAGGTTCCCTGCCCTCATCTGGATGGGAGTAGGGGAAGATGTTAAAAAAATATATTCAGAGTTGTCATCTGTACTCATACCATGATTGAAGAGAGTCCTGAAACTCCTAGAAGAGAAGCCATGCCAGTGGTGTAGCTGGGGTCCAGCATAAAAGGAATCATTCCACCTACTGAAGCTGCCAACAATCCACCATTCAAATAATGACGACCAGGCAGTAGAAGTGGAGCAGAGTTTAATATACCTAGAACAAAAATATAGAGGTTTAACATGTTGCTGGACAGACATTGATTTTCTTCCCTTCTTGTTCTAATGCCAGTTGCAAAGGATGGAAGGAAGGGGAAGATAGAAGAAAGGAAATGAAGGAATGAGTGAGAAAGGGAAAAGCCAACCCTATCCCCCTCAGGTTTTCAGGAAATTAATAGCTTAAGATAGTATTTTTTGCACTGGACTCTGTAGTCTAATGAGCTCCAAACTACAGGGCTCTATCCTTGACCTGTTAAAAGATGCTGGGCCCTAACCTTGGACTTACAAAATCCACCAGGCTCTGCTCCATGACTCCATCACAACAACCATTCCAGTCTCTCCCTCTCACCCATGAACCAGAATGTCCAATATTAACAGCTGACAATCCAAATTATTATCCCTTGTGAGACCACAGGTTGGGGGACTTCTCAAGTGGTTTAAGATGCAGAGAAGCCCGGAGGGATTCATGACAATACTGCATTTACTCTGCATTTAATTTGCTGTGTCCTTAGTAGTTATTTACTAGTTCAGTCTTGGAACTAAGCAGCATGATTTTCAAAGAGGGTAGTTTTTTTGTTTTTGTTTGCTCTTCTCTAAAGGTTGGCACCAGTCCTTATGGAAATTCAGTGTGAACAGAGATCTTAACTCTTTAACAGCCTTTGGCAATCCTAACAGAAGTTTAGATAATGCAACTGTGTGCATGGAGAGGCATACCTTGTAGTTTTCCATATGCTACTAAAGAGCCACTGAATGTTACACCTCCGATGTATGTG
Source organism: Iguana delicatissima (assembly GCA_948472985.1). Lineage (NCBI taxonomy): Eukaryota > Metazoa > Chordata > Lepidosauria > Squamata > Iguanidae > Iguana > Iguana delicatissima. The sequence goes on along the minus strand of CAOKZL010002648.1, from coordinate 150,377 downwards.
CCCAAATAGGCAACAGTTTTAAGGACATTAGCAGATGGGTGAACATCAAGGTGTGGATATTCAATCATGTACTCAGCAATGCATGTCAGAACTGCTGCCAAGCCAACCAGACTGTGAAATGCAGCAACGAGCTGTGGAAGGTCAGAGATTTCAATCCGTTTCGCAATGGTGAGACCTGCAAAATGAAGTGATTTAGATCCAAGATTTTAAAAAATGTCCTATTGTATTTCATATCCACTCTCATAAAGTATAAACAGCCAGTTAAGTAACAAAGGGCTGTTTACTTTCTTAAAATGTTTTCCCTTTTTTGTGCAAAGAGAAAGGAAACACAATGGGAACTTAAAAACTCATTTCAAGCCTCCTCCTTGGAAAACTTTTAAAAATTGAAAAGAGTCACAGGGAGTTATGAGAGTAACAATGTTTAGAGACTGCTGAGTAAAACCAGGATGATTCAAGCTACGACCTCACCATGGTGTCATGCCCTTGATGGAAGAATCCTTCTCTGAAGATGAACCTGAGCCTCCGGGGTCAGAGAGCAGTAGTATATTATTCATGTAACTCTAATGTGACCCCCTCCCACTTTTGCCTGAAATTCAGTTCAGATGATCCTGACTTAACCTTTGGATTTCCCTTGCCCAATTTACTTGCAATCTTCTTGAATTGTACTTTCTTAAGCCTATTGAACATGTCTTTGGATTGACATTGTATAAGTTGTTGCTTTTCACTTGTACCAGTGCTTCTGCAGCTGATGTGGGGACCAGTAATTATTTTTTGACTGGCACCATCTTTGTGCCCACTGGCTACAATTGTTTCTTCCTTTCCTGGAAACTCTCCAGGGACTGGCAGCTAATAGCTCAGGGGCCGGCACTACTTCAGGGGCCACCATTTTGAGCAGTACTGGTTTGGACCACACTAACTTAGCCTTTAGTGTCTCTGGACATTGCCCCTGGAACCTGCTCAGGCAGAGACCAATTACTGTAAAAGAACTTCTGTGGCTTTTTTTTTCTCTTTAAAGTATGCTTATACTTTGAGCTAGTTCAGGTTTTTATGCTTCAGGAGGACTTAAGGCATGGCCTCCCATCTGCTCCTGTTCCCCTTCCCCTCCCTGCAGGGAAAAGAACAAATATTGGATTGCAGTGTCATATTTATTTGAATGCTACATGTCTTAACTATTCACGTTGTCCCTGAAAAAAAAGTTGATGGTAAAAATTGCACTGATAGAATGGGCTGCTCAGGCTGGTCCAGCTGACCTGCAAAAGAGGAATGGCTGTTTTCAAATATTTGCAGAAAAGCCAGGACCAACCCGGTTGTCCAGTCAACCCAAAGCAAACATCTGTTTTGTTAGGTACATCAGTGAAGCCATGTGAAAACTGAGAAATGAGGCCCAAGGCACCTTGCAGGATCACTGGGGATGCTGAGTGTATCTCTTGCATTGTTCACAGTCATTCACAGTCATTGCATTCTCTCTTTGCCAAAGTAGTCTCTATGATGAAACAGAGGGGGGTAATTGCTTCAGGGAACAAGTGCTAGGGAAGCTATAATAAGGTTGCATGGAGAGCATTTTCTGTAGACAGAAATACCACAACATCATATGGTGGTCACTTGCTTAGATGGGCTTTAGAAGGAACACATTCTCACAATCTATGTATTTCTCTTGAGATGAGTTTGTGCAATAGTTTTAATTCATCCCCTCTTGTTCAGTCATCTGTTCCAGATGCAGACACAGTGAACACTTATGCGTGTGGGAGCTCCAGGTGTCAAAAAAGCAAAGAAACTAAAGCAAGACTAGGATAATATTTGATGGGCTAAGTTGGATTTCTCAATTATTAGCCAAACTTTCGAAATGGTACATGATGTATAAACATTTGCTTTAAAAATGAATCTCATATCTTTGGTGACTCTTTTTGCACATTGGTGACAGTCTGAGGCCAAACACATCTGAAATGGTTCAAGAATATGTTTGCAAGTGTTAGTGTTTTCTGAGACAGGTATTCATTACTTTGTCCTCCATTTATATTCACTGGGCGGGGAGTAGAATCAATTTTTTTTCTGAGTTATAAATTATGCAAGCTTATTTTTCAAGTTAACTCAGTATAGACATGATTGCTGGCATTGTGAGGGTCCAAAAGGACTTTGAGGAAGTAACATAACATGTAAATAAACATTACTGTAATGGCAAACTACTTTGTTTCATAGCTGGCAAGTTTGGTTCCAGATGAAATGTTTCCTATGTTTAAAATATACATATCTTACTTCATTATTTTCTGCTTTCCTCTTAGTCAAGAGTGCCACCTTTTGGAATAGAATATACCTTAATTCCCAGGTGCTTCATAAGTCACTAATGGATTGCAGACACTTTGGTAGAGAGATCATCATATCACTAGCAGGAGCAATCAAAAATGCTATTTTCCCATTCATGAGTTTGGAATGGACAAGAATCCCATGAATGAATTGCAACAATCAGTTGGTAGATTCCGTCTTCTAGTGAATATTTGTCAATAGCTGATAATCTATAATAGCTAGTTAATTAGAGCTAATATATATGTTGCTGGAATGGTAAGGAAGTGACTTCTTTATCGTTTCAATTATGCTTAGATGTAGAATTCACATGGGTAAGCCAAGGGCATGGATCTTTCATAGAATCATAGAATAATAGAGTTGGAAGAGACCAGAAGGGCCATCTAGTCCAACCCTCTGCTATGCAGGAACACACATCAAAGTGCTCCCAACAGATGGCCATCCAGCCTCTGTTTAAAAACCTCCAAAGAAGGGGACATACAATAGATCCTTCAGGCATAAAGTCACTGTATGCCCTGGCTAGTAAGATGACTGTATGGTAAGGAACCACAGTGCCAAAACAGAGAACTACATTTACGCATGGCTTTTACTTTTTCAAAAGTAGTCCGGCAAACTACATATATGGGACAAATCTCATATACGAAATGCCACAGATGAAAAAAAAATGCAAGAAGGAGAGGGAGAAAAAGACACAAGTGCTTTGGATATTTAGAAGTGGAGCTGATTTTGGGAAAGATAAGGAATGTTATTCTGGTCCAGGGAGCAAAGCAGAGGCTGTTTTCTACATGTTTCTGGTGGAGGCAAACCACTGTATTCACCTCAGTTCTGAACGGAGTAGCTGTCAGTTAGATACTTAAAACAGATTGACAGCTTATAACATGGAACACAGTTAAGGATGAAATGTATTTTCTTGTGAATTTAGAGTGAGGAAAGGGTTATGTGTGCTTGCCCTTGGGTTGCCAGGTGTCCCTTTTTATACGGGATGTTCATTATTTGAGAGAGGAAAAGATTGTCCCTCATAGGACTAGAAGGTGTCCCTATTCCCTCCCCCTGTTTGAAGGAGGGAAAGCTTTTCCTTTTGTATAGTTCTGAATGAGATACCAAAAAATCCCATATTTGGGACTGTGGGCCTTCATAAAGAAAGAGTTGTTTGTATTGTGTAATTTGTGAATGTGGGCAATATGTTAATTTTACACATAGATATGTTAACTGAAACAAATACTTTCATTTGGTATTTAGCTACAACACAAACTTGTTAATAGTTACTTCCTAACTGTCTTGCATGTCATGAATTTCTGCTGTTCTTTACTGCTGTTTTGAAAACCTAGCTCCCCCCTCCGCTTATCCTGTTCTAAACATCCATCAAACTAAGGGCCTTTCCGCACTACACTGTTATAGTGCTATTATCCCACTTCCAAAATCCTGCAGAATCCTGGGGTTTAGGGAGGGGCATTTAGGATTTGCAGCCAGAGAGCTCTTTGGCCTTAGGAAACTACAAACCCCAGAGTTCCACAGGATGCTGAAAATGGAATAATAGCACTATAACAAGGTAGGGCAAAAAGGGCCTAAGATTATATTTTTATGTAACATGTAATAAAGATCACATTCAATGATGTCTACTTACTTCAATGTTCTTAGAAACACGTGAAAAAAAGTCATAAGAAGTGATACCAATGCAATAATATGCTTATTTGCCTTTAGCCACTCAATAAATTGTGTATCACTTCAGGCTAGGAGAATATTACAGTCTGAATACTTTTATAGAAAACTCTCCCATACAGTTTGTCTGCCTATAAACTATTGTGTTTGATAAAAGATTGTGAGGCGTTGTATCAGGTGCATAAAACTTCAGCTGGCTTCTGTCTAGGCTGTTAAATGATAATGTACCCTCAAATAGGATGATATTTACTTTTGTCTCCACATAATAGAGCAGAAGTGGACAACTTCACTGGGGGTGGGTGCCATTTTACCTCCCAGCACCTGTCAGGCAGGTCACAACAGCAAGGTTCAGCACACCCAAAGTGCCATATCTCTTCCAGACACCTTTTAGCTGATTTCCCCCCTCTTTTTTGGCGTTTTGGAGCGGTAGGGAAATTGCAGAATTAGATGGAAAAATACTATGTAGGCAGTTTGGCTCACTTGGGGACAAAATATTGCCTGAAAATTGGGCCCATCATTTAAAAAAAAATATTGGTGGAGCTGGGGGCTGGAGAGGTTTTCTGGGGGATCCCAAGGGCAGCAATAAGAGGGCACATACGGCTCCAGGCTGTACTCTGCTCATCTCATTATAGAGGAAGAACAGCCATCTTTAGTGTGGCTAGCCCAGTTCTGATTTTCTCTGTGTGACAACTTTGAGAAGCCTGCATGGAATACCACATTTCTCTGGGACAGAGTGTGAAAGTCACTGATTTAGTACAATGAACAGTACACTTACCCATGGTGCCACCCATGGCCATTGCTGCAGACATCTGGGCAAGTACTTCTGGTGATGGTTTCAGAGCACCCAATGTAGCTGCTAGGCCACCAGCAACCCCAATCATTCCTAGAGCATTGCCAAGTCTAGACGTACTCTGACTAGACAATCCTGCTAATGCACCGACACAGCAAAGGCCTGAGCCCAGATACATCATCTGAAGAAAGGTTTTAAAAAATGAGGCAAAGCATTTAAGTGATGAAGGCAATCTGCAACCCTGCAAAGTCTAGAATTGATATGCCAGTTTGTCTTTGTTTTTTCTGTGCAGCCAATGTCTAGTATGTCTGGAGAGGGAAAGTCAAAAAGTGGCAAGGGTATGATGCTAATTCTCAACTAAGAAAGAGAGGGGTGGAATTTGGCTGGTGTGTCACTTTCTTGAAAATGAGGCTCACATTGGCTGGTTGGAAGACTGCTCTGATAAAAGGAGCCTCTCTCCAGTCCCCCAGCTCCTCCTCTTCGTCCTCTATTGCCATTACTTGTAAATTGGATTAAAAATATTGCTAACTGACAGAGAGTCTAGAGGAAAGGAAAGGTAACCCAAGAGTGGTTACCAGAAAGAAGGCATGCTACAAATGTTCTACAAATTATGTCTCTGATAAAGATCTTGGAGAACTGTCTTCGGTTTAACATGCACTGGTTAGAGTATGATGACAGTTATTTATTTAAGGTATTTCTTTGTTTCCTTCTAGCCCACAAAGGCTCCCAAGGAGATCATAAGATCATAGAATAAAAGAGCTGGAAGAGACCACAGGGGGCCATCCAGTCTGACCCCCTGCCATGCACATCAAAGCATTCCCAACAGATGGCCACCCAGCCTCTGTTTTAAAACTTCGAAAGAAGGAGACTCACCACACTCCAGGGCAGTATATTCCACTGCCAAACAGCTCTGACCATCAGGAAGTTCTTCCTGAGGTTCAGGTGGAATCTCTTTTCCTGTAGCTTGAATCCATTGCTCTTTGTCTGAGTCTCTGGTGCAGTGGAAAGCAAGCCTGTTCCCTCTTCAATATGACATCCTTTCAAATATTTAAACATGGCTATCACCTTCTCTTGTGCAGACTAAACATACCCAGCTCCCTAAGTTGCTCCTCATAGAGCATGGCTTCCAGACCTTTCACCATTTTGGTCACTCTCCTCTGGACATGTTCCAGCTTCACAATATCCCTCTTGAAATGAGGTGCCCAGAACTGGAAACAGTATTCCAGATGAGGTCTGGCTAAAGCAGAATAGAATGATACTATTACATCCCTTGATCTGGACACCATACTCCTATTGATGCAACCAAGAATCGTGCTGGCTTTCTTGGCTGTCTCATCACACAGCTGACTTATGTTCAGCTTGTGGTCCACCCAGACTCCTAGATCCCTTTCACATGTATTGTTATTCAGTCACGTGTCCCCCATCCTATAATTGTGCATTCCATTTTTTTCTGCCCAAGTGTAGGACCTTACATTTCTCTTAGTTGAAATTAATTTTGTTAGCTTTGGCCCAACTCTCCAATCTATCAAGGTCATTTTGAATTTTGATCCTGTTCTCTGGGGTATTGACAGTAGTTGTTATTTTATTGTATGTAGCCAATGGGCTTTACAATGTTTAGAACAAAACATGAACAAAGTTGAATTAAAAATAGATTAATACAATTAAAATGGATTATTAGAAAATACATGTAACTTTAAAAACATTTTATCAATTTAAAATCATTTTAACAACTGCTGTGACCCAGCTAGAAATAAATTTATTAAAATTTATGCACAAGTTTAATCTAATTTGACAGCCCCTATAAGCTGGCTAAAAAGTATAGGAAGTATAAAGTATAAAATTAGAGTATATTATGTTACAATATGCTCCTTAACTAAATAAACATGTAACTTCCTGGCTGCCAATGCAAACTGAGCTAGTGAGTACATGACAGATAACAACATATCAGATAACAATGCTATTACTGTTTTCTGGGGTGTGCCATCAGCATAAGATTTAATAATGGTAGACAGGAATCTCTGTCTAGGGTCAGAGTACAGGGGGCAGAACAGGAAGTAATGAATTATGTCCTCAATCTGGTTACAACCAAATACACATTTTCTATCTATAATTTGAGTACCTTGAAATCTCCCTTCAAGATATGCAGAAGGCATCTGCTGAAATCTAACTTCTGTAAAACCTCTTCGGAGCTGAGAAAAAGTCAAGGTTTCAAGGTACTGAGGCTTTGCTTGGTTAATCTGAATCTGTGGGTAACAGATAGAGAATTTTGTGCCAACTATGGATGCTCTGTCTTGCCTAGCATCATGATCAAAAATCCAGTTTTTAAGATCATGAGGACTGAGTCTTAGACAATTCTCTGTTTTAAGGTTGTAGGTCATTAATTTGTCTTGGAGCAGTGGTGCCCAACCTCCAGACCTCAGTTCCTCTAGCCAACAAAGTTTACTGAGGGAGGGATCCTCAAGTCCATTTAATCTTCACCAGAATCTTAAGAAAGAGAGATCAATTCTAGCTGGAACTGAGGGTAAACCCAACTCAGCTATAAGGTGAGCCACTGGAACCCTTAGAGGCAGTCCCAGAATCTGCCACATGAATTTGCACAATTTCGAAATCAGACTTAGCATCTTTTCCCCAGAATTCAGCTCCATACAACATTTGTGCAATAATTGTAGCTGTGAAGACCTTAATGGCAGGATTTATTAACTTTCCCCCCAAGTTGCCCAATAGATCTAATACTTAAGATTTTAGTGGCTTCTAAATTGCGTTTCCAAGAAAGTTTCTCATCAGAGCGCAACCTCAGATATTTAAATGAGTGCATCTGTTCTAGATGATGTCCATCAAGTGTCCATCTGCACTTGGGGGATCTCTTCCCAAAAAACATAATCTTAGTTTTTGTATAATTGACAACCAGCTGTTCCTCTTTACACAGCCTCCCAATTTGGCTAGCATCCTTCTGAGGCTGATTTTGTTCAAGGATAGCAAAACCAGGTCATTTGCATAAAGCAAAATTGAGATCTTGCAATTGCTAATAGCTGAAGGTAAAAATGTTGGGGAGGTCTTTTCTGGTATCAAATTATTAACATAAAAATTAAATAAGAAGGGTGCTAGAATACAACTTTGTTTCACTCCCTGCTTAATGAGGACAGGTTGTGTTAAAGCACCATTTAAACCTGTTCTCACCTGCAGAGAATTATCTTGATGTAACAGCTGGATAAGCCACAACAATCTTTTATCAATGTTAGTTTTAGCCAGATTGTGCAATAAATGTTGCCTATCTATCAAGTCAAATGCTGATGAGAAGTCTACAAAAGCTGCATAAATAAACTTGTTTGAACCATTAATAATTTTATGTACAAGATGCTGCAATATAAAGGCCTGATCCAGGGTACTTCTACCTCTCCTAAAACCCTCTTGTTCTTCATGAATAATAGATTATGATCCCATTCAAGCAGAAGCAGCTTGTTCAAGAAATACTATGCATAGAGTTTGGAGGCCACATCTAACAGACTGATGGGCCTGTAGTTTGTAGGATCGGATACGTCTCCTTTCTTGAAAATTGGCACAACAATGCTTGATTGCCACCCTGAGGGAAAGTTGCCAGCCAAGTTAATATATGTAAATACGGTGATTTTGCAAGAGTAGGTGACTATTCTAAACACCTCAGGTGTTTATCATATTTTCTCCAGGAGACTTGCCACTTTGGAGAGCAGAAATCAGATTTTTAATTTCAGCAGAAGAGACAAGTGGTCATTCAGGCAATTTATCAGAGGTCTGAATCATAATGTGTGATTATAAATAAGTCACTTCCAAAAATGTGCCTAAAATGAACAACCCAAACCTCAGGTGTAATTGAGGAAGGCTCACATATCTTATGGGAAAAACCTCTCTGCAACAAATTCCAAAATTTGGTTTCATTGCCTTCAATAAGGGCCAGATCCAAAGATCTCCAGTTATTAACAAAAACAGGCCTTCTTTTTATCCTTAAGCAAGGCTTTATATTCTTTCCATTGTTGTTGTAAGTAGGAAATGTCAGATTTGTTCCTATATGTCTCACTTGCCTTGTTAGTTTACTGAGCTCCTTTTTCTTGGACTTGCATTCTCTATCAAAGCAGGACTGGGAGACGATAGAAGCTTTACTTGATGTGGTAGTAACCACATAAGGTCTAAGGGGATCAGTTATGTCCTGATAAACCTCTCTAACGTTATGAGACCCCATAAGAGCATGCTGTTGTAGCTCTTGAAGCTTTTCATTCCTAGCATCTGTCTAATGTTGGCATCAAACTGTGAGAGACCATTTAAGCCATTTTTCATGCTGTACATGGCCAGACATTTTAAGATCTGTCAGAATCCCAGGATGAGTCACTTGGAGTTTAAGGGTCAACCTGAGAGGACAGGTTGCACTTTCAGCTTTATCCTCAATTTCCAGTACTTGCACATAGGGAATAATTGTATCTGACACTGTAATACAATCAACTACACTAGCACCTTTGTCACTTAGATATGTAAAACACCCATTTGAGTGGTCTAAATAAGTACCATTAAGGCAGATAAAATTGAATTTGCAAATTAGAGACATAAGAGCCTTACCATTCTTATTAATTGATTATCTCACGACAGTTAAGGCATAGTTAACACTTCTCCCACATCAAACTCTAAGATTTTTCCCATCATGGGGTAATCACTGCCCGTTCTGGCATTAAAATTGCCACAAATTAACATCAAATGATTAGGGTAATCTGTACACAAGCTATCAAGTAACTTCTCCAACTTGGCCCAAATTTCTGGCAGATCTTGGAGGAAGATAAACATTACTACATTTCAAAGGACCTGGTTTACAGCCATGAATAGTTAATGCTTGGCAGTAGTTTGAAGCTGGACCTACTACTGTAATCTCACCCGCCTCTATGGTGGAAGAAATCAGAATAGCCAGGCCTCCACTACCACCGCCTGCATTAGATGATTTCTGGGCAGGCTGTTCCCAAGATCTGAAGCCTCCTAATCTCAGAGAGTTGTTCTCTGTAAGTCAGATCTCTTGAAGGCAAACTATATCAAAGGTCTGAAGATACTGAATGAAGTCTGATGTATAGACCAATGCAGCTCCTTGCTATCTAACAGCCAATCTTCAGATGAGTTGGTCAAGGGAGCATACCTACTACCCAAGCACCAATCAGGATCTATTACAGAGGGCTGCTTGGTGGACTGTGTTTGATCAGGCAAGAAATCATTCCCTGTAGCCATTTGCTGGGAATTACGACTCCTAGAGGGCTTGTCACCAGATAGAAATGTCTTGTTTACTATGATATCCCCAGTCTGCAAGCTCAAAGTGTTAGGCCCACTTACTGGATATCTTTGTTTCTTAACTGGAATATTACTGGGGAGAGTTACAAAAGAAGGACATCCTTCCTTCCTTCTGAAATCTGAACAAAATCCAGGCAGAAAACTATTACAGGCTATAGAAGCCTTAGGTTCTGACTTTAAGTCTTCCTGCCTATGGGAAAACCATCAATTTCTCACTGTCATTGTTGTCCTAAATTGAAGAGTTTTAGTAAAAGGAGAATTGCCACTTAATACATTACCACTTGGAGCGTCCTGATTACTTAGGCAGTTTTGGATGTGAGATTGAACAGCTATGGAAGTGAAACCTAAAACCACTGTACCTTATTTTATTTTCTTGGGACTATTTCAAGAATATCCACCTCACCCAGTTTAAAATTTAAATGAGTTTGATATTCTAAATTATTTAGGATGACCCTCTTCCCCAAGAAGGCACCATTTCTGCCCCTTATAGTAGAATTACCAAGAGTTAATGTGACAGGATTCTCAGGGGTGTGCACTTTTGGGGTTGCAGCAGGATGATACGAAGTCCCAGCTACAAATTGTTTCTGGGTTTCAGAGCCCAGCTCTTTTGGAAACAGATTGCAAATGAGCACCATGGTTCCTCGTTCTCCAAGGAAGGTTCTTCTGCAATTTAAACTGTTGTTTTCCTTCATTAAACTTGCTGACTTGTGGGAATGAGAATTCAACTATAAATTAGGATTGCTTTTTGAATAGTGTGCATGCAGGCCCCATTTGAATGAAATTCCTCTTTCTTCAAATTTGTAGAGCTGACACCAAAAACGAGGGGCGTGGTGACTATTTGTAAAAGACAAAATCACCATGCCTCTCAACTTTTTAGGTGTTGTGGGATACACACAACAGCATTTCATATCTACAGAGTAATCCCATCAAGCCCCCAATACATCTAGAATATCCTTGAATACTTCTGAAGATGTGAGCCATACATTATTTGATCCCCTTAAAAAAATGATCCCATTAAAAATGGTGACATAACTCTTGATGATAGACGGTGGTACTTCTGCAGGTATTGGCTTACTGGAGCCAGAGCCTACTAAATCTAATAGCTGTAATTGATAACTATTCACTTGCAGAGCATTTTCATCTACTGTTCCTACAGATGGAGATGGGGACTGAAAATTATCATCTTCTAAGGTGTCATTATGCCATTCATCTAGAATTAATAAGTCTGGATTTGAAACAGTTAAACTGAAATCTTCCAAGCCACTTTTTACAGCACCATCTTGAACTGGAATCTCTAGTATCTCTAGTGTCTTCTCAGAATTAGTAAACCAATCATGCATTATTTCTTCCAAGTGCCCCAGAGACCTTGTATTACCAAGCCCTCCTAATCTGGTATCATCTGCAAATTTGATCAGCAAGCTCTCTATTCCTTTGTCCAAGTCATTGATAAAGATGTTGAATAGCACTGGACTCAGGACCGCACCCCTGTGGCACCCCACTAGTCACTTCTCTCCAGGATGAAGAGAGGCCACTGGTGAGCACCCTTTAAGTTTGGTCAGTCAACCAATTACAAATCCATCTGACAGTAGCACTGTCTAGCCCACATTTTACTAGCTTCTTTGCAAGAATATTATGGGGAACCTTGTCAGAGGCCTTACTGAAATCAAGTTATGCTGCAGCCACAGCATATATGTGAAAAAATAAAAGCAATTAAAACTGTACAAAGATATTAAAAAATAAAAAAATGTCGAAATATTCTTTGCAAACTTTTTAAAAAGTCTAAAAACAATCCTAAAATGTAATTTTAAAGCAGTTTAGCCCCTTCCGGTCGAATGACGGACGCGAGTGGCAGCTCGGATTGAAGCTGCGCAATGGCGCAGCTCTGGGCTGCTCCCGCTGGAATCCAGCCACTTTTGTGACCCTGAGGTGGCTAAACACCCCCCCCCCGGTACAGGGGGTTCGGAAGCGGTCCGAAGGGGACCCCACAACTGGTTTATGGCTCTGCTCTGCCCGGATGGGAGAGCAAGAAGCACCAGGGGGTCGAAGGACCTCAACGGATCCAGAGGGACACCGTAGGAGCGGCACAAGTGCCGCCGAATGACTTTTTTAACAAAAGAAGCAAGAAGAACAATCAGAGAACGTAAAGCTTGTAACCTGTCTTGATTTCCCACTTTCAAAATACCACATCAGTTATGGCTTGCTACCGTGTGCATAAGTGAAGGAGGAAGGGCCCGGAGAATTTATGTGAGCTACGTGAGTTTTGGCTGTTTTGACTGTTAGTTTTCTTAAAGGGGTGGCTGACATGAAGGAAATGAGAGGCTTTGAGAGGTTTAGTGGACTGAGCTGTTAAAGTAAAAAAAAAGAAAAGAAAAGAGTCCTTTTAATTGGATCAACAATCGCTAATTGGACATATTCATTAAGCTAATGAATAACTTAGATGGCTGTGGAATAAGACTGGATTTGAATAGATTTAATAATCTCACGTGAGCAGCGAATTTTCTTCTGGTGGATCTGAGATGTAGGATTTGGAATGCTGTTTTTGGGATTTTTGAAGCTATAAGAATATGTTTCTGCTTCTCTTTTTTGGGATTTTGGACTGTTGGATTTGTCTATGACTGTGATTCAGTGCTGGAAAGTCAAGTAAGCAGCCTCACTCCCTTGGATTTTGCTGCATTGGAAAGTGAATATGAGAAATAGAAGAAGCTTTGGAAGAAGCTTTAGAAGAAGCAGTTGAAGCAAATATGGGAAGTAAATCAGTTGCAGCAAATCTGGGAAGGGAGGGGGCTTTGGGGGAGATTTGATGGGTGCAGTGATGATTGGTAATGGTAAATACGTTTCTGAGAATGATATATTGATATCTGTTTGTACTTGTATGTTTAATGAGATATTCTAACAGTTGAGGGTCTTGAAGAGATTGGGGAGCTTGTGGTGGATATCATTAACAATCCCACCCCTGGTGGCGGGACGGCTCAGAACTTTAAAGCGACAACAAGCATACATTGAAATATTTGAGATGAGTTCTGGGCTGTAATATCACAGAAGGGAGTGCGGAAGACGGGTTGCAATGAGAATAATGGTATAAGCAGGAAGCAATAAAATAACAGTTACTGAGCAGTGTATTTTATTTTTATTTTTTTGGTATGTGAATTGTTTCCTGCTTTTTTCTGTTTGTGTCTGGGCTCCTGGGATAGTTGTACCTACAACTTTGCGATAGAAGGTCAACTAAGCAAAACAATCTCCCTTCCTGTTTAACTGCCCGGATTCAAAGCGACCATGAGAAGACAAAGGAAATCCAGAAATGAACTCTTGAGTAGTTGGGCAGGGATGGGAGGGGTGTAAAGAAGGCGAATTTTGAAATAGATTTGAATATGTAATGTATTTTGGCACTGTAAAAGAAGTTTATATATTGGAATGTTAAATTGGAATTAAATGGTCATTGATGTTAAAGGGGTGAAGGGGTTGGCGTGATGGGGGAGCCGGGTCAGATGTTATTTACAACGTTTCCCCACTCTCTGGGGTATAACGGCCTTTTAAGCAACAATAAGCAATACAGAATTTTTTTTAGATATGAGTTTGGCCGTGAAATCCCAGATGGGGAGGGGAGGGAGTGATGTGGCAAGACACGGTGTCCTGATGTAAACGGAGCAGTAGGTACTTTAACAAACATAAGCTTACAACAGTAAAAAAAAAAAAAAAAATTAATAGAGACAGTGAAAAAGAGGTTAAACAGCAATATGGAAAATAGTCGGAAGCAGGACAGATAACAATTCAGGCTGGAAGTTGATGTTATAGTACCTCAGAGTGCTAGAAAATATATAGCAAATGTTTGGAGAAATCTAGAAGAGGGGAAGAGGGGAAGAAAATAGACAGAGACTTTAATTGGGGGAAAAAAATTAGGAGATTGAGAACAGATAGATATTGACAAGGATTAGAGAGGAGAGGAAAGGCCAAAAACAGGTAACAGCTGGAGACCATCATTTGACAAGACTGGTTTGGAACGGTGATTGTCAGTGGGATAACTTTAACATAACAGGGAAAGGCGAAAGGTGAAGCTTGTTCAAGCATGAAAACAGCAACGTATTGGTACATGATTGTTACTGTGGGCTTCGGGAGGTGGGGATCAAGACAGGGTGGAAGATCAGAAATATTGCATGTTAAAATTTGGTTTAAAAATTGTTTTTATTTTGTGAAACTTAATAAAATTATTATTATTATTAAAAAACAGTTTAAACAGGGCATTTCAAACATGAAAGGCCATGCCAAACAGCAGTTTTAGTTGCCCACTGGAAACTCTACACAAATGGAGCCACCCTAGTTTCCTTTGACAGGAAGTTCCACAACCGGTGTCCTGTTATGTGTGCATACCAACTAATCTTGTAAGATGTTGGGACATAGGTAAAGCATCTTCTTTTGGTGGATTTCAGAACTTGGAAAAGTTATTTTTTTACTACACCCCTAGAACTTTTCGAGGCTCTTCCTTCATCCACCCATATTAACTTGCCCAAGTTGTAAGATCTTCTTTTAATTAAAAAAAAAATCTATTAGTTTTAAGACAAACAATCTAATTCAGAGTCAAAGAGATATGCACTCAAAAAAAGAAAAAGCAGAGAGAAGAAAAATAAAAATAAAAAAGATAAAGCACAATATAAACATACTAAACTAAAGCACTAAATGCTAACTGAAGCACAAAACACTACCTTGGTTGTAGTGGCTTGAGCACTGGACTACAACCCTGGAGATCAGGGTTTGATTCCCCACTCAGCCATGGAAACACACTGAGTAACCTTGGGTGCATCACACACTCTCAGCTCTGTAAAACCCTAGGATAGGTTCACCTTGGGATCACCGTAAGTCAGAAATTACTTGAAGACACACAACAACAAGAAACTATTTTTATCCCATGCTTTTATTCTTTTGCATGGTTCTAATTCTACTGGCACTTTAATACTATTTTAATCTTATTTTTTGTATATTTTTAGATTCATATGGCTTTACTATATTTCCTTTCATCTGTAAGCTGCCTTGAGTCCCACTTCCGGGGGCAGGGAACAAGGTATAAATAAAGTGATTGATTGTTTGTATTGTTACCTAGATTAAAATTAGCATCTGATTGTTAATAGGGGCTATATTTTGAATTAAGAAAAGGTTGAGGGTGGGTACTTTAAGATAATGTTCCTGATCTTTGTTTCCTTTGAATCTACTAGTGCATTTTTTAAATTTTAAATATTCTTCACTTGGGACCATGATTTGCACTGAGAACCAGATTATACATCCTGAGATAAATAAAAAAATAAATCAGCAGATGGGTCAGGTAACTGAACCCACTTTTTAACTGAAATAGAGCTGCTCATTCCATTTTGGTTTGTTTTGACTGTTACACCCCAGTTACACCCCAAAGTAATCCCAAGAGAGAACCCCTACAAAATTGGCTTGGCTCCCCCAACCTGGATATTGGTTAGCAAAGGTCAGTTTCAGTTAAAACAAAATTGGTTTTGAATTGGAAATTCCTAAAAACAATACCGCCTTCTCTGCCATATGGGAACGTAGACAACGTCCTTTATGCTAGAAGACTGACCTATTGTTCTGAGTCACATATCTCTAGGCAGACACAATAGACTCGCTCCTGGACACTGTCACAGCCCCAAGCTACGTTGATGAACTGCGCGAGGCTAGATAATCAAAGCCTATCAATTTGGAATTTTAAACCTATCACGCACCTGGACTTCCCAGTAAGAAACAATACCAAGGAGGGGTCGTGATATTTACTTAACATTATATTCTGCACATCACCCATTAACGATACTTTGCTAGCCGATACACGGTCTGAGGACAGAAATTGGCTATAAATATTCCCCACTTTTGGAGCCTCTTTGGAGAGACTCCTAGACCAGACAGAAGGGCCCGTTTCGCTGCTACCGAAGCCTCCCATCCAAGCCTCTCAGACACTGCTGAGAGCCAAACGTGACTCGCGTCCCCACTCCTCTGCGAGACCCCGCTGTTGCCATTCGTCCAGCCCAGGATCCAGCCTCCCCTTGGTGCTTTACGCCAAGCCTGCGATAATCTTCTCCTTCTGCCAGGACGTCTAGACTAAGGTTCGTCTGCCTTCTCTCCAAATTGGTCGCTTATTTCCAGCTTTATTTCTGTAGCCCTTGTAAGATTGCAAGAATATTTGATAACGTGTGTATGCGACTCCATCCATTAGTTTTTTAATAAAAACCATTTTAGATTGTTCCTCTTACTCTTGCGTGATTCTGACCCCGTAGACATAGGGTTGAAGATCCCTTGCCCTGGCCTCTCGCAATTTTTGCTGGGTAGTTCTGCTAATTCTCTTTAATTTTTGAAGCCTGGTTTGGGTGTCCTCAAGATACCCCCATTTTCAGGGTAACATGACCAATGGCCCTACAGACTGGGCTACTAACATCCAGTGATAGCGAATAAAGTCCAACACATCTTGATGAGGGAAGTTCATTGTAAAGTTTTTGGGACCCATCTCACATTGGTAGAAAGGAGAAAAATCTTCATTCATGCAACAGTAAACTAAACTGTTTCCATTTCACATCTTTTTGTTCCTATTTTATTTTTTGAAAATTATGTCTTCATTCTGCATTTGTTGACTGTAACATTAGAAGTGCAACAACACTTAGCACTAAAAAGTAAAGAATACCTCGGAGTGCGCAGTATAGTAGGTTAGATAGTTTGAGTGACCAACAGTGTCCTCCTTTCTTGCTTTATAGCTATCATGACCTCTCTGTGACACAAATTGATACTGTTATGGATGTTTTCTTCACCTCTTCTCTTCCAGTGAGTCTCTTTCCAATTCTTCCCTAGAATGCAGCTAAATTAGACTAGCACCCTGAGTAACTTTCTTGTCTTATAGAGTTTCTCTGAGCCATTGGTGTCCTTGCTCTTTAATCAGGAACTCTGCTCAGACAACAGACAACACTCTCTCAAGTGTAAATGTTACCAAGCCTTCTCAATTTTTATCACATGTATCTGAATACTTTGGTATTTCTCTAAGATCAGGGATGGGTATAGTTCCGTATCCACTGCCAGTGGAATCAAGACCTACTTCCCTTCCCACTCCTGCTGCAGGTCTCCATGGTGACAAAAACATGCCCAATAGCATTTCCCAGCCCACTGAAGCAAGCAAGATAGATGCAGTTTGAAGCGGGCATTGCCAATCTTGGTGGAAGCAGCAGGATCCTCCAGACCCGAGCCAAAATCGTTATTTTACAGTATTCTTGTTTCTTTCTATTAAAGCAGGGGTGGGGAACATATTGACCTCCAGATATTGTCAGACTACAACTCAATTGGCTCTTGCCAACATAACCAAGGGTGAGGGATTATAAGAGCTGCAGTCTGACAACCTATGGGCAGCGACATATCCTTCATCTCTGCTGTAAAGGGCCTTCTCATTCAAGCTGTTAAAATATTTGCAGAGAGATGGATAGTTAAATAACTGGGAAGGGGCTTATCTCTACCCACATGAGCTCGCCTGAGGTTTAAGATCCGCAGAGGAGGCACTTGTCTCTCTCTCTTTCACAGGCATGGTTTGTGGGAACACAGTGAAGGCCTTCTCCATAGCTGCCTCCACTTTTGGGAACCTCCAGAGGAGCTGAGGTGGTTCCTTTTTTGTTCTTTTCAGTGACAGGTTAAGACCTTCCTTTTCCAGTAAGCCTTTAGAAACTGATTTTTTAAAAAACAAGAAAGGGACTTTGTGTAGTGCTGTAATGTTTTTAATCTTTGTTTAAGAGTTTAAATCATTTTAATTCTGCTGTTGTTTAATACTGTTTTAATCTTAATTTTGTATGTTTTTAACTATGTTTTTTTATTGTCTTTTAAGTCACCTTGAGTCCCATTCTGGGAGAAAGGCAGGGTGTAAATCAAGGGAGGGAGGGAGGGATGGTTGGTTGGTTGGTTGGTTGGTTGGTTGGATCCCTATTGCATTTACACTAGAAGAAGGTAACAAAAGAAAGAACTGATTAGCTAAAGATTAAAGTTACTAAGTTGGAACATCCTTACTAGATTTATTTCTTCCATGCTGAGTCCTACTTTCAAAGGTTTCAGTCATGGTCTTTAAGTGTGGAAAAATTACAGACCGCTAGTTCAAACACATTTTAAAGATGCCAACTTGGTGAGATCATTCTATCAGATTGCACTCTTACTTTAGTTTCTTTAGTGTACTTTTGATACCCCAAGATGCTTTGAAATCCCTGCATGGATGTGCATTTATATATAAAACATATGGAGCCTTCTCTGTGTTTCAAAAGTATATGCTAATTTGTGTCTAACTTCAAATATATAGCATTCCTTTTAAGGGAGAAAGAGACCACATTACCCAATTTGTTTTCATTGATAACCATGCACCCACAAGATGTTAATAAAAGTCAGAGTGTAAATAATCTAAATTGGGGGGGCAGAGGGTGACTTCTAGATTCTGAGACTGATTTTGCTTTGTTTTGTTTTTTATTTTTTATTTTTTTACTAGAGCCCTGAAATCCACTAATCAAAGCCAAGGCAAAATTGGAAAGGAGGAGTTGACCACCTAATGCACCCCCATGAGTCATAAACTGCATGTATAAATGAAAATTAGTTCATGAAGTACTACTGATCAGACATATAATACTGATTTTTCAAAAAGGCCAGCAGAGCAGCACAAAAACTTAATCAAAAGTAGTGTATATATGTATTTAAATATGGGAAACATGGAGCCTGAAAGATAACTGATAAACACAAGGACAAGTCATGATAGAAGAGACTTTAAAAATTATTTTGGATATCACTTGTTACTGTTGGAAGTTATTTATTTACTTGATTCATATCCTACATTTCTTCCAGTATGTGATCCCTAGTGAAATTATAGAGTCCACTGGTACAAGACATAGGCTGCCAAAGAAGGTTAGATAAATTTATGGATAGCCTACCCAAAAAAAGGATGGCTGTATCTATTCATTACCAGCTGGTTTTACCATGGGTTTTCCCGCGTATCCTGATTCTTATCCCGGGGAATTTGAGTTATCCATCAGGGATTGCTCATCCCCCTCCTGCCCCTCCTGCCTCCGGCTGGCTGATGCCCTGGGGAAAGGGGGAAAGGAAGTGGAGGCGATCATCCTCCCACTTTGTTCCCCCCCCTGCCTCCGGCCAAGTCGCACTGTGGGGAAAGTGGGAAAGGAAAGTGGGGAGAGCATCACACACTCCCCACTTTTCCCCACTGCCGCCAGCCAATCGACTAGGAAGGGGAAGCAAGGGGGGAGGAACTGCACTCCCCACCCTGTTCCCAACTGTGCCAGCCAAATCGTGCTGGGAAAAGTGGGAGAGCAAAGTGAGGTGATCTAGCACTCCCCACTTTGTTCACCACCATTGCCAGCCCGATCGTGCTGGGGAAAGTGGGAGAGAAAGGGGGAGGGTGTTCACTACTATCCACGGATTTCAGTATCCATGGGGGGGGTGGAACCAATCCCCACGGATATGGGGGTCCTACTGTAATCTACAATTACAGCTGGATAATAGTGTCTTTGGCTGGAATTTAACACATGACCTCATTCTGTTATCTCCTGGTGGAAGACGATTTGGAAACCATTTCTTTTATAAAGGAAGTCATTAACCAATTTTCTGTGGTTGTAATAGAAATGCTTTCCAAATGCTCTCCCACCTGTAGAACAAAAGAAGAGGAAGGTCATCGTGTGATAAGTCCCAGACAAAGACACTATTATCTTGGTGTAATTGTGATTTACCTGCTTCATGTGATAAGTTCTTACATACCAATTGTTGGAGAATATGAGATGGAGGGAATAATTGCTTGCTTGTGGGTTTCCTATAAGTAATAGATCAGGTACTATGTGAACAGAATGTTGAACTAGATATGGCTTTAGTCTGACCCAGCATGGCTCTTACGTTCTTTCTGATTTGCTGAAAATCATCCTTAGCTGCATCAATAGATAGCTATCTACCTGCTTCCACAGTCTAATCACACTAGGGACCAATCCACAGTACGTAATTACAGTACTATTATTTCACTTTAACTGGCATGGCTCCATCCTATGGAATTCTGAGATTGGCAGTTTAGGGAGAGGAATTTACAGTTCTCAGCCAGAGCACACCGCTGCCTAATCAGACTATAAGTCCAAGTTTTCCACAGGACAGAAACACAGCAGATAAAGTTTAATAATAGCACTATAATTCTGTAATGTGAACGGATCCTAAGTGAAGTCTTTATTTCACAAAAGCCTGTCAAATCAATGAGAACTACCTATGTGTTGAGTCCCCATGCAATAACTGAATCAATGGGTTGATTCTACTTGAGACTAACCAACAGGATTCTGCCCAAAGTATAATCCAGGTTCCTCTTATTCTGTAATTCCAATAATATTCAAAGTGTTTTGTGTCATTATAAAAGCTATCCTGATATACCTCTGTCCTCTTTCTTCCCCTGGAAGGTATGGAAAAGCTGAATAAACGGTTTTTTTAAATTGCATTCATTTTTTAGATTAACAGAATAATGGCAGACCACAGATTCATTGGCAGACAGGGGATAAGACAAAGGACCTACAGACAGGTTGTGGGTATAATTCCCACTGACTGTAAGCCCTGAAGTGGAATGTTTTAGAGGAGCAGGTTGGAAATGACAACAGGAAGTAATTTTTCCTCTTCCTCTCCAACCAGCATTTCGTCCCACCCCTGCATCTTCTGAAGTCACTGAAGAGACTTTTAGATCCAGGTCTCCTCAGCCAGTGTTGTGTAGTGGTTTGAGCATTGGACTTTGACCCTAGAGACCAGAATTCAATTCCCTGCTTGGCCATGGAAACCCACTGGGTGATTCTGGGCACATCACACACTTTCAGTCCACTGAAAATCCAGTGATAGATTCACCTTAGGGTCACCATATGTCTGAAATAACTCGAAGGCACACAACAACAGCAACTCCTCAGAAGACTGGAGTGGGGGTGGGATGGTTAGACAGGATGAGGAAAAACTACTGCCTGCTGCTCTGGCCAGAAAATGGGGCAGCATGATCTACCACTTTGCCCCTCCTCAAGTTATGTAAAGGTGTGGTGACCTTTCTGAGAACAGCAGAGTGGGATGAGATTTAGTGGTTTGAGTGTTGGACTACAAACCTGGAGAGCAGGGTTTTATTTTCCATCTGGCCATGTAAACCCCCTAGGTGACCCTGGGTGCATCACACACACACAGCCCCAGAAAACACTGTAATAGGTTCACTTTAAGGTTTTTCTAAGTCAGCAATGACTTGAAGGTACACCATAACAACAAAGGGGGGAGGGAGGAGGAGGAAGAGAAGGAGGAGGAATGGGGGGATTACTATAAAGCATTTTTACTCTGTTCTTCGTCTAGAAAGGCTCCTAGAAAATCAAGCCTTTTTATTTGTGGTTATGAAATAAAATAGACAAACAATGTGTTCATACTTATTAAAGTGGCAGTAAATCTATTAAATGTTAGTATAATGTGTAGAAAACAATTCTGAATATTTTCCCCTAGTATTCACTGCAAGGTACGAACTATGTTTCATATGCAGGTCTTATAATGTATGAGTCTTAATGTACTATAGAAACAGCTACTCTGAATCTCAAAAAAGAATCTCTGCATCTCTTCTGATCTACCCAGGGCCTAGGACTGGTTCTAAGATAGGGGCAGAGAGGTCATTCTTCATTAAGAGAGGGGTTGTTATTCATTTTGCCTACCTGAAGGACCTAGCAGGGTTCCTTCACCATCCATTATCATTCAAAACATTCTTAAATATGAATTTTCTTACAAGCAGAATTTATTCGTAGAAATGCCATTTTTCACTGTAGTGTAATCCCAGTGTGGTGTTGTTGCTTGAGCGTTGACCTTGGGGAATAAGGTTCAATTCCTCGCTCAGCTGTGGAAGCCCTCTGAGGGATTCCTAGATTCTTGAGTATCTGAATTACTGATGGTCCAAAACTCTAGTCAATAGCACCTAGTCAGCTGAGAAACCAGTCATAAATAACTGAAATGGAAACAGCCAATTCACTTTTTATAGGAGAGAGCAGCTCTCTATTTTTTGACACTGAGACTACAACCTAAGAATCAGGTATCAAAGTGCTGTAGGGTTGTTGTTTTTTTATTCAACAGGACTGCGGAACAGCGAGCTCGCGCTGCTCTGCATGGGAACAGACTTACCCGGTTGCCGGTAAGCTCCGTTTCAGCGCGTTTCCCCCATTTCCCCCTCCATGTGCAGAAAGGGCCAGAAAGTGTAGGGCAATGGGCTTGAGAAGGATGGTTCCTTCTTCCCAAAGCTTATAGGGCTTCAGTAATGGGGAATAAGAAGGATAATATTCCTCACTTCCAAAACTGCAGATGGCAATATAGCAAATGTGGAGGTCTGACACTACTTAAATTGTTAAAACTGACTTTATTTGATTCTGTCCAAAAAATTCTGGAATATAGGTTGGGGTATAAAGTTGGCTCCCAGACTGGAGACTTGACTTGAAGGTATCTTGCAAGGATTTGAGACTCAACTTGAGACTTGGAGTGAAGACTCAAACACATCACTGTGAGAGACACTGAGGGGGTATACGCACTATACAATTATAGTGCTTTGATACCACTTTAACTGCCATGGTTCTGTCCTATGGAAATGTGGGATTTGTACTTTGCTAAGGTATTTCAAATTCTCTCAGAACTGTAGTGCTGTAGATTGGGGAGAATTCTAGGTACTTTATCAAACTACAAACCTCAGGATTCTATGGGACAGAATCAAGGCAGTAAGTGGTAACAAACTGCTATAATTGTACAGATCGGTATGATGAATTATATGGATATGTAGCTGCCAAGAAGACTGGAAGTTATTTCCTCCTTTTCTGATTTTTTTCCTTTAATTTTTCCTTTTCGTCATGTATTCCTTTTTTGTCTTTAATCTTTTAAATTTCTGTAAGCCTTTATTGTACTTTTAAAACTCCTGATGATTATACTAATTGTGCCATGTGAACTGAGAGAGAGAGAAAGAGAGATCATCCTTCCATCCTTCCAGGGAGAATGGAAGTATTTTGGGCTGGAAAAATGATACATGAGGAAAAGTTTAAAAGGCTTCCCCAAATATAGCCATTTCAAACCAGATTTGTTGTCCCCATGCTCCCCACCCCCAACACACAAACTGTTATGATGAGTTAACATCAGCTTTTTTTTAGCACTTAGATTTTCCAGGATAGTACTAGGAGATCAAAAGCAATTTAACTGTTTTATTTTTAATACTATTACATTTCATGCACATTATGCTGGGGCAACTGTTGGTATGTCACCAAGAGTTTTACTCTCCTAGGAGCTGGAACAAAAACTTCTCCCCTCCATCTCAAATATTTTGACATTAAGCACATTTCAGATACATTTTTGAAAAAAAGGTACATCTGAAGACTATACTCACTTGTGCATAGTAAACACATCTGGAATGAGACTAGGATTATGCTTCTTGGCTACTTCCCTGAGCTCTAGATGCATGTTTATGCATGTAGAGTTAAACAGATTGTGCCAAATGTGCATGAGTGGTGCAGATGATGATTCACCATCTATGAATCCTGTTTAATAAATGAAACACGAGCATGGGATGCTGCTTTACACTGATTTAGACTGAATATGGCTGAGATTAAACACTGGACCTTCTGCATAGAAAGCATATATTCTACCTGTCAGCCATGATCCTTCCCCTAAGACAGCAAGGATTGGACCTGGGAGTGCCCATGTGCAAAGCATGTGCCATTGGGAAACATTCAGCACCACAAAATGTCTGCTAAAAGTAGACTGAAGGTCAAAACTATTGGAAGTAGGAGCTGACATCTAAAGAGAAACTTTAAGAACTAGTTGCTACTCTTAGTAATGCTTGTTTGCATGATTCAGCCTCTTCTTCTTGATGTTTCTTTTATCCATTTCAATTTATGCCATAATGTTTTTGCCCAACAGAAGTGCTTTTTTTCTTTCCAGTAAGTGGATTGTAGGATAAGATTCTTGATGGTAAACCTTCTTTGGTTTTTAATTTGAAGGTTTTCTTATCTTTGGAGGTTTTGAAACAGACTCTGGATGGCCATCTGTCAGGAACGCTTTGATGGTGTACTCCTGCATGGCAGAGGGTTGGACTCAAGGGCCCTTGTGGTCTCTTCCAGCACTATGATTCTATGATCCTAAATAATGGCCATCCTTGCGAGCAATAATTTTTGAAGCCCTTGATCTTATACCCTTGAAACTGATCCAGTTTATTTAATCATCATCTCTGCCAAGACAAACTGTATGAACAGGGAACAAAAATCAGAAATTATTTCTCACCTGCTCAATGCTGTATCCACTGAGAAGAGATGCACCATATCCCCCAACAAAGACTGAGCCCGGGAGGAGGTAAAGATAGTTATATTCAGGTGGATCTGTTGGACGCTTAAACATATCCAGCATTCTCTGGGTAATTAAGAAACCACCTATTAGAATTTAAAAAAAGAAAATGCTAACTGTTACAATGAAAATGAAGATGTAAGTGAAACAAAATGTGAGTAAGAGAGTAACTACTGTCCAGTGGGTAGATTAAGGGCTTTATCACACGGGGCAAGTAAATCACAATTACAGCAGGATAATAATGTCTTTGGGTGGAACTTATCACATTATCTTGTTCGTCTTCCACTGTTCTCACAGTGAGAGACAATTTGGAAAGCGTTTCTTTTACAAAGGAGGTCAACAACAGTGTGTGCGTGTGTATAAAAAGATTCACTTTTCAAATAGTCTTCCACCAGGAGAACAAGAGAAACGACATCATATGGTATATCTTAGCCAAAGATGCTATTATCCTGCTGCAATTGCGATTTACCTGACTCCTGTAATAAAGCCCTAAGTGTCTAGAGGCTTCATGGCAAATAATTTTTAAAAAATATTTTTATTAATAATAATGAAAAAGTTTGATAAAAACACAATAATTCATAAGGAATTTGCAAAGAAATGAAAAAGCAGTTATGAAAATTCTCTATTAAATTTAAATTCCCAAATATACAAATAACATCATATTGTGCCTAATACCTTCACTATAAATCCTCCTATCAAACATGTCTTCTCTACAAACCTCCTTTTCTCAAAAACATTTTGTGCCTCCATGTTTATATGTATAGCCCTAGTTATGTTATATTTAATTATATAATTCCAATTTTCCTTCCTTCCTTCCTTCCTTCCATCTATCTATCTATCTATAGTAGAGTCTCGGTTATCCGACCTAAATGGGCGGGCGGAGGGTCGGATAACTGAAATGTCGGATTAGCCGGAGGCCCGTGGCGGCTGCCATTTTGGGGGCGTGCCTGGGGGCGTGCCTGGGCATGTCTCAAGGCGCGGAAATGCCTACAGCCACGCCCCCAGGCAGCCATGACGTCGGTTAATCCGGAAGGTCGGATAACCACATGTCGGATAACCGGGACGCTACTCTATCTATCTATCTATCTATCTATCTATCTATCTATCTATCTATCTAATCTATCCTATTTTCATTTTTATGTTATTTGCAGAATTTCTTTTCCAATTTTCCATAAGTTCTAACTTTATTCTATCATTCCCATAATTGCTAGTTTTCCCCAGTATGATTCCCAAAGAGGAGATACCATTTTCAAATCATCTCCAAATTGATGTATAGTCTTCTGCAAAATTGAGTTTGTTATCTTATCTAGTTCCATTATCTCATACAGTTGTAATAACCAGTCTTCTATAGTGGGATATGTTGTCTGTTTTCACTCTTGGGCATATGTTAATCTAGCTGCCATAATCACACATACACACACACACACACGCACACACACACACGCACACAATCTTGCTCTGTGATCTGTTTAGTTGTCACAAACCTTCTACCATATTAAGAAGGTATATTTCTGGACTCATTTGAAAATAGACTTTAATAACCTCTGAAATTTTATTTTGTATTTCTCTACAGAATCTCTGCTTATTTGTACCATGCATGAAAAAAGGTTCCTTTTTGCTCACATTTCCAACATGTATTATTTTTGTTACAGATCATCTTAGAGATTTGTGTTGGTGATAGGTACCACCTATATCATCTTACAGTAATTTTCTCTTAAATTAGCTGATTTAATAAGTTTTAATGTTGTATTCCATGATTTTTCCCACTGTTCTAATGAGATGGAGTGCCATATATTTTGTGCCCATTTTATTTACCATATTTTCTTTGACAATTTCTTGTTCAAATTCCAGTTTTAATAATACTGTGTAGATTCTTCCAGTAATATATTTGGTTTCAACAATTTGTTGGATTCTCTTTCATTGGTTTTTTATATCTTCTGTTCTTTTAACTATTTTATATTTTTCTATGTCTATGCAACAGACAACATGTAGGGATTCCATTAATAATTATATCTTGTATTTTCAGTATATCCTGGTATATAATCCATTTACTAATTATTGGCAACTCCCTCCTATAGAAGGTCTCGTGTACCAAAATCCATGATGGGATTTTTGGACAGAGGGTTTTTTTTATATATATATATATATAAAATCCATATTCTCAAAAGTTATTTTCTTCAGTAATGATTGCTACATTCTTTATTCACTTTGGCCATATCATGCCAGATGTAAATATACTTGATAGCAAATATTCACCATGGCTTCTGACAGTACTTTTGAACTCCTTTTCAGATCTTGCATTTCTGAGAGTAGAAGTGAGCTTTCGGCTGAAGTTTTCTTGTGCTTTACATTTGCCCTTGTGCTATTCAGAGAAGGTGATTTTCTAGGGAAGATGTTTATACACATGAATCCTTTGTACCTTGGACACTGAATCTGCTAGAGCAGTGGTTCTCAACCTGTGGGTCCCCAGATGTTTGTGGACTTCAGCTCCCAGAAGCCCCACAAACTATGGTCAATGCTCAGGGCTTCTGGGAGCTGAAGTCCACAAACATCTGGGGACCCACAGGTTGAGAACCACTGTGCTAGAGCAAAGTAATTCAATATCTAGGGTGCTACCAGAACAAATAACTGCCTAGATAGTTGCTTTACACATGAATTTCTATGTATATCGAAGAAGGGAATGAGAAAAGGCAGGCCCTCCTAACACCCCAAAAAAGACTCAGAATCATTTCTTTTAACCACCACTGTTGCAATCACGGATTCTGGGACAGTGGAGGAGTCAAAGTCTCTCAGACTAGGCTGGGAGGCTAAGCCTCCATTGAAGTGATCAAAGCAAACTGGACCATCAATATTCCTAGGTGGTTGGACCTCCACTGGCATTATAAATCAGAAGATTGCTAAATGCTCTTTATTTTGCTACTGCTTTTGTGGAACTCGAATTGTTACCACCTGGAGAAGGATGTTGATAATGACAATCGTGATGATCATTTTTATGCTGGTGTTCATTACTGTGGTCTGTTAAAACATATCTGCAAGCAGTCAGAATCACAACAACCTGCCAGCCAATGTTGAGCCCCCCTCTCCCAGGATCCTTAATTGAAAAACTATTTCCCTGAACAGAGTGTTTCATTTGTGGACACATCTCAGAATCCCACAGTAGAGACATCCTGTGTCAAAATACCCAGCTTTTCTTGCAGCAATGGAACACAATACAATCTTATATGTAAGTTTAAAATTCTTATAATTTTTAAAATTGTCCTCTTAGAGAGGTTTTTTTTCCATTGTTCTCAAAAACATTTTCAGAGGTGGTGCCCCAATTATGGTTTGCTTTCCTATGGGAAGTTCACCTGGCCTTGTCACCACTAATTTTTTGGGCACTAGCAAAATCTTTTTGATTTCACCTCCTGCAATTTTAATTGAATTTTCCTCTATGTATGTTGATATTCTTCAATTTATGGATCTACCTCAAAAAAAGTAACACTGTTACATTCGTACTGCTTGTGATGAACCTCTTTTTCATTCTGTTTTCATCTAAATGCAGAAAAACACTATCACAACAGCACTAGATTTTTTAAATGTTAGAGTCACGCACAATCTTTACACACCTATATTCATTTATTAGTAGTTTGCATGCCATTCTCTAGGAGTTTAGGCACAGCACATTTATGTTAACTTTCAGTTTGTTTGTGCTTTCACACTCTTCCTGCTTCACTCTGACCTATAATCAATTCCTCTTCCTCTCACCCTTTCCTTCAGAAGGCCATATATTTGATTATGGACAAGAATTGTAAGTAATACTACTTCAGAGAGAGAGAGAGAGAGAGAGAGAGAGAAGATTCCCCAGCTAAGACTATGTATATTCTTTTCTCTTATAGACCCTGTGGAGTGGGGCATGGGGCTGGTTGTTGCTTAGCTTTTGCCTTGCCAATTTAATTACTGTGCTTGAAAGAGCTACTATTATCTCTCACATTTTCCAGCATTTAGCATGGGAAAGGAAGATGACAATGTGCAAGCATTTTTTATTAAATTCATACAATTGTTTTAAGATTTGACAGTTGTTTTGATTATTTTTTAAAAAAATGTCAGGGCTATTCTGGAATGATGGTTGAAGAGCTAACACAAGTGATTAAAATAAATACAGAGCAAGTTGTGTACATTAACGAATTTGTACCTGCAATGTTGACAGATGAAACAAAGGCAGCCAGTAAAGCTAATGTTTGTGGTATGCTGGAAGGAAGATATGATCCCCCCATCAGCACCAAACCACCCACAGCAGTGAGTCCTAGAGAAAAAACAATACAGAGTTAGACTTCATAGCATAACTGAAGAATGTGTAATTAGCAATTCCTTCTCGAAATCTCTTGAATTATGTAGCAGATGTTTCCTGTTGCAGTTAAATACAACTAATTAGTCAAATTGCCAACATATCACTACTCATCTTTTGAGCAAGTAGGCTACGAAAGTACTTTGAGGCCAGGATCTTTTACTCATTGTGAAAGGATGTTAGAGACAGCAAGCACAGCCTGCTTGTTAATTGCTGTTAGAAACTGCTTAACCAATGCTGTCTTTTTAGAAATATGTAAAAACTTCAGAGTAGTATCCATTTCAGCCCCTCTCACAGCATCTGAGCTAGCTACCCATTTGTTTCCAAGACTAATTAAAATTCTAGCCTGTAAGGACATGGCCACTCCTTTCATAAGTGGAAAGACATGTCCTGTTTATGTTGAGTAGTATGATGTTCCTGGACCACTGACAGCTTAGGTGAGGACCTTGTAGCCCTCCAGATGTTGGAGTACACCTCTTATCCACCCTGACAATTAGTCATGCTGGGTGAGCCTGATGGGAAATGGAGTCCAACAAAAGCTGTATACTTGAGCATAGTCAAGGAAAAGTTTAATAGCTGTATAAAACTGTCCCTCTATTCACAATGCCAAAAGACGTTACTGTATGTGCCACATTCCAATTGCTGTACAGAAAGTACACACTGCTCCTTTTGTATCAAGCTTTAGTTGGGATATATAAAGGCCAATGGATAAAAAAGATTAAACCAATTTTTGACTGGCAATCTTATTTGTACTGACAAATGTAGAATTTTACTTCCTAACACTTGATAAATTGAACGTATTAAGTGATCTTTCAGGACTTTGGTGCCGTTTTAGGCAATTTTGTAACCAGGAGATGCAATCTAGAAAGCAATCCAACTTGGAGCAGGGTGGGGAAAAGTCATCTTTTGAATGACAGTTCCAAGAATCATTTCCAAGCTGTATCACCTGTTGTGGGTTGGCTGTGATAAGTTTAAATCTGAATGAACAAATTCACTCCAAGTTTCTTGTCCCTATACAGACTGGAGCACATCCTATAGTAATACTAATCACTATACCAAAGACGAAACTGGAATTCAAGAATCTAGGCTTACCAGAGATGGCATTTGTTACTGACATTAAAGGAGAGTGAAGAGCAGGTGTGACACCCCAAACCGTATGGTAGCCAACTATTCCAGCGAGTCCAAAGGTAGTCACCATTTGTGTGAACGCTACATTAGGAGAAATGAGGCCTAATCCTAAAATTGTTGTGAGCCCTGAAAAGAAAAGCAGAAGCCACAGGAGAATCATAAGACATTTTTCTTTTGAACAACAGCCTAACTTGGAACACTACTTTTTTTTTTCTTTTTGAACTACAACTCTTAAAATCCCCCAGCAGGGCCACTGGCTGGAGGATTTAAGTTGGTGAGATTACTGGAGTTGTCAACAAACTAACTTTTCTAAGATCTTGACTAGGCCAAAGCCACACCCCTATTTCCACTAGTATTTTGACCCCGACTATAATAGGAATGGGTGCGAAATGATCTTTTGATACAGAATTTCACAGACATAACATGATTTTTTTTCCAGAATGGGAGTCGTCTGGGAGAGAAGCCACTGAGCCAAGTTTGTTTTTTGCATCCAGACACGGAAATGCCAACAAATAAAATCTCTTAAGATTTTTTAATATTTCATTTCAGTAAATCATC
Organism: Iguana delicatissima; assembly: GCA_948472985.1. Lineage (NCBI taxonomy): Eukaryota > Metazoa > Chordata > Lepidosauria > Squamata > Iguanidae > Iguana > Iguana delicatissima. Next base: position 119,976 of record CAOKZL010002648.1, on the reverse strand, counting down.
AAAGGACAGAGCAACAGAATGAAAAATGGCAGTAATTCCCCATTGACTTCTTTACTTGTCTGGAAGGAAAAGTTTCTATTGTAGCATCTGAAAATTGTTAAATCAGGCAGACCACACAGACATCTCAGCAATACTTTATGAAAGGAACTGTGATGACCTCCTTCTTCTGTTGAATATTACTCCTTGGCAGGACTCAGAAAAGTTACTTTTTTGGGTGACAGCTCCCAGAATTCTTGGAGTTCTACTGCAAAAACTCGGTCCTTTGGCACAGTGAAAATCTAATTTTGTTGACCAACTATTTTCATCTGTTTTCAAATACTAGGTGTGCAGACAAGAGCCAGCATGGTGTAGTAGTTCGAGTGTTGAACTACAACCCTGGTTCTAGGGTTCGATCCCTGCTTGGCTATGGAAACCTATTGGATGACCTTGCCCACATCACACACTCTCAGGCCCAGAAAACCCCATGATAGGTTTGCCTTAGGGTCGCTATAAGTCAGAAACAACAGCAGCAGCAACAGGTGTGTGGTCTAGTTAGCCTGGTGCAGTAGAGGCTTATAGTACATATGAGATGGCCTTATTTAGGGACAGTGCCTCTAGTCAGCAGCAGTGATGCTGTGCTAAACTTTGAAGAGTGGGTTCTCATTGTGACAGCTCCCACCACCCAAGAAGAGTCCAAAAATGCAGGCAGTTATATTGATCTGTAGGAACAAATCTGTTCTTGCACTTATTTTCTCAACCAGGAGCAGGTCTTTTGTAAACCTAACAGGTCTTAAGTGTTCATTGAAGACTAAGTCAATAATAGCAGGGATATCTCATATCAATATATACAGGCCAACATGAAATATATTTGCCAAGACCCTATACCATTAGACATAACTACGATGGTGGCGCTCCATCATGGTATCCATATCCAACCATGCCGCATCTGAAAATGTACTTTTTCAGCCAGGCGGCACTCCCAACCAAAAGGTTTCTGAGGTGCTGCAGAGCAGGATACTGTGAAATGATGTCTGTGGCACTCTCATGGTTGCTGGATCTCTGTTCTCAACATGCCCTATGACTGAAAAAGTGCTGCAGACATCATTTCCTAGCACTAGGATCTACAGCACCTCAGAAACCCTTTGGCTAGGGTGCTGCCTGGATGGAAACGTAGGTTTGGAGGTTCCTGTTTGGTTGTTAATGACTATAAACACAAACTGCAAAAGCTATGAGATTTTTCAGTCTGGCTTACAATGTCCTAGCTACTGAACAAGATGCCACCCATTATTCACAACAGAAAGTAACATGTAACTAGGTTGTATTGGTATCTATGAGTCCCTAAGATTGATGTTAGCACTGGGATCATACTGCCTCTCTCTTTTCCTATAGGCACTATTTACAGAGAGTCATGAATCCCTATAAAACATGGGAAATTACCCCAGGTACATATGTAAGCCCTGAACCAATATTTGGGTTGTCTGGTGAACATATTTGGGATATGTGGTGAAGCTAGAGCTGGTGGAAGGAATGGAGGGGTCCAGTCCTGTTTCCATGTCTAATTCAAAGAACTCCATCCAAAGCAACCCCATGTGAAGAATGGGTACAAGAATGGGTACAATCATCAGGCCCCCAAGTAAACAGTGCCCAGCAGTTATTTTAATAATTAAATCCCTCAATTTTTTAAAAAATAAAGATCTGTTTTCTGGATAAGTAAGTCTAGTGACTGGCATCTTTCTTCTGATATGTTCCTGTTAGGTTCTGATCCCCACCCCTGCTTTTTAGTTTCTGCAAATTTGACCAAGATCAAAGTTTAAGCTCAGCCAAGCCATTTAAAAATGCTTAGGTGGTATCGTTAACCTTTTGCAAATATCAATAAAGTAGCGGGCTTCTTTCCTGCATGGGCTCTGGAACTATCCAAGATTCCAAGGCCATGAACATGAACATTCTTTAAAGCCCAGGTTTTCCCCTATTCCCCAGAAAAGAATGTACCAGAGCTGTGGTCAAACATATGGTAAGAATAATGCCTTTCACCACTCACACTAAATGATTTTGTACTCCACTCCCATATTACTCAAGACTGAAATAAAGCAAGCCCACTTAAGAGAAAGAGGACTACTGAAGGTATAATTATAAGAAACTGATCCATATTGCTGCTGCTTTGTTTTCCAAAATAGAATATGAAGGGCAAAATAAAGTAAAATATGTCACATAGAAAATCTATTCAGGATAGGAATGGCATAGGGGCATTTTTACACCCTGGGATGCTTTGGGAGCCACATAGACTACTGAAAAATCACACAAAAATCCCCAAAGTGGCTGGGAGTTCTCAAAAAGGGATGGATGGGATTCTATATTGCCATTATAAATTTGTAACCTAGAGTTAACAGATCTATAACTGCCCTATATTCAATAAAACTTAATTAGTCTTACTGTAAGACCACATAAATGCCCTCCAGCCCACCTTAAGAGCCAGGAGCTACATTAGGCAAAGGAGGTCTGTTCAGATGCTAATAGGGGGTACAAGGAGAATGACATTTCCAATTCCCTCCCACTAGTGAGTGAGGCTGTGACAATCAGAAACTGGACCCCACCACAATTCCTTGTTGCAGCCTCCCTCATTTGTGGCAGAGGATTTTGCATGCCAATCAGCAGCTGAATAGACCTCCTTCTTCTAAAATGACTGCTCAGGCTGGGGCAGAGGAAATGTTAATTAGTTATGCATACATAACTAAATGAGTGGTTTAGAATATTGTTGGATATTTTTTATGTTAAAATAGATGGAGGCTATGTATCCTTTTTGAAAGGTAAATCATTGCTCCTGGAAGCTTCCAAATGCATCAGTTCATCCTCTTTTTCTTTTTTTTCAGAAAAGATAGGTCTGGCGAGTCTGAAGATTCTGGACCACAAAAACATCCTTGGTGAGGAGTTTGTGGCTCTGGGGCTACACTTTGCCCATCACTGATTTAAGATATCTCTAAAGGAACATCTCAACCAGGTTTGATGCTTCTGGGCATTAAAAATCCCAGATTGTGCTATCAGAGAGAATATTTATTTGACATCAGGAAGTAGGATGAAGAAATTTGCTATGTGTGACCTGTGCAGCCTTTTCTGCCCCCAGCGATGTATTGGAGGTTATTAACATGTCCCACGTACAAAGCAGTGTTTGCACACATGAAATCAAGAGTGCTTGACCTAACATCAAGAGCCAGCAAAAAACATAAGGTAGCATAAAAATAAAATAACAATATATGAAGCAGAATAAAATGTATACCATCTCATGTTTCCTGACCTTGCTGAACTGTAGTACCTCCCTCTCGGGAGAAATCTTGATTTCTCTGGAATGGAGCAAACATGCTTAAAACCAGTATGTGCCAGTTTGGCTTTGTTACATTGTGGCTGTTGAAAAATGTTATGGTTTTTTTTGTCAAAATACATTAGTTTGATTGGGAAAAAATATGGGAAAAATTTGTAGAGTTTTTTAAATTTTTCTTTTTTTGACTCAGACATTAAGTTTTAATAGAAAAATTGTACCTGCAAACTGTACCTGGAATCTGGAGACATTGTCTGGCATTCACTATCACAGTTATGAATGCATACCTAGGCCCTTTCCACACCATACCCCATTAGCGCATTCTTCTGTTACAGTCCCAGCATTGCTATTCACACAATGCTGTTGAATTAGGAATACTCTCTTCCACACGCTTCCACCTTAAGCAGATGAGTAGCGGCATTGCCACCAGTGTTCCTTCCTCATTACAGCATCCTTGGTCCACTCCCTTTCCCTGCCTTCACCCTGCCCCACCACCCCTGAGTGGTTGGCGGGGGGTTGGGTTTGGTGGTGTTTTTTTTCTGTTGAAGCTATACTCCTTCCCTCCAGTGACCAAGGCAGTGACAACCAGAAGTAGGACTCCATCATAAATCCTTGTTGCAGTCACATTCGATGGTGGGAAGGGAGTCAAACCATCATCCACCTGGTCACCTATTTCTATGGAACCTACTTCTCTCAGAGCAGCCTGGTCAAGTAGATGTTGGAGAGTCAGGCCAGGAGAAAGTACTTTGTTAAAAAGGGGGAAAGGAAAGGGAGAAAGAAAAAAAGAAATGTAGCAGCACATTTAAGACTAATTGGTTTTGATATTTTAGTGTGAGTTTTTATGGATATAAATGATCACGCTACATCAGCTCATGCTAAAATAAAATCAATTTAGTCTTAAAGGTGCTGCCACATTTCTTTCTTTTCTCCTCCTCCTTTCCTCCTTTTTATGCTGTGAGAGCCTAATGCTGCGAGAGAGGCTGCTTCATTGCAAACTAATTAGTTAAGTTTATTTAGTATACTTAACTAAGTAGCTGGTGTAGAATTCTGGCCATTGTTTACTACTGTGCAGGTCACAAGGGATGGCCTTCTGTGGTGCACATAGGTCTATGATGAAGGTACATGTAGGCCTACAATGGCTGACTTACCAGGGAAGCTAACTGAGATGACAAGAGATGAGTGGGAGAGCAGGAGGCAGCAGAGAAGCACCAGTTTCCCTCACTGTGTGTTGATCTTTTCCTACAACCTGATCACTTTCCCTAGAGATGATCAGCCAATAAACTTCCCATTTATTTTACTATATGCACCCCATGTTCAAGAATTGTGAAAGAGTACTCACCTGTGGTAAGCACCAATTGTGACTACACTTGCCTAGTCACTTCCACTGCCTTGCTACTGAAGGCCCATGCTGTGGCTAAGAGGGACTGGCAATGGTGAATATCCTCTGATGCACATTTTGTGTGTATGTTTTTAATCTGCACAAGACAGGCAATAAACCTTTCATACAAAACTCAATAAAGCCATTAAGTCCAGCTCCTCCAATTTCCAATCAAAAAGCAAATATTAGGTTAGAAATAATAAAAAAAAACTTGCTCCGGCCAAAAGACTTGATAGATAGCTACTTGAGCAGGTTCATACTGGCCCTCCAGTGAGTGCTCTACTGTTAAAATAGTCTTCTAGGAAAGTAAATGGCTGGCTAGAGATTTAAGGCAAAAGAGAGACAGAATTGTAGCATGACTGATATTGCCCATATTTGTTTTAAATGCTGAGAACAAGTTTCTTAAACACAAATTGCTGTGGCAGGTAGGCAGCCAGCTTTTTGACGCAGCAGCATAAATGTGTGGTGGTTAATTTCCTACTAACTTTTATTTAGCTGCATGTTTTCCTGTTGCTATTGCTTCTTTGCTGATCCAGTCAAATACATGTTTCTTTGAGCTTTGGGAAAACTGCTTAAACCTTTTTTAAAAAAATACAATCTCATTTTGAAATACCTGTTGTATAAACTCCAGCAGAGGTCATTGTCCTTCTAAATGGTGAAATTGAAGCCTGTTTCTCTGCTTCTAGTTCCTGGACAGTTTTTTGTTTAGCCAGAGCAGGAGGTGGCAAACTTTTAGGTAAAGGTGCTGGAAATATTTTTTTTCCATCCTGTTATAGAAGAAGATTCTCATCAGGATAAATTTTCAAGATATGATACAGAAACTTGTTCACATTATTGCAAAGCAACCTTTTCCAAAAGGTAGACAATACCAATTCTCCTTCACATCTGTGTGTAGCATTGGGTTTTTTCCATGGAGATGTAAATATTTCTGGAAGTTTTGAAGCCATGTGAAAAAAATAGATTTTCCATGGTCAGGAATACTAAAAGAGAAGGGAGTTCATGATGGATGGGAATTTCTTAGAAATGAGATATTGAAGGCGCAATTTCTAACAATTCCAATGTGGAGGAAAAATGGGAGGTGTCTAAAGAATCTGGGGTGGATGTCTAAAGAACTTTCAATGCAAATTTAAAAAGGACATATACAAGAAATGGAAAAAGCAGGAAATTCAAACAAAGAGCCTATAGTGTAGGATGAAAATCAGAAGACTAAAGCACAGAATGAGCTCAGGTTTGCTAGAGAGATTAAAAACAATAATAAGAGCTTTTTTGGTTATGTCCATAGCAAAAGGAAGAATAAGGATATGGTAGGGCCTCTGCATGAAGAGGATAGTGAAATGCTAACAGGGGACAGAGAAAAGAGAACTACTCAATACCTTCTTTGCCTCAAATTTCTCCGGAAAGGAAAACAGTGCTTAACCTGGGAAAAATGGAAGAGATGATGGAGTAGGGGAAATGCAGCACAGCACAGGTAAAGAGGGAGTATAGGAATACCTGGCTACTCTAAATGAATTCAGGTCTCCAGGACCAGATGAACTACATCTAATGGTATTAAAAGAACTGATAAAAGTAATCTCAGAACCCCTGGCAATACACCCTGAGAATTTCTAGAGAACAGGAGAAGCCCCAACAGACTGGAGGAGGCCAAATATTGTTCCTATCTTTAAAATGGGGAAAGAAGAGGACCCAAACAATTATCACACAGTTAGCCTGACATCAGTGCCAAGAAGGATTCTACAGCAGATCATTAAAACAGACAATCTGTAGGCACTCAGAAAGGAATGTCATAATCACTAAAAGTAACATGGGTTTCTCAAAAACAAGTCATGCCAGACTAACCTTGTCTCATATTTTACTACCTTGGTAGATGAAGGGAATGCTGTGGACTTAGCGTATCTTGACTTCCCCCATGATATTCTTGTGACAAGCTAGTAAAATGTGGGCTAGATAATGCTACTGTTAGGTAGATTTGTAACTGGTTGACCAACACAACCCAAAGGTTACTCACCAATGGCTTTTCTTTATCCTGGAGAGAAGTGACTAGTGGGGTGCCACAGCGTTCTGTCCTGGGCCCGGTGCTATTCAACATCTTTATCAATGATTTGGAGGAGGGAATAGAGAACATTTTTATCATATTAGGAGATGACACCAAATTAGGAGGGGCAGTTAACACCCCAGAAGGCAGGATCAGAATTCTTAGACAGCTAAGCCAAAACTAACAGAATGAATTTCAACAGGGAGAAGTGTAAGGTACTTACACTTGGGCAGAAAAAATAAAATGCACAGATATAAGATGTGTGACACCTGGCTTGGCCACAGTACAAGTGAAAAGGATCTAGGAATCTTAGTAGACCACAAGCTGAACATGAGTCAGCAATGTGATGTGGCAGCTAAAAAAGCCAATGTGATCCCGGCCTGCATCAATAGGAGTACAGCGTCTAGGACTAGGAAAGTGATAGCACCACTCTATTTTGCTTTGGTCAGACCCCACCTGGAATACTATGTCCAGTTCTGGTCACCACAGTTCAGGAAGAATATTGACAAGCTGGATTGTGTTCAGAGGAGGAAGACCAAAATGGTAGAAAGCCTGGAAACCATGCCCTATGAGGAGCAGCTTAGGGAGCTGGGTATGATTAGCCTGGAGAAGAGAAGAGAAGAGAAGAGAAGAGAAGAGAAGAGAAGAGAAGAGGCAACATTATAGCTTTGTTTAAATATTTGAAGGGGTGCGATATGGAGGATGGAGCAAGCCTGTTTGCTGCTGCCCCAGAGACTAGGACATGGAGCAATGGCTTCAAACTTCAGGAAAAGAGATTATATCTAAAGATTAGGAAGAACTTCATGACAGTAAGAGCACTTTGACAGTGAAGTATGCTGCCACATAGTGTGGTAGAGTTTCCTTCTTCGAAAGTTCTTAAACAGAGGTTGGAAGGCTCTGTCAGGAATACTTTGATAGTGTATTCCTGCATGGCAGGGGGTTGGATTCAATGGACCTTCTGTTCTCTTCAACTCTATTATTCTATATTTAATGCACATGTCTAAGGGTATTATTAGAGCTTACCACTCATGACATCACCAGCTGATGACCCATCCTATGGAATTCTGAGTTTTGTAATCTGGAGAGCAGTAGGGTGCTTTGGCTGAGAATTCTAAGTGCCCTTCCTTACACTGTAGATCCCAGGATTCTATGGGATGGAACCATGGCAGTTAAAGTGGAATAACTGTGTAGTGTGAACGGGTCCCCAGCAACCCTAATGTGAGATGAAGTATTGGCATACAAAAAACAGTATATGAATATTCAACCAAGACAAGCAAGAGGAAGGAAAACCACTGTCCAGCCAAGCGATCGGCTTGACAAAAATGGAATGTATGTTATGAGGCCATTTGCAAAATCTGGATTATGCCAACTGGTATCCTGCCTCAAGTGAAGAATCAACTGGTACTGCTATTAAAAGGTCTTTACCCTGTGTTCTATTACATTATTTTCCATACCTTTGTTAAACAATTTATTGAAGCATTTTAGAAGGCTGGGAAGACTTACCTTCATGACCACAGTTCCTCTGATTACATGATCAATAGTCCCATAATCAAAATCATCCTTTGGCTCAAAGTAAAAGTATTCTTTGTTGGGAGAAATCACTTTTAATAACTTCAAGATGTTGTTTGAATAAAGGCTACTGGCCTGGGTAGCCATTCGGCTTGGCAAGTCAGTGTAACCAATGTGCACCACGCCCTGGGGGTGGGAAATGAAATAAACAGACATTTAAAAATCTTTTTTGCATGTATCCTATTGAAGCTTGGCACCATACTTTCTGTGCTGACCTGGTGCAAGTTTTACAGACAACAGTAAATCAGACCTTGCACATGACTGTGGACGTGCCTTATTGACACGTCATTTTACAAGTGGAGGGGTTACTTTTTACATGAACAGCTTGCTCTGATGCTTGGGTGGGTGAGGAGAGCTTTTTTTTGACAGAGAGCCAATGAGAGAACAAGCTGGGAGGCCATTCAGGGAACCAGTTATAATGGCCATATGGTGCTGATTTCTTGAGTTAAGAAGCAAAGTATATTTTAAAAGTCTAAAAACACCTCTTGGTCATTTGATGCTATCATGGTTACATGTTGTGCTTCTCAGATTAATTTTACTCTGATGTATCCTAAAAAACAATGAACAGTTTTAGATAGTCTGGCTTGTGAAATTTTTGTACATGAAGCCATTTGGCAAAAGGAGATGTAACTAGAAGGCTGGGGTGTGAGAATTCCCAGGGCACCAGCCCAGTCAACCTGAGTCTCTTGGCTTCCTTCCATGGGCCCAAACTGAGCCTCCAAGGTAGAACTATTATGGCTCTGTGCAGTTGCCTCTGCTATAGCTTCTTGTTGAAGCTGGGGTAAATGTACACAGTACATAGTAAATGTTCAGAAGGCAAACAGAAGCTGATCATTTTATTATCAGACTTTGTCTATCAGAGCAGGACAGAGAAAGGTTGTATTTCAGCTAAAGCCAAGTGTATTTTAGAAGCTGAACCTATACAGCAGAAATAAGTACCGCTGAGTTTCATGGTGTTTACTCCCAGGTAACTTATATACAGGATTACCTTCATGTCTCTGTTTTATTAAAAGGTGTTTTTAAAGCAGAATTTTAAAACAGTGTATTAGAAAAGCAAGATTTATAAAATCCCAGTGTCAAACTCCAGATTTTCCTTGAGGCTTTGGGGCTGTCATGATGCAGTTTGTAATTGTGAGGAATTGTCCTCAAAATGATTGTACTTGCAGCATACTTTGTTAAGGTTCTGAAGTGAAAAGGAGTAGAGAGTTACTATTCTCATCTCTGTTAATTTCTCAAAAATTAATTTAGTGCAATTTAGTGCACAATTACTGCAGACTACAGCTATACCTTTACCAAATAAAGGCACTCATGATATTATTGGGGAGGCGAAGAAGATGACGACGTGAGTGGTCGCTCCGTGTTTAGCTCTGCCGGAGCGATCAGCTTAACGGAGTAAGAAATGGCGTTGAAAAATTCTGCCTGAGTTCACCGAATAGAGGTGAACGAGAGGGTCGTGGCAATTTGTGTTTCGAAGCCGGAGCGTGCAGAAGAAGCCCCGTTTAGCCTGGAGAAGGGTGAGTGACGGTGGACGAAGAAAAGATTGGGCGTCGGCATTAGGAAAGAGGAGGAAGAGGTGAACCGGCGTGTTTTGCCTGGCTTTGAGAGAAGAATGCACATCGCGAAGAACCCCCACTCCGTTGAAGTAGCCAAAGTTGGTTAAAATGTCGCAGATTAGAAACAAAGTTAAATTTTATATAGCCCCATTTGGATTTACAATTTATGAAACAATAATTATAATCATGGTGGATTCTATAGCTAAACTGTGACGGAACTGGAGAACCAGAGAACTGTAGAACTGGAGATCGACCGGTATAGCAAGGCTACGCTAAGATTGGTATTGAAACTTTAACTTTAACTTTAGCTGAAGCTTTAATAAATTGACTCTCTGTCTCTTCTGATACGGGATGCTGGGCGCCTGACGTGGATTATTTGTATTATAGACAGACAGTTAGCTGACACTTGCTGCTATTTAACTTTAAATAAGTACAAGGATTTAAGTAACTTAAGTGACCTAAGTTGTTTTGGGAACCTTGAGCTTAGTTGAAAACTTAAGTTGAAAACCTTATCCCCAGTATGGAATATTATGGATATGAGCTGTTGAATAGCTGGACAGCTGGACACTGAAAAGCCAGGATGCCTGGATTCTTGGTGATATTTTGGTGATAAATATTTTGTAAAATATATATAAAATATTTATAAAATACCAGGAGAAAATGCTGGGAGAAATACTGGGAGAAATAACACTGAGTTAATACTGGGTTAACACAGGTGGGAGAATGCCTTCCTGAGTGTTAACTGTATTAGCCTAATTAATTGAAATTTAGAACTTATTATTTGATTATTTATGTGTTAATTTGGTATTGTTTTGGGGTTGAAATAGGTTTGGGAGAGGTATAAAATTGGTATAAGGTTGATATAAAACTGGTATAAGTGAGTAAAGAGAAGGAAATTGGAGGAATTATTTGTTAGAGTGGATAGAATTTCATATACTTTGTACTAACTGAAAAATATTTCTGTATTATCTGAAACTGTAAGCTGATAATAGTTGAAATAACTAATATAAGTTGTCACTCATTAGGATTTCATTATGTACAGCTGGGTACCCGCGTCCTTAAGGGAGTTGAATCCCTCTCAAGGTTAGTGTTAATGTAAACAAGAGTTGGCTTATGTAAACACGTTAATTGCCAGCCTAGGCAGAATTTCAGGATTAGCCCCTTAGGTCTACAGCATACACACACACACACACATATATATAGAAACAGAGTGCCACCTTCTGGTTGAAATTTAAGTCTATAGGAAGTCAAATTCATAGGGAGACAAAATTATATAGTTGGAGTGAATTCTTTGTTAAAAATAATAATTTGAAATCTTAATTGAATATAAATATATAATATAGGAATTAAAAGATAGGCTTAAAATCATTAATTTCACATTATAAAATTTAAATCTTAAAGCTGCTTGAGAACAAATTTATAATCCCTAACTAGGTTCTTGTTTGATAAACAGAAGGATTTAGAACTATAAACCTATCTTAGACTTAATTTATCATTTTGTAAAATCTCTGTTGAATCTGGGAAGTTCTCAAAATTTCATAGTTTCCAAACTCTCAAATTCTGAGACTTTGATATTTTGAAATTTCGTCAAATTTTTAAAATTTGAAATTTGAAATTTTGAAGTTTAGATTTAAAGTGTGATATTAATTACTAGAAAAATTAAACAAATTCTAAAAATTAAACAAATTTCAAAATTTATATTCTTAAGATTAACATTTGAGACCGCAATCTAGGGGACATAATAAATAATTCATAAATTTATAAATCTCAAAATTATCTTTTGGAGGTATTGATATTACTAGGTTAAAATTGATGAATTGGAATAGAGTCGATTTCTGAATGTAAAGAGTGAAATGGCAGCGAGAGCTAAAAAGGCAGCTCGGCAAAGGAGCAGCTCATTGGAAGATATACAGGAAAATCTCACCACCAACAAGGATGTCTTAGAAGAATTTAAAAGATTCGGGAATGAGTTAAGATTAGAAATGAAGGAATTTATGAGAGAGTTAAAAGAAGAAATAAACCAGGATATACGAAGAGAATTTGGAGAACTGAAAGAGAAAGTAACAGACGAATTGAAGGAGGTGAAAGATAAGATTTCAGATATAACTAAGGAAATAGCTCAAATAGGAGGGAGTATGAAGTTATTGCAGACAAAAGTTAATAAGATGGAACAACAACTAGAGGTAACCAAAGAAAAGTTGGATAAAGAGATATCTAAACTTAAGCTGGATATAGATGTCTGTGCCCGCACCAAGTGTGTGAAGTTAAGGGGAATTAAGGAAAGACCTCGTGAGAATCTATCTGAAATAGTCGTCCTGATCGTCGCTGAATTTATTGGCTGGGAAGTGGCGCAATTAGATCTTGAAATAGATGAGTTATACCATGTTAATTCAGCGGTTGCCACGAAACAACATTTGCCAAGAGACATTGCCGTACATTTTATTAGAGAGAGAGTCCAAGATTTAGTGATTCAACAGAGTTTTAAAAATCGAATCACAGTGGAAGGATCGGAAATAATAATATTAAAGGATTTTCCATATGAAGTTTTGGCAAACAGGAAACAGTATAAAGCTCTGCGTGAAAAACAAATCAGATATAAATGGGCGAGAGAGGAAGGAATAATATTTTCATATAAGTTCAAAAGATATGTAATCGATACAATGGATAAGGCTGAAGATTTTTTAAGGAAACTACAACAGCATGAGGAACAGGGTACATTCTTCGAGGCAAAATACTCTGGAGAAAAGTGGAGATCTCAAGAAAAGACTAGAAACCAACTACAATTAAGTTTCCAAAATGAAGACGAAGAAACTGATTTGATCGATATAGCTGAAGAAGGGAGTTTGCTACCACCGAAAGAAATCGCGCACTTGCACGGGGAGGCAGAACGAGGACTTAAAGCACTACATCAGATAGTTACTACTCTGAAGTAAAAATAATTGATTTTTTCTTGAATTAATTAACTCTCTATAAAAAGGTAGTCTAATATTATGGATTTATCAGTTTGTTCTTGGAATGTCAATGGAATGAATGGCCTGATTAGAAAAAGAGTCTTTAACTTTTTAGAAAAGCAGAAAACTGAGGTAGTTTGTATACAGGAAACTCATATATTAGAGAGAAATATGATGTATTTACAGAACAATAAATTAGGACTATGTTATGCAGCTTGTAATCAAAATCAAAAGAGGAAAGGGGTAGCATTATATATAAATAGCAGATTCCAATCTAAATTAGTTCATAAAGATAGTAAGGGCCAACTTATAGCTGTAGAGATTAATTGGAATAATGAAAAAATATTATTAATGGGCTTATATGCTCCCTTAGAAAATAAGCAAAGCTTCTATGAGATGGTCTTAGATTTTATTTTACAATCAGATTACCAAAAAATAATATGTATGCGGGAATTGGAATGGGGTTATTGATGGCAAATTAGATAGGAAGCAAACATAAAAAAAAAAAAACTAGAGGAAAGCATGGAAATTTACCCAATATGGTTAAAGAAGGGCTAAAAGTTTGGCCAACTTAGTTTATGATATTCAGATATTGCCCAGACTAATTTCTGACCATTCACCATTACTGCTGAGATTTAATCAAAAGAAGAGGAGTTACAATTGGAGACTTAATGAATTCTTGTTAAGAGATGGCAAAACTATACAAGATATTAAGGAAGAATTAAAAAACTTTTTTCAAGATAATTTGCATAAAGGAACTAAAATAGGTATAGTCTGGGAGGCTATGAAAGCGTATATTAGAGGGATCTTGATAAAAAAAGAGTACCTATATAGAAAACAAAAAAGGATTAAAAAAGATAAATTACAGAAACTTTTTAAAGAGAAAGAGGAAGAACTGAAGACTGATCCGTCGAATAAAAAAATTCAAAACGAAATTCAGGTAATTCGTGCTCAGATTACTACATTAAATTTGGAAGAGATCGAACGTAAGTCCAACTATGTTAAGCGAAAAGAATTTGAATTTGGAAATAAAACCTCTAAATCGCTAACTTATAAATTGTGTAAGAAAAAAGAAAAAAGATATATAACACAGATTAGAGTTGAGGATCGAATAATATTGGATCAGGATGAAATTATCTCTAATTTTCAAAAAATTTTCAGGAAATTATATTCAAAGGATAAATCAGGTCCAGGGGAAATTGAAAAAATAAAAAACTATGGAGAAAAAGAGAATATCTCCCAGATCTCTGAGGATATGAGGAATGTGTTAAATCAAAAAATATCACTTCAAGAGGTAAATTTCGCAATTAAGAAATTAAAATTAGGGAAAGCCCCTGGTACAGATGGGTTTACAGCTATATTCTGTAAAACCTTCGAGGACGAATTGATGGTCCCCTTTTTAGAACTGGTTAATCAAGAAGGAATAATGGCCATCCCGCCTTCTTGGAAAGAGGCCAACATAATATTAATACCTAAAGAAGGGAAAGATAAACTTGACATGAATAATTATAGACCTATTTCTTTGTTAAATTCGGATTATAAAATATTTGCTATAATTTTGGCAAATTGATTAAAAAAAATACTAAATGAATGGATACACCAGGATCAGACTGGCTTTTTACCCAAGCGATAGATAAATGACAATTTAAGGACGTTAAATTGAACATAATAGAGTACCATGAATATGTCCCGAAGGAATTGGCTCTCTTATTTATAGATGCCAAGAAGGCATTTGATAATCTTAATTGGAGTTTTATGAAGGAAGTTTTAAGAAAAATAAATTTAGGCAATAAGTTTACTAACTGGATAGACTCCATGTATAATAATCAAAGTGCATTCATTATAATTAATGGGATAAAATCAAATAAATTAGCAATAGAAAAGGATACTAGACAAGGTTGCCCGATTTCCCCACTTTTATTTATATTAATGCTAGAAATATTACATAGGAAAATTAGAGAAGACCCTGAGGTAAAGGGATGCCAAATTCAAGAGGAGGTGTATAAACTAAAGGCTTTTGCCGATGATTTACTTATAGTATTAAATGATCCAATTAAAAGTATATTTAAATTATTTCAGATCATGGAGGAATTTGGAGAGGTCGCAGGAGTTAAAGTGAATAGAAATAAATCAGTGATCCTAACTAAAAATATGGAGAAAGTGGCACAAAAGAAATTGGAATTAATCTCAAATATTAAGATAGGGCATAAAATTAAATATTTAGGTATTAACATTAAAAATAAAAATTTAAATTTGATGAATAATAACTACATTCCAATATGGAAGAACATTGAAAATAAATTAACTATATGGTCAAAATTGAAACTTTCCCTACTAGGGCATATAGCAGTAATCAAGATGAGTGTTCTCTCCAAGTTATTATACTTATTTCAGACTATACCAATATTAAAGGACGAGAAAATTCTTGAAAATTGGATGAAGAAAATTAAAAGTTTTCTATGGTTAGGGAAGAAGCCAAGAATAAAAGAGAAAGCTTTGACTGACAGTAATGATAGAGGAGGTTTAGTGCCGCCCAATCTCAAATTATATTATAGATCCTGTGCTATGAAATGGATTCTGGACTGGATTAGTACAGAAAATGTAAGATAATTAACATTGGAAGGTGCATCCAACAAGTTTGGTTGGCACGAGTACCTACGGTATCATAAAGCTTTAGAGGATAAGGAATTCAATAGACATATAATTCGAAGAAGTTTAATGAAAGTCTGGAATACTTATAAGAAAAAATTTTATCTAAAGAAACCAAGATGGATTTCTTTGCAAGAAGCTTTCTTCAAAGAATTATATATCAGAAATAGGAAATGTTTGACATATGAAGATATACTGTGTAAAGAACAGGCAAGGATGAATTGAAAACACTAGATGAATTGAAAAATTTGGGATTTCAAGGTAATTGGCTTCATTATAGAATAATATATGAATTGTTTAAGAAGGATAGTGAGGGGGATGGAATTCAGGAAAAGGGGTCAGATTTTAAAGAATTAGATATTAAATATTTAATTGGGGGAGACCATATCATTGGAAAAATTTATCATATATTGCTAAAATTAGAAACCAAACAGATAATAATTAAGGATCATATGATTAAATGGTCAAGGGATTTAGGTTATCCTATTGAGTTAGCTGAATGGAGAAAGGCCTAGAATATAAATGTAAAATTTACAAGAAGTGTTAATTTGAGAGAGAATTTCTATAAAATGTTATATCGATGGTATATTACACCCCAAATGATTGCTAAAATGTCTAGTAATTATTCTAATAGATGTTAGAAATGCGGGAAGAAATAGGAACAATGTACCATATTTGGTGGGAGTGTAGGAGGGCAAGGGAATATTGGGGACAAATCCATAATGTAATCAAAAATATATTGCAAACAGATTTGAAATTCAGTCCAGAGTTATACCTTCTGAATATGTTTGTGGTAGCTAATCAAAAGTATCAAAAGCAATATAATAGAATTCTTTTATATATGGTGACGGCCGCAAGAATCGCCTACGCCCGCAACTGGAAGAGTCAAGAGATACCATCTCAAGATCAATGGATACTGAATCTATACGAGATGTTTTAAATGGATTTGTTGACCGCTTTAATGGATGAAAAGATTGACAAGGACAAAGTTGAAAAAGAATGGTCTTTGGTGGCCCAAATCTGGAAAAGGGAATGGAAAGAGGTTTACGTAGGAAAAGAAGTTCATATTAATATAAGGTGTTTATATTGGTGGGAAAAAAATGAAATGATGCATTACTGATGAATTAATAGTTACACGATTGTAGTAGTCTTAACTAATAGTTTTAATTTAATAGTTTAATTTAGGATCCTTTTAGATGATAAATATGTTCTCAATATGTAACAGATATGTAGTATTGTAAGTTATTTTTTTTCATAATGTATTCTAATAAAAAAAAAATTCATATTGCTAAGTCTGAGTGAAGGAGAATCAAGACTTCTGTAACTGAATGGCCAGTAAGATCAGATTTTTTCCCTGCTGATTTTTCTGTGCTACCTTTGTTAATGTCAAATTTGTGCTCATCTGCTCTCTTGTGTGGAGACTGTCAACTGGCTAGTGGAGTGCACCAAAAAATTTCAGAAGAAAATTGGCCTGTGCCATTGACTAATGTCCATTGGCTAATGGAAAAACCCAAAGAATTTCAGAAGAAAGTTGGCTTGTGCTCCATGGATTACGGAAAAGCCTTCAGTTGCGTGGATCATGAAAAACTATGGCTTGCTCTAAAAAAAATTTGAGGGCCACAACATTTGATGATCTAGATGTATAACTTATATTTGGGACAAGAGGCCACTGTTGGGACAGAACATAGAGAAACAGGATGATCAGTAAGGGCATCAGACAAGGGTACATATTGCCAGGCCCTTTTGCCATGTGAAAGGGCCCCTCGAGCGTCACACGATTGTGAGGAGCAATCTGCATGATGCACCTACAATCGCTCGGCGCTCCAGGGTAGGGCAGGCGCCACTCATGCACTTTTTCATTTTTGGCTTTCAGCCAAAAATGGTGCTCAATTGCGCATTGCTCCAGGGCCCCGCGCGTACTTGCCATGCATGAAGAGCCTCTGGAGCCACAGCAGTTGGGCTTCCTGCCCCAGCACAGCCTCGGAAACTCCCAGGCTGCACTGAGGAAGGAAGAGGCGAGGCTCTCACGCTGCCTTCTCAGGAACAGGCAGCTCATGCGGAACTGAAGCAGCAGGGACGCGAGAGCCTCTTGCTGGAGGCTGCTTGCGCAATTCCCGCACCCCAGCGCCAAAAAAGGTAAGGCGCGGAAAGTGCCCCAGTCTGTTTAGTTTATATGCAGAACATTTCATATGGAAAGTGATTAGACTCCAAGGAAGATGTTTAAAAATGGAGGAATTTAATGTAAAACATATAGATGACATCATATTACTATTATAAAATGCAAAAGGTTGCTAATTGCTCATGAAAGACAGGACAAAAGTACAAAAGCAGTGTCAGAGCTGAATATTAAGAAAAAGTGATCACATAAGATTTGTATATATAACTTAAAAGTGGATGATGGACACATTTAAATAGTTAAAGATTTTCTATATCCTGGCTCATTCATAAATCTAAACAGATACTGTAGTCAAGAAATCAGAAAACCAAGGATTGGGAGAACAGGTATGAAAGAACTAGATAAGATACTCAAATGTAAATGTGAATACTAAAGTCAGAATGATTCATGACACAGTCTCTCTGATTTCTATATATGATCTATATATGATTTTGAAAGCTGGACAGAGAAGCAAACTGAAAGGAGAAAAAAAACCAATTCATTTTAAATGTGAAGTTGAGGAAAGTTGTACAGATAGAGCATGGACTGCCAGGAAAAAAAAAAAGACCAACAAATGGGTTCTAGAGCAAATGACTAAATTGAGGTCATTGTACTTTGGATACATCATGAAACAACATAACTCACTGGAAAATATTATAATTTTTGGTAAAGTAGAAAGCAGTAAGAACAATAAGAAGATCACATTACAGATGCATTGATGTTATCAAGGAAGCCACGACCCCAAGTTTGCAAGACCTCAGTATGGCTGTTAGTAACCAGAGCTCTTTTGAAGTCTTTCATTCATAGCTGACTTGATGGCAAATAACAGTGTAACAACAAGAGACTGCCCAGTCTGCCCTACACATGTACATTCACAGATCTTAAGGTGATTGTCCTGAAAGCAAATTTCAAACATAAGGCACAGCAGGGGACTGCTGAGATATCACTATAAGCACTGGCCCTCAACCACCTTTTCTGAGGTTTGGTCATCCCTGGACCCTGCCCCTGGGCAATGGAAAGCCTATATCAGTAGAACAATCCCTAGTCCAAACTAAAAGTATCTATGAAGTTCTAAAGCTCACAAGAACTCACTTCGAATGGGATCTGAGATTTAAAAGCTCTCCAAATTCTTTTCCAGATCAGATCAAAATCAACAAATTTCTTTTTCTGACCCGGTTAAACTGGATGGGTTAAACTGTATAGAATCATAGAATCATAGAAATGTAGAGTTGGAAGAGACCACACGGGCCATACAGTCCAACCCCCTGCCATGCAGGAACACCCTCAAAGCACTCCCGACAGATGACCATCTAGCCTCTGCTTAAAAACCTCCAAGGAAGGAAATTGCACTACACTCCAAGGCAGTGTATTCCACTGCCGGACAGCCCTGACTGTCAGGAAGTTGTTCCTGAGGTTCAGGTGGAATCTCCTGTCCTGCAGCTTCAATCCATTGCTCCATGTCCTGGTCTCTGGAGCAGCAGAAAACAAGCCCTCTCCTTCCTCTACATGACATCCCTTCAGATATTTAAACATGGCTATCATGTCCCCTCTTAACCTTCTCTTCTGCAGACTAAACATACCCAGCTCTCTAAGTCTATCCTCATAGGGCATGGCTTCCAGGCCCCTCACCATTTTGGTTGCCGTCCTCTGGACTTCCTCCAGCTTGGCCATGTCCTTCTTGAATTGGGGTGCCCAGAACTGGAGATAGTATTCAAGATGAAGTCTAACCAAAGCAGAGTAGAGTGGTACCAGTACCTCCCTCGATCTAGACACCATACTCCTATTGATGCAGCCAGTTGCATTGGCTTTCTTGGCTGCCGCATCACACTGCTGACTCATGTTCAGCTTGTGGTCTATTAAGACTCCTAGATCCCTTTCGCACGTACTGCTATCCAGCCACGTGTCCCCCATCCTATATTTCTGTATTCCATTTTTTCTACCTAAGTGTAGGACCTTACACTTCTCTCTGTTGAATTTCATTTTGTTAGCCGTGGCCCAGCTCTCCAATCAATCCAGGTCATTTTGAATTTTGATCCTGTCCTCTGGCATATTAGCAACCCCTCCCAATTTGGTATCATTTGCAAATTTGATGAGCATGCCCTCTATTCCTTCATCCAAGTCGTTAATAAAGATATTGAACAGCACTGGGCCCAGGACAGAACCCTGTGGCACCCCCCTACTCACTTCTCTCCAGAATGAAAAGCAGCCATTCGTGATCACCCTTTGGGTTTGGTCGGTCAACCAATTACAAATCCAACTAACAGTAGCCCTGTCCAGCCCACATTTTACCAGCTTCATTGCAAGGATGTCATGGGGAACTTTGTTAAAGGCCTTACTGAAATCAAGATATGCTACATCCACAGCATTCCCTTCATCTATCAAGCTAGTAACTCTATCATAAAAAGAGATAAGATTAGTCTGGCATGACTTATTTTTGAGAACTCCATGTTGACTTTGCGTGATTACTGCGTTGCTTTCCAAGTGATTAGAAACTGACTGCTTAATGATCTGCTCCAGGATCTTTCCGGGTACTGATGTCAGGCTGACTGGGCGATAATTATTTGGGTCCTCTTTTTTTCCCTTCTTCAAGATGGGGACAACATTTGCTCTCTTCCAGTCTGCTGGAACTTCTCCTGTTCTCCAAGATTTCTCAAAGATTATAGCAAGCGGTTCCAAAATGACCTCTGCCAGCTCTTTTAATATCCTAGGATGCAATTCATCTGGCCCTGGAGACTTGAATTCATCCAGTGTGGCCAGGTATTCCTGTATCACCTCTCTACCTATTACGTGCCTCATTTCCCCAGCTTCCTCACCTGCTCCCCAACCGCCAGGTTGAGTGCTTGTATCCTTCTGGGAAAAATCTGAGGCAAAGAAGGTGTTAAGTAGTTCTGCCTTTTCTCTTCCCCCTGTGAGTAATTCACCATCTTCTCTGCGCAGCGACCCTATCGTTTCCTTTTTTTCCCTTTGCTGCGGACATATTTTAAAAAGCCCTTTTTATTGCTTTTAATGTCTCTGGCCAGCCTAAGTTCATTCTGTGCTTTAGCCTTTCTGACCTCCTCCCTACATCTCCTGGCTACTTGCTTACATTCTTCTTTGGTGCTTTCCCCTTTCTTCCATTTCCTATATACCGTATTTTCCGGCGTATAAGACGACTGGGCGTATAAGACGACCCCCAACTTTTCCAGTTAAAATATAGAGTTTGGGATATACTCGCCGTATAAGACTACCCCTCTTCCAACGCCCTCCTCGGCTCTCGCCCGCTTTCCCCTCGTTGGCCTCCTCCGCTGGGGCTGGGAAGGAAACAAAATGTTTGCCCGAGCCGCCGCAGTTGCTTCCACCAAGGGAAGCAGAGGAGAAGAGGGAAGAGGGCAGCACCCCGCGCCCGGCTCTTTGGGGCTGGGGGGCGGGTGCCCAGACGGGAGGAGGGCGGGGGAGGCCGGCGCCGGCCCTTGCCCTCCACCTGACCCACCGGCCTGGAGGGAAGCCCTCCTTTCCCCCTCTCTGCCAACTTGGCCGGACTCTTCACCACCTCCGTCCTCGCCCAAAACACCGCCACTCCCCCCCGCCTCAGCGCTCCCTGGCCTGGGAGCTGTAGGCAGGGGTGGGGGTGGAAGCGGAGAGGCAGCGCAACCGGCGCTCGCGCGAGGGGGAAGAGCGGCGAGCGCGAGGAGCCTCGCCTCGCCCAAAACGCCGCCGCTCCCCCGCCTCAGCGCTCCCTGGCCTGGGAGCTGTAGGCGGGGGTGGGGGTGGAAGCGGGGAGGCAGCGCGACCGGCGCTCGCGCGAGGGGGAAGAGCGGTGAGCGCAAGGAGCCTCGCCCAAAACGCCGCCGCTCCCCCGCCTCAGCACTCCCTGGCCTGGGAGCTGTAGGCGGGGGTGGGGGTGGAAGCGGGGAGGCAGCGCGACCGGCGCTCGCGCAAGGGGGAAGAGCGGCGAGCGCAAGGAGCCTCGCCCAAAACGCCACCGCTCCCCCCGCCTCAGCACTCCCTGGCCTGGGAGCTGTAGGCGGGGGTGGGGGTGGAAGCGGGGAGGCAGCGCGACCGGCGCTCGCGCGAGGGGGAAGAGCGGCGAGCACAACAAGCCTCTCCCCCCCCCGCATCTTCAGGTAAGTGCACAGCACCACCCTGGGTGGTTTCATACGGTGGCTGCATACGGTGGGGATGCGGCCGCGGCCATTTTTGAGCTGCCCCCACTGTATGCGGCGACCGCAAAGATGACACCCGGTGTATAAGACGACCCCCAACTTTTGAGAAGTTTTTCTTGGGTTAAAAAGTCATCTTATACGCCGGAAAATACGGTATGTTTCTCTTAACACTTAGCTCAGCTGAGAGTCCTTTAGTCAACCATTCTGGTTTCTTCAGATGCCTTCCATTTTTCCTCCTTATTGGCACAGTTTTAGACTGTGCCTTCAGTATCTCCTTTTTAAGGAACTCCCATGCCTCCTGAACTCCTTTCCCTTTCACTATTCTTGACCACGGAATTCCAGCCAGCAGCTCCCTGAGTTTACAGAAGTCCGCTTTTTTAAAATCTAAGATGAGTGTCTGGCTACACTTATCTTCTCCTTCCCACTAAATGCCAAATTCCAATAGGGCATGGTCACTCCCCCCTAAAGATCCAACCACTTCTACCTCATTAACAAGGTCATCCCTGTTGGTCAGGATCAGATCTAGAATATTTGATCCCCTTGTGGCTTCTTCCACCTTCTGGACCATGAAGTTGTCTGCAAGAAAAGCAAGAAACTTGCTGGACTTTGCTGTCTTGGCAGAGTTTGACTGTCAGCATATATCCGGGTAATTGAAATCTCCTATTATTACTGTATCTCTCCTCCTTGAATGTGCAGTCATTTGGTTGAGGAAGGCATCATCAAAGTCCTCAGCCTGGGTTGGAGGTCTGTAGTAAGCCCCCACCAGAATATCCCTATTGTTTCTCACTCCCTTAATTCTTACCCAAATGCTCTTGACTTGGCTTTCTGGATTTGAGTCACAGATCTCTTCACAGGTGAAACCATCCTTGACATACAAGGCTACTCCTCCTCCTTTCTTGTTTGGTCTATTTTTACAAAATAGGCCATACCCCTCTATTCCTATATTCCAATCATGAGACTCATCCCACCAGGTCTCAGTGATGCCTATCAAATCATATTTATCATTTCGTCCAGCATAAGCACTGACCAAACTACTAGGTATGCTAGAAGTTATAGTCCAACAGAATACAGGGCAGCAGATTGGGGAAGGTTGTTCAATCAAAACCCTACAGAGATCCAGCACTTCTGCTTCCACTGACTCTGCAATGACATGAGAGGTAAGAGAACAGGACTCCTCCTGCACATGAAATTGGCCTTGATGAAGTCATTGGCTCTCAACCTATCCTGCTTTGCAATGTTGCTATGCACTTTATAAAGTCAGAAGAGAAAAACAAATAATCAATAATAAATATATGAAATACATTCACTATCTCATAGTAATGAGGACCTCTGCAGCAAATAAAATTAGCTGCTGGTTGCAGAGCTTGGAAATATTTTTTCCTAGTTCCTAGTTTTCCAAGCTGTGGCTGAGTGTACTAGCCTGTTTCATGAATGCATCTGGGAGAATTTACATTTCTAGATTGATAATATGGTGCAATAGCTGCAAACAGAAATGCTGGTGACAAGTTACATAAATTGCAATGCAAATTTGCCATATTTATGTTAGACACAAAGTTCAGAGACTGATTTTTAAGGGCTATTATGTATACGGGTATACTAAAATGTGCACAGCCACACTTATAAAAACTTAGAACCATTAAACTTTCAAAACTGGAACTGTATCTGGGTAATACTCCTGTTGGTGGTCCCATCACTTATGAGCCGTAAAAAAGAGGCTCTACCACACTTTAGTAAGCAACACTTAATGGACACACCCAGGCCTAAAGGGAATATTTTGGCTGTGTTTATCATTCTTACATTTCATTCAAGCATTGGCACCATTTGTTTGAAATTTTTGTACTTGTTTATTTACATACTTGTTAAGCATCAGGCATTTTTGCTTACAAAGTCACAGGAGGAAGTACATTTAAGCATAGGAAACTGATCCGGATGATACTTTCTTAGGAAATGAGTACTTTTTCTGGGACTGCATCTTCTGAGAGCAATTCCTTTCTCTGTGTAACAGAGACTCTATGAAGTGTTAGAATCTTCAAGAAGCAGCAGGGAATGAATGAAGGAGAGACAACCAAAGAGGGACTATGCAAGAGATAACGGCCCACATGATACTGAAAAGGAAGAGCCAAGAGGACCTGGGTTGGATGGGACTCATCCTTACATGACAGTCTTCCAACCATTGTTGTTAGAAGAACAGAAATTTTGTGAAAAACGTGGAAAGAAGAGCTGAGGAAGACTGCCAGTTAATGCAGAAAGAGAATTGGCCAGAGCAGCTGAAGAAGTCAAGATGGGATTTAAGAGAAGCTGCTTTATCTGGAAGATTAAAAAAAAACCCAAATCAAATTAGTTAATTAATGTGAATTAGTTCTGAGTAAGGGAGGAAAGGACTGCATTTGAAGAGATTATGGCTAGAATATGCAGACATAGTGTCACCTCATGCTTGGCTATGTGTTTTTAGGTTGCGGCCCAGGGAAGATAATGGTCAATGTTGGCACTATTGCATTTCATTCCCAACGCATACCCTTTCCACCTAAGCATGTGCTGAAAAAGGCAGCACTCAATATATCTGATGAAGTGGGCTGCAGCCTCCAAAATTTATGCTCAAAGTTATTAGGCTTTAAAGTACCACTGGACTCATTCTTGTTATTTTGTTAAGAGAGATTATCATAGCCTGCCCTTGTAAACTAATCATTTGGTAACTTGGGAGTGCAGAGAGACACTGAATGTAACTAAGCTGTGGTAGGGCGTAATTGTATCTGAATGGGAAACCACCTGAGAACTCTGTGTAGGCATATCTTGGAAGAATGGCAGGATACAAATAATAAAAGATAACAGTTTAAATGACTAAAGCAGGCTCTGTGCAAACCTTATGAATGTGCAACTCCCCAGGATGGGTGGTTTCCACATTGCCCCCAGCTTCAGCAGCAAGATCAACTATCACAGACCCATCTTTCATGGATTCCACCATATTCTTGGTGATAAGGATAGGAGCCTTTTTTCCTATTGGAAGTTGTAAGAAAAGAAACAAAATTGTAGAAATTCTCTTCAGTTTCATGCAACTTCTTTTTAAAAGGCTGACCAGCAAGGCCAGTCCAAGACTGAGGTAAAACTTCAGTTGTACCCCACGCTCCAACTAAAAGCATACAATGTCCAAACCCAGGCAAATTGTTATGGCACGTGAAATGGAAGATTCCACATGCACCTTTCCCCATTCTCCACAGCGGGAATATGATAATGATAGTTATGATGTTAACTAATAAGTTGCTGTCAGAAGTTGCCATCTCACTCTGGTTAAGCAAGTGCTGATAGGGCCACAAGATTATTGGCAGTCATACCTCAGATCAACAATAACAGAGAACAGGTTGTTGTTTTTTTGCCATTCCACTCTGTTTCCACATTTTTTAAAGTTACACTTATATCTCCATTTTATGCATTGTTGTTGTCATGTGCCTTCAAAGTGACTCTGACTTATGGCAACCCTATCAGAGTATTTTCTTGGCAAAGCTGGTTCAGAAGGGGGTATGCCATTGCCTTCCTCTTAAGATGAGAGAGTAGAACTTGACCAAGATCATTCAGTAGGTTTCCATGACTGGGCCCTGGTCTCTTGGACTGCTAGTCCAACACTCATGCCACTACATATGCTACACTGGCTCTATGCATTACACTTCCATAATTCTATGCATTATGACTACATATTACACTTGTACAACAAAAAGGGTTTCAAGTCACAATCCAAATCCAAAATTCAAAAAAGAATGTCACAGCTTTCTTTATCTCTTAGGCCTACTGTTTTCATTCTTCAAGATATAAAGCCTGGTATGAGAGCCAGTGTGGTATAGTAGTTTGAGCATTGGACTATGGCCCTGGAAAACATGGTTTGATTCCACACTCAGCCCTGGAAACCCACTGAGGGACGTTGGATGTGTCACACACTCTCAGCCCCAGAAAACTCTGTGATAGGTTCACTTTAGGGTCACCATAAATCAGGAACGACTTGAAGGCACACAACAACTACAACAATGAAATGGGGGAAAAGACCCGTTAAAGTTCTTCATGCATTCCAAAGAGTACAAGGAAGGGGAAGTAATCAAGCAAAGGAAGTAACTTTTGAAAAACAATTATTATAGTTACATAGAATCATAGAAATGTAGAGTTGTCCAGTCCAACCCCCTGCCATGCAGGGACACCCTCAAAGCACTGCCAACAGATGGCCATCCAGCCTCTGCTTAACAACCTCCAAAGAAGGAGATTCCACCACACTCCGAGGCAGCATATTCCACTGCCCGACAGCCCTGACCGTCAGGAAGTTCTTCCTGAGGTTCAGGTGGAATCTCCTGTCCTGCAGCTTGAATCCATTGCTCTTTGTCCTGGTCTCTGGAGCAGCAGTAAACAAGCCCTCTCCCTCCTCTACATGGCATCCCTTCAGATATTTAAACACGGCTATCATGTCCCCTCTTAACCTTCTCTTCTGCAGACTAAACATACCCAGCTCTCTAAGTCTATCCTCATAGGGCATGCCTTCCAGGCCCCTCACCATTTTGGTCACCCTCCTCTGGACTTGCTCCAGCTTGATCACGTCCTTCTTGAATTGGGGTGCCAAGAACTGGACACAGTACTCAAGATGAGGTCTAACCAAAGCAGAGCAGAGTGGTACCAGGACCTCCCTCGATCTAGACACCATACCCCTATTGATGCAGCCGAGAATTGCATTGGCATTCTTGGCTGCCGCATCACATTGCTGACTCATGTTCAGCTTGTGATCTATTAAGACTCCTAGATCCCTTTCACATGTACTGCTATCCAGCCACGTGTCCCCCATCCTATATTTCTGTATTCCATTTTTTCTACCTAAGTGTAGGACCTTACACTTCTCTCCGTTGAATTTCATTTTGTTAGCCGTGGCCCAGCTCTCCAATCTATCCAGGTCATTTTGAATTTTGATCCTGTCCTCTGGTGTATTAGCAACCCCTCCCAATTTGGTGTCATCTGTAAATTTGATGAGCATGTCCTCTATTCCTTCATCCAAGTCATGGATAAAAATATTGAACAGCACTGGGCCCAGGACAGAACCCTGTGGCACCCCACTAGTCACTTCTCTCCAGGATGAAAAGCAGCAATTCGCGATCACCCTTTGGGTTCGGTCAGTCAACCAATTACAAATCCATCTAACAGCAGCCCTATCCAGCCCGCATTTTACTAGCTTCTTTGCAAGGATGTCATGGGGAACTTTGTCAAAGGCCTTACTGAAATCAAGATATGCTACATCCACAGCATTCCCTTCATCTATCAAACTAGTAACTCTATCATAAAAAGAGATAAGATTAGTCTGGCATGACTTATTTTTGAGAAATCCATGTTGACAGTTCCAAGCCCCCAATAGCTTGTTATCACAAAGTTTCAATTCCTATTTCTCAACTACAACTAAAATTATTATACTTCACTGTATTAAAACCAACCTAAATGCTACAAGCCTTTTGCCTCTGTTGCAAACTCACATGCCAGTCCATTGCTTTCTGAACACCCAAAACAGAACATGAGGCACAGCAGGAGCTGAAGTTTGAACGAAGAGACATCACAATACCACCATTATGAAAATAACTAGAAGTTACACCCACACAAAGAATGAATGTACCCCTCATCCCATTAACAGATAAGTTTTGCCCCAGTTATGGCAAGAGTCTGGATTAATTCAAAATTACTGTATTTGCTGGTGTATAAGACTTACTTTCCCTCCTAAAAAATACTGTTTGAAAATAGGGTGCATCTAATATTCTGGTGTGTCTTATATGCCAGCAGATAGTATTCACCAATGTACAAATGGGGTGTATATTATACATGGAAGAGTCTTATATGCCGGGAAATACGGCACTTGTTATATGTGCTATCCATGTTCTGGGAGTTATCTTAGGTCCAGCAGAATGAAAAACTCCTCCACCCTCCAAATTCACTGCAATTTATGGAGAACTGAGAGGAGGAATTTCCAAAAGAAATTGCTTAGCATGCATGGTGCAGCCAAATGCCGACTGGATGGCAAGATTTCTAGACTCTTCAATAGCAGCACCCTCTGCAAAAGTCATCTGGAATTGCTGTAAACTAGTACAGTACCTGGAATAAGAGCAGTGCTGATAATT
This sequence comes from Iguana delicatissima, assembly GCA_948472985.1. Taxonomy (NCBI): domain Eukaryota; kingdom Metazoa; phylum Chordata; class Lepidosauria; order Squamata; family Iguanidae; genus Iguana; species Iguana delicatissima. Next base: position 92,133 of record CAOKZL010002648.1, on the reverse strand, counting down.
ATATCCACCTCTTTACACTGTTTGGTAAATAATGCCATTTCTGCCTCTATGAATTCTTTGGACATCTCTTTCGCATAACCTCCAACACCTTCTCCAGACTCAGCAACACTGACCTCTAAAGGTTCTGCACCAAGTGATTTAAACTGCTCCAAAGCTGGTGCCCTGTAAGCAAAGTTGAGAGAATTTCAGAGACTTTGATTAACTGAATCTTTTTTTAAGGGCATCATTAATGCCTAGCATTAGTATATTCTACAGAAATGCCATGTATCAATCAAAGAAGTTCAGTTATTCTTTTAGGTTTCAACAGATTTAGGAACACTATAAACTATGGACTGCAAGGTGGTAAAGGCTAGTGCCACAATGTAAACAGAAGTTAATTTACTTTAATATGAGTTTTCTACCCTTTTACAAAAAAACAAAAAAAAATCCTCCAAAGCAGCTTATAATGTGAGGATCTGAGTTACTGTACCTGGTATCAAATCCCCTGACAATAGCTCCCATTGATTTAGCTGCTCCAGCTGCAGCTAAGCCAGCTACACCTCCACCGATGATTAGCATCTAGAATGGAAAACAATAGGGATGCACTTTGAGACTAATGGGTACGTCAGTTTCAATATTAACCTTCAACTCCGCTTAAAAATAAAATGTATCTCAAAGCGGTTAAGGACCAGAGGTTAGGAAAGTTATTGTTCTACTACTCCCAGAATTCCATATCCTCCAATAGATGGAAACAAGGGCAGGTGTGGTCAAGAAACATCAGTGTGTGGTCAAGATGGCAAAAGTTATTAATCAGCAAGAACACACAAAAGAGGAGAGGCTGCAGTAGTTTGCTTTTGCCTGAGCCTACTGGGAAGGGCAAGTCTGTAACCCCTTGTCTCTCCCCACCCCCACCCCCACCCCCGCTGAATTAACTGAGTGCAAATTATGTTTGTACTTTGACTTCAGTTTGTACCAATGGAGGATAAGTAAGCTGAGGACAACGGGGAAAAATGGGAGGAAAAGAGAGAAACTGGGATATTTAAAAAGTAGCTGGACAAGTGGGATAGCAGAGAAGTAACTGCGACTGATCCTGTTAAACTGGGACACTGGGAGGGTATGGACTTTTTCACTTTAGTACACTCAGTACTGACTGGAACTTGTAGTCCAAAAAATAACATCCCCATACTCAATGGCACAAATGACACAAAAGATATATATAAATATGTGGCATGAAATCATACAAGCAACTTGGAACATGATGAGTTACTGTACAAATTACCTTTATTTGAAAATACAAAAGAGCTGGAAATGGGTGAAGACCTCTAAATTTTTGACATTATGTAGAAATAAAAGGTCATTTTTAGCAGGTGTTTCTCCTTTCAAATTTCCTTCCTCTATGTAACTGCTAGTAAGGAATATGGTATACAGATCTAGTCATCACACCCACTAAAGAATATTGTACAGTGGGAAAGGGCAACCAAAATGGTTAAAGGAGATAAAGAACTTCCCTATATGGACAAGTGACAACCTTTGGAGCTTGTTACCATAGAAAGAAAAAAGAGAAAGGGCAAGAAACTGACAGAGGTGAGTGAAGCTGGGAAGCCTGATTTTGCTTCATTTCTCATTTTTGCATTGCTTAATTGGAACAATGCCATCCTACTTCTGTATCATAATGCAAATTTTCCTCCCAATGATTTTTAAAATATTTTATGTGCATTTTCCAAAACAGAAACATTTTAAAAAGCACTCGTTTTTAAATGTAGCTTTTTAAGGTTCTGTGACCTTCACTGCAAATATGAGAAAAGTGTGGATTTTGAAGTCTTAATGCATTCTGAGTTGTGTTTAGGTTCAGAAAGTGCAAATCATGCAAACTCAACAAATTTCCTGATAAAATGATGCACTTCTTCACACAGTGCATAATTCAACTAATCCTCTGGCACCCCACTTTTTCAGCTGCTTTTAAAATGTCCCAGTTTATCTCTCCTCCTTCCACTTTCCCCTTTTGTTCTTAGCTTACTTCCATGATTGCAAACTGAATTCAAAGTGTAAAAGTAGCTTGCATTCAGTTAACTTGGGAGGGGGAAAGGAGACGCAGGGAAAGAACCTTGCCCTTCCCAGTAAGCTCAGACAGAAGCAAATGGCTGCAGCCTCTCCTAGGTTGTGTGTTCTTCCTCATTAATAACCTTTGTCATCTTGACTGTATTTTGAGGTTGCTTGTCTACAAGTGTCCCAGTTTTCCGCTGAAATGTGGGAGGATATGCTAGGGAATTTGCTATCAGATGATATAGTGATTGCCAGTAATATCAGAAATTTTAAAAGGTAAATGTATGTAGACATATTCATTGGCGAAAAGAGTATCAGTGGCAAGTAGGCTACTGATCATGGGCATGGTAGCTATACAGTTGGTCCTTCATATCCACAGATTCTGCATCCAGGGATTCAACCAACCATGGCTCAAAAATATTCGGGGGAAAAATCCAAAAAGTGAATTTTGATTTCGTGGCACTCCGCTGATAGGTAACCATATCCTGCCTTACCTTCCCACCATTTCACAGATCCTCAGGTTCTCTCTGGTACTTGCTTCAGCTGTTCACTATTTTATATCAGGAACACTATTTTACTGTGCCATTGTCTATAATGGGTCTTGAGCAGCCACAGATTTTTGTATCTACAGGAGGTCCTGGAACTAAACCCTGGCAGACCTCAGAGGCCCACTGTACATTACCTCCAGTACTGGAGATACTATGACTCTCAACACAAATTGTTGTGGAACACAAGCAGGAGGACGCTACTGTCTCCATGTCCTATTTGTAGGCCTCCCTTTGGGAGATCCTTTATGTTAGCCAGTCTAAGCACAGAATGATGGGATAGGCAGGCTCTTGGCACAGTTCATTTTTAAAATATTACTTTTTTTTATTTAGAAACCTCAATTGTCACATCTTACATTCTCACAATCCACTGCACAAAAAAGAAACAAACATCAAAAAATGGGATACAACTTTATATTTGCCCCCTGTAGGAGCTGCTTTGCTTTGCTTTAATGAGAGATGTGAAAATGTGGTAATTAAAATTTAAAAAATGAATGAGTTAATCAATATATACTGTGTAAGCTACATTTCAATCTTTGCTTTTATGTCTTTTAAATGATTTTACATTGCATTACATTATGAGTATTTTCACGCAATGGCTAAGTTCATTTTTTTTCAACTTTTTGTCATCTGTTTTTTAGTTGTATTTAATTATAACCTTACAATAAGCTGCCTTGGGCCCTCTGCTGGGAGGCAGGATGTTTAAATAATGCTTTCTAAAAAGACCGTGCATTTAATATGTTGGCTAGAATCTTGTTGGTGTCATATGGATGCATTCATTACTCTTGCATATGTCTTTCAATGGTCACTGTAGAAGAAAGTACCCAGCATCTCCTCTATACAATGACCCCTTAATTGTGCAACACACCTCCCTGCTGCCAGTGCGCTCCCTCAGTCATTTATTGGCTGAGCGAGGGTGAGGATTACTATACAATGTCCAGCTGTGTTTCTGCAGTTGAATGCATTAAGATGGCAACATCCCCCTGCCCCAGGTCCTATGGAGATCTTGAAGGATGACATCATCTTTCTGCATTTGCCTCTAGAAACATAGTCAGATATTGGCAGAGCACATCCTGCTCTCCTCTAGCCCCCAAATAGCTGTGAATGAGAGGTGCACACCAGTTGCAAGAGCGGGGAGTTGCATGTGCAGGGACAGTGGGAAATACTGGAACTGTGCTTGGCTTTACACTCCACCATTATCATGGTTTCACCCACAGTTTCACTACAGATGTTTACTACTCAAAACCTCTGGGACAAGACATACCTTTGCTGGAGGAACTTTTCCAGCTGCAGTTATCTGCCCAGTAAAAAATCTTCCAAAGTGATTGGCTGCCAAGACTACAGCCTTGTACCTGGAGGAGGGTGGAGAGGGTGACAGAGAGACAGAGGAGGGAGGGGTAGAGAAGGAAGGAAAGAAGTTAAAACATCTTGGCTCACTAATAGGCATTGAGAGTAAAGTGCAACAGAACTAACAAACAAAGCAACCAAAGAAATAATTAATAAGCAACCAAAGAAAACAAACAAGTGTTACAGAGCATCCCTAGCAATTAAATTGTCTAAGTGAAAAAATACATGCAACAATCACAACAATTTTTCTCAGCACAAATAACCAACTTTCAAGTGCTTAACAGAATAGTGTTGGAGAAAAAAATCAAGGATAACTGGAATGTGATACCAGATGGACAGTGAAGGATTTTATTGTTGCTCAGTTATTTTTGTGGGAAAGGGGTGCCCCCATCTTTCAGGACCTCTTTCCTAGCCAAAATATTAGATCCAAGGCCAATCTTCTCTTCCTCAGACCATCTGAGAGGAGTACAGACTGCCCAAAATGCTAAAGGGGGGAAAACATGGGGGAAGGAGAGGGAACAAAACTATCAGTGTCTAGAAGTCTACTTCTGGGGCCCTTTCACTTTACCGAGTTCAAATACTGTGATTTCCCTTTAAGTTCCATGGTTCCGTCCTATGGAGTCCTGGGATATGCAGTGAAGGGAGGGACATTTAGAATTCTCTCAGTCAGAATGCTCCAGTGACTCACCAACCTACAAGCCCCAGAATTCCATAGGATGGAAACATGGCATTCAAAGTGGAATCATAGTCCTAGGACAGTCTGGTTTGAAATGCCCCCTAGTTTTGAAAAACAAGTATTTTGAAAAATACTATATACTGCCAGGACTACAACCTGTTTACAAGCAATCTGGAGAAGTGTAGAGAGCTGAAAAGCAGCCGGGGGCACATGCATCCACAGGGCCATATGTTCCTGACCTCTGTTTTAAAATGAATGTTTTTCATCTCTTCTGGTATCTGGAATAGACTGACACTGACAGGTGAGATCGTCCACAGCTTGAATCAGTCAATGCAAGTTTCGAGGTTTTTCTATAACACGCATATTCCATTTGCACAAAACCCTCATACCTACTCCACACTCAAAGAAAAGAAAAAAAATGAAAAGAGAAAGAAAGAAGAGGTATAGGAATACTATTGGAATAGAAATAGGAAAAGAAGAAAACACAAAACATGTTTTGCTCTTTGGTTACCACCTGTATCCATGGCAGTTTTCCCACAACAATCTGCAGCTTCTATACAGTCATGAGTTATGTATGACTGTGCTTTAAGTCATTAACAGGACGAACCAATAGAACATACACAAACATGTTATTTGTGTTGCATATGAATTTGCCTTAATTCATTGACAGAAGAATACAATAGCTCATATACAAATTTTAAATCCCAATCAGTGACTTTTATACCAGTGCAACAGCTACTCCTGCTGCCTCATCAAATCTGTGCTGCCAAAATTGGTACCTTTCCAAACCTATTTTTTCCCCTCTTTTCACTAACATTGCCTGATAAAAGCTGTCATCTGAGTATTTAAATGTGTGTTATTTCCCTGCCATTTTCCAACTGCACATTTTGTACCAAACGGCCCACTTAACCTACCTTCTCCACCAAACTGGCAAGTCTTACTATCGTTCAATTCAATATCAACTCAGCAACAGGCAAACAAAACTAATAATCCCAGAAGCACCAGTTAATATGTCTGTAGGATTTTATTGAAACTATTCAAATTTGCACCATTCAGAACATTACTACTGGACAGCTCTCACAGTAGTTGCAAAAACAAAGCACCAGTCTCCATGCTGGCTGGGTGATTCTGAGAGCTACAGTTCCAAGCATGCTTTTCAGTCTCTAGATCTTACATCCATAGTGTTTTTGGACAACAAGTAAACCAGACCCTGTTTGCTCAGAAGTAAATGCCATTGATTGAAATGGAAGATGTGTGCTGAAGAGTGAAGCCTTTGTATCACACTCCTTGTGCCATGAGCCAAAATCTTTGAGGTCAGTCACTTTATTCAGGAATAAATACATTTTGAACCAATTCACATTTGGAACTCATTTCAAAGTAGTTAAGATTTTTTGTTATTGTTCTAAAAACTTAACAAACTGGTTTAAATGCTATACCAATTATGTACACAGGCCGCATCTTGAAATGCTTTAGAATTCAAAACACTTACAATCAGAATCAATTTCATCAAGGCAGCGATTCAGGCTTGCCATCACTAGATTAAAAAAAAGCAGCTGACTCTTTTAAGAAATGCATTTCTGGGAGATGATAAATCAGGTGTAATCTTTTCAGCCTTTGCACACCTTTTATGGCAAGATTTAAATCTGACAACATTGTGGGGAGCTAGAACAGCCAATATTTTCCTAATAATCTGTTAGAACCACCCACACTTCTTTACCACATTGCCGACTTATTCTATATGCATAAGCTCATAGGTTCTTCTTTAGACAGTTTTTTTAAATAATAAACACTGCCTCTGATTGATGAATGTATCTTACTCCCACATATTTGTGATATCCCTTGAACATGTAGAAACAGCGACCAGAATTGTCTGTCACAGTGTATGGTACGTAATTTTACATATACTTAGCTATGTAGCAGAAGCACAAAGAAACTCAGTTAGTGAATGGTGAAGATGCGTAATGGGATGCCGCCAAGAGTGTCACAATGCACATCAGCACTCCCTAGCTAGTGCTGTGATACACAATGGAACCGAGGTGCATCAGTCCCAGTCCTCAGTGGCCACATTGCTGACTCCCGTACATAGTAACATAACAGGATATGGACATTACAAAACTGCCCAGTTCTAATTCCCACAGGCATACGTTTACTTACAAAGATCTAAGTCTCCAACAAGATTCCAACCAACGCCTTTTTGTGTGTGTGGTGGCTTCCTAAGTAATAAGCACTTCACTAGCAGAAATTTTAGAAAGCTTAATTATTAATTATTAGAGAGGATAACAATTCCCAGGCTGCAAAACTGAGTTGCATTGGTAGTGGAATCCAGCAATTCCTGCCCTATGTGCCTGCAGAGGGCAATAGTGGTGGAGAAAGAAGGTTAAGGCCACCTAGATGTTTCCCTCTCTATCTTGTCTGATTTTCTTTTTTCTTTGCCCTGACTGAAATCCTCCAGATAACTTCCTTCCTCTCTCACTCCCATCTTTCCTCTCTCCCAGTTAGCTTCACTTTGCTTCCCAAATGTATGTTCACCAGATAAAGCTCCTATAGCGGAGGGTGTTTTCTTTCTGTTCTGTTATAATCTTTAAATTACTGCTTATTCCAAGCATCAGTTTTCTGTGCATATTCAACAAGTTCATCCCTAACTCTTTAAAGGACACCATTCCCAGCATAGTCCATCTTGTACTGAATGGAAACAATACCAGGCACAGAAGCTTTTTGCCGTAAAGTTGTGAGGTCAAGTGACTCTCACTAGGTCCAGCAGGTGTTTCAGTCTAGTAACAGAAGTGAAAGTTGTGTATCTAGTATTTTCTGATTTTTCTTTATTGCTCTTTACTGCTCCTCTTTACCCTCCTGCAACAGGGAAGGAGCAGACAGGAGAGGATGATGAAGCAAGTCAGGACCAGTAACAGGAGACAGCAAAATGAGAAACTTCTTTGAACTTCTAAAGATAGCAGTATTTCAAAAGTGAAAAACTGGGACAGCTAAGCAAACTCAGATTGTGGTCAAAATGGCAAAAGTTATTAATGAAGAAGAAGGCACAAGCTAGGAGAGGCTGCAAAAGTTTGCTTTTGCCTGAGCTTACTAGGAAGGACAAGGTTCCATGCATACCTCTCCACTCCCTCCAGTGGAAATTAACTGAGTATAAACTACTTTTGCACTTTGAACTCAGTTTGTAGCAACAGAAGTAAGCTGAGGACAAAGGGGGGAAGTGGGAAGAGGACAAAGAAACTGGGATATTTTTAAAGCATCTGAAAAGTCAGTCAACAAAGGATTAATTGGGACTGTCCCTGCCAAATCAGGGCAGTTGGAAGGTATGGTATGATCTCTAGTGTTGCAGCCTGTCAAACAGGCATATACTCTCCCGCTCCTCATTTAAAATAAGGTCCCAGAAAAGCACATTAATTCTTTATACCTTCCATTTCAAACACAGCAGAAACAAATTAGCACAATGGTAACCATTCATGCTTTGCTTTTTGCAAAATGTTTACATTTATCTTGCAATTTAGCTTTGTCTGCATGAAAAAGCATTGTGGAAAAATAATAAAGATTGGTATGTTAACCTCATGCCAAACCTAACAACACATCCATTGTGAAAACTACTTCCAAGGGGATAGCTAGGATAGTCTGCTGCAGAAAAAAAGAACTTGTGTTTTAGAAGTGTCTTGTGGCACCCTAAGGGCTATGTTTGCGGAGAGGGCAAACACTTTGGCAGACGTGAGTCCAGACACAATAAATACAGCCATCTTTAGGTTGTCACAAAATTCTTTGTTGCCATTATTCATTGGAAAAGACAATTTTGCAATATTGGACCCACCTATAGTTTTGTAAAAACAATTTTGCTCGTGTTACATCTTCCATGAACTGTAACTGCAGCAAATCATATAATGTAACAGATTTCAAAGGCCATTTGAGGTGGTAAATGAGACAGCATTTTAAAACACTGGCGTTACTATTACCGTGATACTGTAATGTCAGTATCAACCTGTCTTTCAGTAGATTTTGACTGACACTGAGAAGATATCCTTACAATAAACTGCCACAGTGCCATTCCCAGAACAGATGTGACAGAGTCAGGCTGAAAGTCAGTCTTATTGCAATTACCCTATTTTTTTAATCCTCTTTTTTTCTGCCTTTTGCCAAGCCTTGTGATAAACAAAATTAAACCACACAATGTTTGTAATAAAAGAGACATTTAAAATTTGAATGATAGCATCTAAACCACTTATTTACTGAATCATAGAAGGCTGGCTGATATATCCAGCACACTCAGTGAGATTCTGTCCCGTTCTTGAGAGCAGAAGCATGCTGGTTTCATATTGGGGGAGATACTTGGGACATACTAAAAAGAATAAGACTGTAAATTAAATAGATTTCCAACAGCCATTTGGACAGAACCAATGAAATCTGATGGTCATTGAGTGTCATTCTTTTGCAAGATCAACTGTCTCTTTCTAGACACATTTTCCTTAGGTTGTGTTGATTCTCCATCTCTCTTCGCCACTCCAGCAGTACTTGTAGAATACATGGTAGAACTGGCTCCTAGTAAGTCATCCTCTCCAATTTCTTAGGTATAAGAAACTGGTCGTTCCAGCCCCAAAGTAAGAAAGATGTTTTCAAACAATGCTGGGGAGGGTGTTCTTCCCATGGAAGCAGGATCAGAAGAGACAATGCCATACATAGAGCAGCACATGCAGAAAACAGCCTTGGAACAATAAGAGCAGCAGCAGCAGCAACAACGACAACAATATTCTCTGAGGTAGCAAATAGCAGTCAGGCACAGCTCCATCATGCTTTGGTCCCAGAGGCTGATGAGAGGCCCTCCTTCCATTCCAACTGCCACTGCTGTGGCCTCTGAGTGAAGAGAAGCCAGCACTTGCTGGGCTCAATCGTTCCCTCCACTGCCATCCTCTTTGCCTTGTGTGTTGTTATCTTATTAGACTGTAGGCCTGAGGGCAGAGAACTGTCAGCATGGTATAGCGGTTTGAGTGTTGGACTACGACCCTGGAGACCAGGGTAGTGGAAACCCACTAGGTGACTTTGCATCAGACACATAAGTTGTTTCCTACTTATGGCAACTGTAAGGTGAACCTATCATGGGGTTTTCTAAGAGTATGCGATGCATTCTAGTTCACCCATTGGGTTTCCTTGGCCGAATGGGGACTCAAACTGTAGTTTCCAGGGTCATACTCTAACATTTGAACCACTACCCCACACTGGCTCTCTAGGTTCACCTTAGGGCCACCATAAGTCAAAAATTACTCAAAGGCATACAAGTTGCTCTAGGAGCATTTGGGGAGGCAGTATAAATGCTCTAGATTAAAACCAAACAAACAACATAGAAATTAAACTGTGAATTCTAACCCTGCAATGTTGGCCATAGAACTTAAGGCATCATATCCTTGAGCAATAGTGACTCGAGGAACTTGGTCCATTGCCAAGACCGTGGCTTTGCGTTGTGTCAGCTTGTCAAGGAGTTCTGGGTTCTGAGCTGGATAAATGAAACTGACGAGCGTGGCTTTCTCCTTGAGCAGGGCTGACTCATGCACACCCAATGCTTCATTAAAGACTGGAGCTCTGACCTTAGAGAAAACAAATGCCATAGTTTATTGTTTGTTTCACACTCAGGATGTAATTCTTCATTATGTTTTTTCTTGAAGGAAGCAGCAAGTAATTTTAGCAATTTTCTTTGCACTGTGCAAAAAACAATGCAGTTTTTCAGTCTATTCAGAACTTGGGACTTACTCTGGTAAGATTTGCTCATGGTTTTTTTACACAGAAAACATTTTCTGTGCAGGAAACAGCATTTTCTGCTCTTTATTTTTCTGTGTAGAAATATTACCTATTATTATTATTACTAGTAGTAGCAGAAATATTGCTTTTTGGCACAGATAATGTGATTTTCTGCACAAAAAAATGTTGTTTCTATTGCAAAACAAACTCATGCAAATTTTACACAAAATAAGTTCCAAACTGCAAAGATTCTCATGATCCCAGGATGCTTCCCATCAGGGTTTCTTGAAACTGAAAAAAAAAAATATTTTCGACAATTTTGTTTAATATTTTTGATTTTTTTCCATTCCCAGTTTACACTGAAATCTCTTTCCAGTCATCTATATTAAAATCTGTCTGGTGCCACCACTCAATTAAAATAATCTTTTCCACAAAACCCACAATTCCTATTCTGCAACTTATATAAAGACAAAACATGTGTAATTCTATACAGTCAGCCGTCAGCATTAGTTTCACTTTTACAGATTTGATTATTCATGGATTATTTGCTGTCATCTCTGCTGCCTCCTTATGCCATTTTTAATAGAACTGCAAGCCTCCCAAGACTGAGAAACTGTGAACAAGGCTTGTAAGTCCCTCTTAAAAATGGTGTGGGGCAGCAGTGGAGGTAGCAGTAAGCCCCACCAGCCACCCACTTCTGCCTTGTGAAGGAACCCTGATGCCTCAAAGGAATCCATGGTGGGTTGAATAAGGTGATCATACTTTTTTGTGTATTAAATGTGTGGTTTGGGAGGGCCTAGAGTTATTCACATTTTTTTCACTTTTATGGGGGTCCTGTGCCCCAACCCTAGTAAATGTGGAGGGATTACTATACACTCATATTTGCCTCTTTTCTGTCCTTTTCCCTCCTTTTCTTCTTGGTTCCATCTCTGTCTGTAAATCTGTATTGTATACATCTTGGTGTGACATCAATAGAATAATAGTAGCAGTACTGTTATCATGTAATTTGTAGTACTACTGAAACAGCAGCCTTAGAATCAGGCCCCACAAATAGCAGATCCCATAGTAATTTTTTTTCCTGAACTGTAACAATTCAGACTAGATAAGTTGATAACAATCAGGGATGTAGCTACAAAGGGGTAGGGGACAAAATGAAGGCATTGCCATCTCAAATAAGAACTCCGCCCCTCCCCATGAAATTTTGCAGTGGTCCCCAAATTTCTACCATTGCATTAAAACTTCACCTGAGCATTTCAAAATACAGTTTAGATTTCCAAAGACAGGGGGCTCAAGATACCAAAGAGAACCAATGTGGAATGGGAGTCTGAGTGTTGCACTATAACCTTGGAGACCAGGGTTGAATTCCCTACTAGGCCATGGAAACCCTCTAGTGTCTGAACTAGTAGCATAAGTCATCTTTCTGTCTTTATACTTTGAATGGGGAAAGAATCTTAATTTTCTCACTTTGAAATCTATAGAAATTCAAAGCTGCATTTTTTAAAAACACATTTACTACAGAAAATGAGTCCTACTGAACTCAGTAGAATTCAGTGGTGTAGACTCAAGTTGACTGACTCGGACTCAAGTCAGATTTTAGCCACTTCAGTGGCTTGACTCAGACTCAACTCAGTAATAAATGATGCACTGACTCGACTCAACTCGAGACTCGTATATTTTTAGTGACTGATCTGCTGCTCTTGGTTCAGTAACATAACCCAGTCATCCAGAAACCTTATGACTTCTAACAATGCTTCCATCTCTTTTTGCCTACTGGCCACATGATGATCTGTCTCAAGCCCAAAATGTGGGTGCATTTCTCAGAGGGGAACAACAAATGGGTTAGGCAATGAGTTTGAGGAGGGCTTAAGGTCTGCTCAGCAGCCTCTCCCTACTGCATATTGGAGGAGACTTCTAAAATTTTTCCTAAGAGCAGAAGACAAGACTTATCCCTAGAGTGCAGGATGTGTTTCTCAGAGGGGAGCAGCAAATGAGTTAGGCAACCGGCTTGAGGAGGAAGGATCCTTCCTTCTAAAGCTTTTGAAACTTCAGTAATGGGGAATAAGAAGGATCCTATTCCCCACTTCTGAAAAATCTTCCAGCTTCAGAAATGGGAAGTAAGAAGGATCCTATTCCTCAGTTCTGAAGCTGCAGATTCTTTTATGCCCACTGGCACAAAAGCCTCCAGCTTTGGGAAGAGGGAATAAGAAGGATCCTATTCCCTACTTCTGAAGCTGGCAAAATTGCAAATGTGGAGGGCCAACTCTGCTTAAATTGTTAAAACTGATTTTATTCAACTCTGTACAGAAATTCTGGAATATAGGTTGGGGTATAAAGTTGGCTGCCAGACTTGAGACTTGACTTGAGACTTGGAGTAAAATACATCACTGGTAGGATTCATTTCTGAGTGAACATCATTTCTAAGTGAAGTAGTAGTATATCAAGCTTAACACTGATTAGATGATTTCTGTCACCAGAGTTTGAGAAAGTATATTTTGGCAACTGCAGTCCTATCTGAATAGCCCAGTTAGCATGGCCAGTTTCCATGTTGGCTGAGCATTTGAGGGGGAGGGGGTTGTATTTCAAGAAAGTAACTTTTTCACGCTCTAGTGATTTCTCAGATTTGTTCTATTCTAAGGTCATTTCCACACTACACTGTTATAGTACTATTATTCCACTTTTCAAAATCCTGTGGAATTCTGTGTTTTGTAGTTTACTGAAGTCAAAGAGCTCTGATCGAGAATTCTAAATGCTCCTCCTTAAACTGCAAATGAACAGGTTGCTTACCTGTAACTGTGGTTCTTCGAGTGGTCATCTGTGCCCTTACACACTAGGACCTTTTGCGCATGCGCGGTACCATCCGGAAAATTCTAGAGCTTAGTAGCTTGGCAGGAACCCCTCCCCCCATGTATCCACTGAGCATGCTCAGCCCGCCAAGCAACGGTCTCTCCTCAGTTCTACAAGTCCGCCAAAAAAAGGGACCTGAGAGTAAAGGGACGGTTGGGCGGGCGTGTGTAAGGACACAGATGACCACTCGAAGAACCACAGTTACAGGTAAGCAACCTGTTCTTCTTCTTCATGGTCTCTGTGCCTTACACACTAGGAGACTTTGTAGCTTACCAGAAGGACGGTGGGTCAGGTCCCTAGAGTACAGAGGTCAGCACCGCTCGTCCAAACCGGGCATCCCTCCTGGACCACAGTCCAGCCAATAGTGGCAGATGAAGTCGAGGGCCTGGACCAGGTCGCCACTTGACAAAGTTCCTGAAGGTCCACACCTCGCAAGAGGGCTGCTGAGGATGCCACAGCTCGGGGTGGAGTGTGGACGAAGCACGTCGGGGGGAGGCTGCTTGGCCATGTCATAAGCAAGCAAAATTGTCTGGGCCACCCACTTGGAGAATCTCTGGGTGGACACCTTGCGGCCCCTGCGACGCTGACTGTGACAGACAAACAGGTGAGGGGTCTGCCTGTAGGCCGCAGTCCTCTGAGTGTAAAAGGCCAGGGCCCTTCGAATGTCCAGGGTGTGCAAAGAACTCTCAAGAGGTGTCGTCGGGTTAGGATAGAAGGTAGGAAGGATGATGTCCTGGCTAAGGTGGAAATGAGAGACGACCTTCGGGAGGAAAGAAATGTCCAGGCAGAGAACCACCTTATCCCGGTGGAAGACCAGGAAGGGGTCGTCGATGCGTAGCGCTGTCAATTCGCTGGCACGCCTGGCAGAGGTGACAGCCACCAGGAAAGCGGTCTTGAGAGTAGGAGCCTATCATCAGCAGTGGCCATAGGCTCAAAGGGTGGTTTCATAAGTTGAGAGAGTACCAGAGATAGGGACCATGGAGGCAACGGCGGCGATACCGGCGGGTATGATGGTGGAGTCCCTTCAGGAACTTTTCATCGTGGCATCCCGGAAGAGCGCTGCCGAAGGAGAGCCTCGGGGTTGGTAGGCCACAATGGCAGACAGGTACACCTTCAACGAGGAAAACGAGAGACCCTCTTGTTTCAAGTGAAGCAAGAAGTGGAGCACGGTACCAGAGGAACTGGTGATACCGTGTCTCCACGCTCCTCCGCAAAAGTCATGAACCGCCACTTGTAGGCATAGTTGCGGCGGGTCGATTCCTTTCTGGCTGCGGTAAGGACGTCCTGGACAGGGGGATCGTCAGGGCGCTATCCTCCACGCATGGAGGTCCAGGAGAGGCAGGTCGGGATGGAGAACGTGACTGCTGGAGTGAGACAGCAGGTCGGGTGCTGCCGGAAGCCTCAGCGGCCATCCCCAAGAGGCCTTGAGCAGCAGGGCGAACCAATGCTGCCTCGGCCAGTACTGGGCGACTAGGATGGCGTCGGCTCGGTCCGCCAGGATCTTGGCGACAACCCTGCCCAGCAGGGGGAACGGTGGGAAGATGTACAGGAGACCCTCTGTCCATCGGTACTGGAACGCGTCACCGAGGGAGTTCGGCCGGCTCTCGAACAGTACCGGCGACACTTGGCATTCGACACCGTGGCAAAGAGATCGATGTCGGATGCCCCAGCGGCACCGTATCAAGCGGAATGCGTCCTCCGAGAGGGACTACTCGTGGTTGGTAGAAGTGTCCCTGCTCAGGGCATCTGCTGTCGTATTCTCCTGTCCTGCCAGGTGGACGGCAACAGGGTGAACTCGGAGGGACACGCACCAGTCCCAGAGCTGGAGAGCGATCGTCAGGAGCGTGGTAGAATGGGTCCCTCCTTGTCTGTTGGCATAACACACCGCCGTGGTGTTGTCGGTCAGGGAGCAGGACCGCCTGTCCAGCAACCAGATTGCGGAACGCTCTCAGAGCTTTCCCGATGGCTAGGAGCTCGAGGGCGTTTATGTGGAGAGCGGTCTCGTCGCCGGTCCATCAACCTCAGACTCTGAGGTCGTCGCAATGTGCTCCCCATCCGAAGAGGGAGGCGTCAGTCGTGACTGTGAGCCGAGGGGTCAGTCGTGTGAACGGCATCCCGGACAGGAAATGACGGTATGAGAGCCACCACAGCAGAGAGCGACGTACTGGTGTCGGCAGTCGAAGTCGCAGGCGCTGGTCATCTCGGAGCGGACTGAAGGCTCTGACAAACCAGTGTTGTAGGGGGCGCGCTCGCAGCCTCGACAGGTACGTGACGGCCGTGGTGGAGGCCATGTAGCCCAGGAGCTGTTGTATTTTCCTCGCTGATATTGTTGGGGCGTCGAAGACGGCCGCAGCGATCGGCGGAGGCTCGAGTCCGCTCGAGAGGCAAGTAGGCCCTGGCCGAGACCGAGTCCAGGGTGGCTCCGATGAAGTCCAACACTCTCGCCGGCTCGAGGTGTGACTTCTTCAGGTTGACCCGAAGACCCAGGCGGTCAGGAGGGACAGCTTCAGAAGGATGTCCGAGTACAGTTTGTTCTTGCAGGACGCTACCAGCAGCCAATCGTCAAAGTAGGGGAAGACGGTGATGCCCTTCGTCCGCAGGTGGGAGACCACAGGGGCCATGCACTTCGTGAACACCCTTGGTGCAGTGGAGAGGCCGAACGGCAGCACCCGGTACTGGTAGGAGGTGCCGTCGATCGCGAACCGAAGGTATTGTCTGTGCTGCGGACAGAAGGAAATGTGGAAATAAGCATCCCGCAGGTCGATTGAAGCAAACCAGTCTCCCTGGCGGAGGAAGGGTAGGATCGTCGACAAGGTGACCATCTTGAACCTCCGGGGGCGGATGTATTCGTTTACCCCTCAGAGATCCAAAATAGGTCGTAAGGTCCTCCGACTTGGTACTGTAAAGTACCGGGAGTAGAAGCCGGTGGTAGTGGTCGAGGGCGGGACTGGCTCGATCGCTCCCTTTGGAGGAGGGACTGGATCTCTTCCAGCAGAGCTGGGCTGGCCTGGGTGGAGTAGAAAACGCTTCAAGGTGGAATACTTGCAAAATTGATGGCGTAACCAAGCCGAACAATGGTGAGCACCCAAGAGTCCGATGTGATCAATCGACACGAGTCGAGGTGTTTGACCAGCGTGGGATGGTTCGTTAGGGCTGATGGCAGACGGAAGGTTGGCTGAGGTAGAGTCCTGCAGATCCCATCAAAAACGGGATTTGGATCCCGAAAGAAGACTTCTTGGAAGCCGTCTGTCGGCCCCGTGCAGGACGTCTGGAGGAAGAGTGTGGCGGGAGTCCAAGAGGATCCAGACCTGGGCGAACGAGGTCAGAAGCTCGCAGATGATGAACGGCGCCACGCAGGCCGCGGGGGTCTGTGGAGGCTGACAGATCCCCATCTTCTTGGCCGTTAGACGGGCCTTGACGATGTGGTCCATCGCCTCATCCGTTGACGCATTGAAGAGACCCTTGCCGTCGAATAGGAGGTCCTCGATGTGTTTCCGGGTGTCCTCTGGAGGCCTGAGGATCGCAGCCAGGCATACCTTCGGAGGGCGACAGAGCCGACCATGACTCGGGACGCTACCTCCACAGAATGTCTTGACGAGATGATCTGCTGGTTTGCGAGCGCTACCGCTTCGTTGTAGAATTGGTTAGCGCTCGCCCTATTCTCCTCTGGAACAGTGGAGAGAATAGGGGCGAACTTGTCGAGAAGACTGTGCAGGTAGGCTGCCATGCAAGCTTGGGTGTTGGACGCTCTCGACACCAAGGAGGAGGCAGAATGAACCTCCTTCCAAAAGTGTCCAAATGATGCCCTTCCTTGTCTGGCGGTGTCGTGTGGGGCCTGGAACCGCCCTTGGTCTGCGCCAATTCCACCACCACTGAGTTGGGCTGAGGATGATTGAATAAGAACTTGGCATCCTCCTTCTGGGTTCGATAGAGGTGTTCCAGCCTGTGTGGTATGGCCTGGGCTGAAGACAGCTGAGGCCACAGGTGTTTGAGGGCCTCCATCAAGGCAGGCAGGAATGGTAGCGGGGCTGCCGCAGGAGGGCGGGTATCTACATAGTGAAAAACCGGGTCCTGCACCGCCGGAGCCGGATCCACCACCTTCAGACCCAGGGCTTTCGACATCTGAAGGAGAATGTCCGAGAACTGTCGCACATCCTCAGGAGCCGACTCAGGAGCTGGATCCCCAATGCCAAGGGCCCCTCCCGTCCCCTACTCGTGTGAGACAGGTGTAGAGTCTTTAGAGTCCGACTCAGAGTCATAATCTTAGGACGACGCCATGGAGGACCTGTCAGGAGAACGGTCTGACCGGTGTGCGGGTGATTGGGCGTGAGACGGTACCGGCAACGAGACCATCTTCGGAGCTGCGGGTGGTTGGGCAGCAGTCACCGGGGGAACCGGTGAGGACACCGGACGCGGAAGCACCTGAGTAACAGTAGCGACCGCAGAAGAAGACACTTGGGTTGGGACAGCCTCAGATGTCAGGCGGGATACCGTAGACGTCACCTGTGGAGGTGGAGAAACCGGCCAGTGATGAGGGGAAAGCTCTCGGGACTGGCGCTGTTTAGGCGCTCGTGTTGGGGAGCGCGATGGAGTACGCTCACGGCGCGGGCGATGCTCAGCTCCCCTGGAAGGCGATCTGGAGCGGCGATAAGGGGACTAGCGGCCGACATCAGGGCGGTAACGGTCTCAGTAAGAGGGAGAATATGACCTGTAGGAGCCAGGATACTCCCTCCAGACATGCTCCCGGCCATATCTCAGGGCGTTTGGACGCCGATGAGTAAGGCAAGTCCTGGGGTGGCTATCCAGGCCATCCTGGATAGTCCTCCCGATGCCTTGGGGGGGACCGTCTATATTTGGGACAGTCCCCTCGGTCATCACGGGGGTGATGCTCAAAATCCCGACGACGTGGGGAGGGATGCACAGTCCCACACTCCGAATAAACCGGGCGGTCCCGATACTCGGGGAAGAGCTGCCGGTGGTGTGAGGAAGAAGCGTTTAGGCGAAATGCTTCTACCAACAGAACCTGGGGATTCAGTGAGGTCTGGGGAGCAGGTGGACTATCCTCCGAGTGGGCCGCCAGAACAGGGTGTCCGGTCGGAGAGGTCTCTTCCTCCAAAAGCGGTGACTCCGAGAGAGTCAGGGAGGCCACCGGGTCGTCCACATCAGAAACCTCCAAGATCACTTGGGCTTCTGGGACCTCACCGGGGTCAACCATTGGCTGGGTCAAATGGAAGGTGGAGTAAGGACAGGTGGTCTAGCCGGAGACCCACGCTTGTCCTTCCTCTTCTTCTTTTTCTTCTCCCTTTCCTTTTCGGACTCCGAAGTCGCCGGGCGCTTACGCTGGGCGGCAGTAAGCGTCTTAGAGGGCTTGGCACCCTGCGAGCCCGCAGGGGCCTCTCCAGGAGTCACCGATGAGGAAGCCGCCTAGATCTTCAGTATCCTCAGTAGCTTATGAACCGGTACCGGCCCCGGTACCGTTGGCGCAGCAGGATCAGAAGGCGCAGAAGTCACCGGGAGTGCAGTCGTCGGTCACGTCTTTGCCATCTTCGACGGGCTCCTTACTGGGGCAGGGTCTTGAGGAGACAAAGACTGCTCCCAACAGAAAGACTTGAGGCGTGCCAGCTGGTTCCTCAGAGTCTGCGAGGTGAAGTCCTTGCAAATGGGGCAGGCTCTGATGTTATGAGCCTCGCCCAAACAAAGAAGACACTTGCTGCGCCCGTCGGAAGTAGCGACCTTACGACCACACTTCTTGTAGGGTTTGAAAAGGGTCGACATAGAAGTCCAAAAGAAAGGTTGAAGACAAACGAAGAGACGCGACGAATGACAAAGATGGAGGGGGGTTGGCAAGTCGGGGTCAACAGTCCCAGAAAAAAAAGGGACAAAAGCACCGAAAGCGACAAACCAGTCCGTAATCCGTAAGAGTAGTCCAAATGCCAAAAAACCAAGTTGAAAAACCAGAAAGACTTGCAAGAAAAGCCAAAGAAGAAACGCTCTAAGCTCAGAACCTCCGTACGCGATGGCGGACGAGAAAGAACTGAGGAGAGACCGTTGCTCGGCGGGCTGAGCATGCTCAGTGGATACATGGGGGGAGGGGTTCCCACCAAGCTACTAAGCTCTAGAATTTTCCGAACAGTACTGCGCATGTGCGAAAGCTCCTAGTGTGTAAGGCACAGAGACCACGAAGAAGAACTCAGGATTCCATATGATGTTGAAAGTGGAATAATATCACTATAGCAGTGTAGTGTTGAAATGGCCTCAGTCTGACTAAGGGGTCTGGGTTCAAAGATGGATTGAGGAAGCTACCAAGCCATATTCTCACTTTTACAGGATAAGCCTTCACACTTTTCATTTGGAAACTTGCCTTTAAAACAATGTCAGATCCAAACACAGTTTTCAAGTCCCCAATCTTGGCACCAGCCAGTTTGTATTGATCATCAGAGAACTTTGCTTCTTCGCCAGCTCCATGTTCCACTTGTACATTAAAACCTTGTTTCACCAAAGCTTGGACGCCAGCAGGGGAAAGAGCAACTCTCTTTCATCTCTGTATATTTCCTTGGGAACACCAACAACAAGATCTTTGTAGCGAGTCCCTACATAAAATAAACACAAAGACAAAAAAAAAGTTGTAAACTCAAAGAAATAATGATCATAAACCACTTTGTACATGTGCTTCATATAAAGTGCTTCACCTCAGTACAACAATCTTCTGAGTTTGAGATGAGAGTGGTCGTTATGTTATTTGTAATGACCATGATTCTATATTACGCACTCTATGCTGCATAACTTTCCGTATACTTAGTTATGTAGCACAGTGTGACGTTTCTTGCCACTGAGCCTGACACGTCTTATGTACAGGTCTGCATGGCCTGGGAGATTTCTGGATCAAGCCAGGGCACACACACATGGGTCTGCTTCTATCCTCCCCCCTGGGAATTGCAGCACCCGGTTCACTATTGTCCCCCTTTGGTCTCCTCCTACCAGATTGATCTCCCCCCCCCCCGCTTTCCTTAAATTCTGGTCCTTTTCAGCAATAAGAACAAGCAGACTTTTAATACTAAAAGAACGTGATACTCTTGGTATTAATGTTGTAATGGGAGTGTGTATAATCCCGTACGTAGAATGACACTCTGTGAGACTGCTTTTATAAAAACAGAAAGTTACATTTTATTAAAACACTGTTACTGTAATTTGTTTGTAACTAAATTTTTATAATACAGCACACCCCTTTCCTCTCTCTCTCTCTCTCTGCTCAGCTCATTTACTGTCAATTATTCACTCTATTTCTCAGCTCTTTAACACAGTTCTTTTCTCTTTGCACCTCACTGGACTCTTCTTCCCACTAACTCCCTCCTGTGCCAAATTTCTGTTTCTCCACCCCCCTTGGTTCACCCCTCCCTTGAGCTCTCCAGGGTTCCATTTTACCGACCAATCATTTTAAACCACTCCTGGTCACTATGGAGGCTCAGCTACCATGCCCCTCCCTTCAGGTTTCATCACAAACAGGCACTAAGGTAAGCCAAGTGAATTGTGAAGATGCATATCAGGGGACAAGCCAGAGTGTCCTGACACACATTAGGCTCTACTGATGTACACTGCCACTGTGATAACTGAAGCCCCTGTTGAAGCTGCTGATGACGAGCAGCAGCTGTTGGTCCTGGTGGCTCTGGCTGGAGATGAGTCCTGCAGCTCAAGAGCTCCCCCTGCTGCTGTGGACCAAGCAGGCTTGGACGTTCCTCTGCCTGCTCCTTTAGAGCAACAGGGATCCAGCTGTGATCCCGAAGATGCTTTGGAGCCTGCTTCAATCAGCCCACAATCAAGGTGGAGACTCAAGACAGTTGAGCAAAGGGAGGCTTCTTTGATCAAGTTCAAGAAGCAGTGACTGGCCACACCTGTGCCTTGGGTTATATAACTGCCTGCCTGGAAACTTTCCTTTGCTTGTGGCAAATTCTCTATAAGTCTTCCCATTACCTGTTCCTTGCTCCAGCACCTGGTTCCTGATACCTTGGATTGATCTCTTGGCTCCTGACCCCTGAATTTTGGACTCTGACTATGGCTTTTGCTTGTCATTCGGGCGTAGGTAAATGGACTGCCTTTGAGTAATTGCTTGCTTTGATTCCTCCTGGTGGGACTCTGTTATCTCTCCCACTCCATTCTCTGGGCTGGCTTGCTGCCTGGGTCTCTGACCTTGACAGTCATTCCCTAGCTGCTGTCTTGTTGTGCTTGGGGGTCCCACTGAGCATCAGTCTTGTGCTTTGATCCTGATGGGACATAGTCACTTTTCTGTCTTTCCTACACAGTAAAGTAAGAGCATCCTTTTGCTATATGGGTGTTGTAAAACTTCCTAATTTCATTTCCTGCAGGTATAAGTCTACTTATGAAGAAATACATCCCCAAGTGAATTCCAGATGATTGATTAATTGATCAATTTATATTGTTTTTTTAATTAAGATTTTTCCCACATACAGTAAAATTTTAAATAAAACAGCTATCAGATAAAGGAAAACATAGAAAGCTAAAGAGAAAGAAATTAGTTTGAAACAACATACAGGATAAAATAGAAATATAGATAAATGACTTCCAAACTTGTTTTCAGCATCTATGCTCATATACACAGGATAATCCTGCCCTGCTCTCTAAGAACTAACTCAGACACTTCAGTTTATATCAATCACTTCAAGCACTAGAGATCCCAGACCAAGAAAAAATACAAAATCTAGTAATTAAAGATTCACAATATAGCATAAATAACTGCAATAAAAAGAACACCATAATGGTGACAAAAGCAAGATCCCATCAGTAAGCACAACAGACTTGACTTAACTGCTTAAACAATAAATCAGAAATTATAAATAGGCTAAAAAGCACAAAAATGCCTTGGAAAATGAAAAAGTATTTTTGGCTCAAACCCAAAAGACATTGTGTAGGCACTGTGAGCTTTCCTGTGGGGGAAAAAGTTCTAAACTTTGGGGAGTGCCACCACTAAAAGGACTCTTTCCCTTGCAGTCATTTGCTGCATCTCAGAAAAAGAGGGTGTCCAGAAGTGAGCTTTAGTTTTAGATCCCTGTTTCTAGGTAGTGTGTACTGGAGAAAGTGACCCAACAAAATTCTGAATCCCAAGCCAAGTAGAGCTTTAACAGTTAAAGTAACCAATGCATTTGTTACAGTCACAGTTGCTACATAGGATATCAACTGCTCTTCCATAAAGAAGAAGTCTGCAATATCCTTCTATGTTGTTCGTAGGGGAAAGGATGAAGTTACAGGGGCACTCTCTCACACTCTTTGCTTCTCAGTTGAAACATTACCATCTCCCAAATATAGTCAGGTTGAGGTCAGGTGCAGAGAAGATGTGTGAACAGACAAACTGGAAGAAAAGCGAAATGTTACTGTTAGGAAAAAAGTCTCTGGGGCTGGATTTGATGTTAACAGTTACAAGTCTTCATGTTATTCTCCAAATATAGCCAGCTCTCCACATCCATATATTCTGTATTCACAGATTCAACCAACCATGGCTTGAAAAATACTATAAATAAATAAATATCCAAAAAGAAAACTTTGATTCTGCTATTTTACTATACTATTCTATACAGTGTGACTTTAGCGTCCACAATTTTTGATAACCACAAAGGGTCCCGGAACCAAACCCTAGCAGGGCCCACTGTAGTGCAAAGCAACCAGAAAAAAGTTCTTTTCCCTTCATTTTGTTCTTATTGCTTGAATAACCTGTGTATCATCCTAGTTACAGAGAAAACCAACTTTTCTGCAAAACTTCACTCATACTGAGTGGCCAGCTTTGTAAGCTCTTACTAATGAGTCTTCTTTACTCACACCAAGCAAATTCACTGATTGCCCTCCATCAGGTAACATGCATGGGAGGGGACATGTGTGTTTGGTTAGCAAGACAGAACACCACCAGATGAAACATTCTGCCCTCAAGAGTTTTTATAGTGCTCAGTACCAAAGCCAACCCACGCAGTCACACAAACACACTGGTGGAAGCCAAAAAAATAACAAATTAACATTTGGCTTTTGGCTGGGATGTGGCTTACACAAGTTCCCATGCTGTTTATGCTGAAAAAGGTGTGGGACAAGCCACAAGCTATGACGTGACAACCTCAACCCCACAGACTTCTGAGGTGGAGAAAACCAAAACAAGACAGCAATGTTGAGAAGAATTTCCTCTCTCTTCCCACTCTTCTGGCTTAAGTGAACTGCAATTACAAACTTGAAACAAGAGGAAACAGTCATGATAGATATTCAAAGATATGGGTATCAGATTGTTAACTGGGTCTGGCTACATGGTGTATACAACTCCCTTGTTCCAAGAGCTACTCTGACTGCCAGTCTGTTTCCAGGCACAGTTGAAAAGTGTTGGTGTTGACCTCTATGGGGCTCAGGTCCAGGTTATTTGAGGGACCATATTCTCCTCTTATGACCTGCCAATGTTTTGAGATCTTCTTGGGAGGCCCTTCTCTCTGTTCTAACACCCTTACAGGTACGTTTGGTGTGAAAACAAGAGAAGGCCTTCTCAGGGGCTGCTGTCAGGGTCTGGAACTCCTTTCCCAGAGAAGTTGGAAGTTGGATAGTAAGAAGTAACCCTCCTTACTATCTTTCAACAAGCAGGTAGAACTTTTTATTTTGGCAGACCTTTCAGAACTCATTTCTTAAAAGCAAACAAACACACAAATAGGTTTTGTATAATATGCTAGACGAGTATTTGTTGCTCTGGTTGTTCCTGTTTTCGATGTTCTTTGTTTTTGACTGATTTTAACTTTATAATAGTCCAAATGCTTTTTATCTGTTGTAGCCTGTGAATTTTTAACTATGCTTGTTTTAATTGTTCTAAGTAACCATGAGTCCTATACTAGGAAAAAGGTAGAATATTGATGATGATGATGATGATGATGATGTAGTTGTTCCTCAACTATGATCATGCAAAAGTAGAATTGGGTATACAGAAAGCTGTCATATACTGAGTCAGACATGAGGGTCATTGAGCTCAGTATTGTCCACACTGATTAGAAATATTTGTCAGGTTTCAGCAGGAAGTGTCTGTCCTAGCACTCTCTGGAGATGACAAGAAATGAACCTTTTCCATGCAAGCCATATGCTGTACTATGGTGCTGTGGCCTGTCTGTGCACTTTATCAAAGCATGCTGCGAAAATGGAATCCATTCTATGTTGAGGAGGTTTTGAAAACCATTGATGTCTTACATTTAAAACTGTACACTTTTCAAATATATGTCAGATCATGCTGTACAGTCATTAGATGGGACTTTTGTCTGTTTTAAACTTAAGAAACTTGGCATGGCCATCAAATGTGTAGAAAGGTCCTTAGGACCAACTTCAATACTTAGGAAGTGTTTTCTCAGCTTATAACTATATATATTTTGATTGATTCATTGATTTGTTTGATTCATAGCAAATAGTATCAAAAACAACAACAAAAGGAAATTCTTCCCAAATCACATAGAAATTAATCACACAAAAGTACAATAGAGCCATCAGGGCTTGTATCTGTGGACTAACTGTTCCCCTGCTTAATTAATGAGAAAGGAGCTAATATTCAGTTTTAACTCTTTAAATATTCTAGACACTCTTTAGCATTCTTGCACATGTTACAAAATCTTCCCCTGTGTTGTATTTGTCATGCAACCCTCACAGTTGTCAAAACAAGAGAACCCTTTGTGAATCCCTAAAGACATAAGTCAGTTAGCCCTTACGTGAGTGAGAAGACAAAACAGAGAGTTTCATAAAGAAAATTCCCCCACTTGCAATGGTCCACTTTAAGGTCTTTCAGAGACCTTTAAGCATTCTGTAAGCAGAAACACAGCTGTGAACAAGCATCTCTAGAGGCTCTTTTCCTTGCCAGATGTAGACATGTTTGCAGTGGTCAGAATGACCCTGCCCTATCCCACCCATACTTTGGACTGGATTTGTAAAAAAGAAAAAAAAAACCTAAAAGAAACTCTGAACCTAGGAAAGCAAATACGATTTAGTAGGCATCATTGCAATGTGGTGGGATGAGTCTCGTGACTAGAATGTTGTAATGAAAGGTCTGACTTATTCCAAAGAAATAGACCAAACAAGAAAGAAGACAAGGCAGCATTATATGTCAAATATGTACATCTGTGAGGAGATCCATGATTCAGATTACAGAAAACAGGTTGAGAGCATTTGGTTAAAATTAAAGGTGAGAGAAACAACAGTGACATCATTGTGCATTCTTGAAGAACACGAGAGGTCTCAAAAGATGGAGGAAGGCAAATGTCCCCATCTTCAAAGGGGCACAAAGAAAGGATCTGAGCAACTACCAGCTCATCACTTTGACACTGATACCAGAAAAGGTTCTAGACCAGATAATTTAAAAATGCAGTCTGTGTACTCTAGAAAGTAATGCACTGATTAGTAAGAGATAACATAAGTTTCTCAAAAACAAGGAATGCCAAACTAATTATATTATCTTCTTCTGATAGAGTTAAAAGCTTGATAGATCAGAGGAGTGCTATGGATATAGTATATCTTGATTTTGGTAAATCTTTTGATAAGATCCCCCATGATATTCTTGCAGACAAGTTGGTGAATTGTGGATTAGATGATGATACTGTAGAGTTCGTTGGTAATTGGTTAACTGACCTAACCCTGGGAATATTAATCAATGGTTGCTTTTCATCCGAGAGAGAAGTGAGTAGTGAGGAACCACAAGATTCCATCTTAGCTCTAGTGTTGTTTAATATCTTTATAAATGACTTAGATGTTTGAATAGAAGGCATGCTTATCAAATTTGCAGATGACACCAAATTGGGGGAGGGGGAAGGAAGCTAATAGCCCAGAGAACATGATCAGAACTCACAATGAATTTGACAGACTGGGCCAAAACTATTGAATTTCAGCACGGATAAATGTAACGCACTACATCTACATCTAGGCCGAAAAAATGAAATGCGCAAATGTAGATGAGTGGCACCTGGCTTGAAAGCAGTACTAGGGATCTTAGACCACAAATTAAACATGAGTTAACAGTGTGATGTTGTGGCCCAAAAAAGCCAATGCACTTCTAGGTTGTATCAACAATGTTTAGATTACAGGAAGTAGTAATGCCACTCTAGACCTCACTTGGAATACTCTGCAAGTTCTGGGAACTACAGTTCAAGAAGAAAATTGACAAGCTGTAATTTGTACAGAGAAGGGGAATTAGGAGCTTAGAGAAGAAAAAACTAAGAGGTGATGTGATAGTAATCTTTAAAATGTCTGGAGGATGTAATATAGAAGATAGAGTGAGCCTGTTTTCTGCTGCTCCAGAGACTAGAACACAAACCAACAAATTCAAATTACAAGAAAAGAGATTCCACCTAAATGTTCAGAAGCACTTCTTTATCGTAACAAATGTTCAACAGTGGAATAGACTGCCTTGCAAAGGGGTTGGGGGGGGGGCTCTTTTTCCTTCCTAAATCTGAAAAATTTGTCAAAAGTGACATAAAAATCACTTTAATCTTCAAATTGATGAGCATTTAGAACATAATATGTCAGACATAACTGGTTGAGAAAAAGAAAGTTTGGACTGTTTTTATTACTGTCATTAGTTTACTCTCACCCCCACTTTCCCAGTTTTGTGACTCAAATTGGCTAAAAGTGCACCTCATACAAAAGCATATCCTCCAGCTGTCCCTGTTCAGTAGAAAGAGTCTCAGTTTCTGGTCCTTTCTGCACAGGGCTATTAATGCAGGTTACTATGTTGTAGCACTGAGCTGTTCTGCAAGTCGGAACGAATTAGGTTCACTTTATTTTCCATTGTTCGCCACGGAATCCCAAGTTAATGCGCCTCCATGTGGTGGGAAAGCACGCTATCTGAAAACCAGAAAAAATCCAATTCACATTCTGACATTGAAGCAAATTTGGATTTTCACAGTGATGCGGAAACATACATGCGCACCTATGCACATTGGCGGGCAGCGGTGGGTGGGCTGTGGGAACAGGAAGTAGGACGTACGGTATTTGCTGGTATTAGATGTACTGGTGTAAGATGCACCATATTTGCAGGCTGCATTTTTTAAGAAAAAAAAATTTAGTAATGCTGTCCCTCATTACATTCTCTATGCCCGTTGGCCACCCCCTCCTGCACCTCTCTTACTCTCCCTTTCCTCCTTAGTCCTCAGCTTATTTCAATTACTGCAAATTGAGGTCAAAGCAAGGAAATTGTTTGCACTGAATTAATTCAGCAGGGGAATGAGGAGAGGAGGATGTAGACATTCCCTTCCCAGCTGGCTCAGGAAACTGCCACAGCCTGTCCTAGCTTGTCTATTCTTCCTTATTAATAACTTTTGCCATCTTGACCATACTTTGATGCTGCATGGCCATACTTGTTCTGGTTTCCATCTGTGAAACTTTGGAGGATATGCAAAAAAAAATTGTTTTAACTTATCAATAGACAATTCAAGAAGTATATTGACATAGAATTATAGAATCATAGAAATGTAGAGTTGGAAGAGACCACACGGGCCATCCAGTCCAACCCCCTGCCATGCAAGAGCACCTTCAAAGCACTCCTGACAGATGGCCATCCAGCCTCTGCTTAAAAACCTCCAAGGAAGGAGACTCCACTACACTCCGAGGCAGCATATTCCACTGCCGGACAGCCCTGACCATCAGGAAGTTCTTCCTGAGGTTCAGATGGAATCTCCTTTCCTGCAGCTTGAATCCATTGCTCCTTGTCCTGGTCTCTGGAGCAGCAGAAAACAAGCCCTCTCCTTCCTCTACATGGCATCCCTTCAAATATTTAAACATGGCTATCATGTCCCCTCTTAACCTTCTCTTCTGCAGACTAAACATACCCAGGTCTCTAAGTCTATCCTCATAGGGCATGGCTTCCAGGCCCCTCACCATTTTGGTCACCCTCCTCTGGACTTGCTCCAGCTTGACCATGTCCTTCTTGAATTGGGGTGCCCAGAACTGGACCTCAAGATGAGGTCTAACCAAAGCAGAGTAGAGTGGTACCAGTACCTCCCTTGATCTAGACACCATAAGTTGGAACATGTCCAGAGGAGGGCGACCAAAATGGTAAAAGGGCTGGAAACCATGGGAGTCAGCTTAGGAAACTGGATATGTTTAGCCTGGAGAAGAGAAGGTTAAGAGGTAACATGATAGCCGTGTTTAAATATTTGAAGAGATATCATACGGAAGATGGGGCAAGCTTGTTTTCTGCTGCTCCAGAGATTAGGACACAAAGCAATGGCTTCAAACATCAGGAAAAAAAGATTCCATCTAAATATTGGGAAAGACTTCCTGACAGGTAAGAGCAGTTGGACAATGGAATACACTGCCTTGGAGTGTGGTGGAGTCTCCTCCTTAGGAGGTTTTTTAAGCAGAGCTGAATTGCCATCTGTCGGGAATGCTTGTGAGAGAAATAGAATACATTTTAGTTTCTGCAAGTATTATTAACATGTATTACTCTCATATATGTATTAGCTTATAAGTATAACACATTTTAGACATATTTACACATATATTTTAGTATATTTTGTATTTGAGCTCCAGTGATAAAATAAGTCTAATAAGCAAGATTTTTTAGAGATGGTAGGGCCTCCCAAAGACCTTGAAGAAGTAACTGGTATATTTCAGATAACACAGTGGACAAGACAAGGTCGCCATCTGTAAAGGAGTAAACTAAATGATAGGGACATATCAGAACACAAAGGGATACTTTGAAACTGCTGATAAGACAGAGAAAAGAGCTTCTGCAGAAGATCTCAAAGCATAGGCAGGCTCATATAGGAAGATAGGGCCAGTCAGATAGCCTGAACCTAAGCGGTATTGGGCATCCATCACTCTGAATTGTGCCTAGAAATGGACTGGAAGCAAATGGTGCTGTTGTACCAAGGAAGTTTATAGGCTCCCTGTAGCCAGCCCCAGTTAACAATCTGGCTGCAGCTCTTTGAACCAATTGAAATTTCCAAACACTCTCCAGAAGCAGTGCCACATACAACACATTACAGCAATCCAAATGGGATGTAACTAGGGCATGTGTTGCAATGAGTCTGCTAAGAAGATAGCTGAGTCTGCTAAGAATTTCAGTGCAGGATGAATTTGTGCAATGAATTTTTACCCATCACACATAGCGGAATATCTCCTGTGAGGACAGGTTTGAATTTCTGAAAGAGTATGAAGCAGAAAGCTGAAATGGAAGTTCTCTGAAGCAAGATTACTTTTACTTTATATTCTTCTGGGTTTCTTCTAAAAAGAACCAAATACCTTTTTGTCATAAGAAAGGTGCTTATCCCTTTTATGGTTTCAGTTGCTCTTCTCTCAAACTCTTCCAGATGCACAGTATATTTGCAATCTCTATACTCATTTCTGCTAAGTAACTCATTGCAATTTACTGAGACTTTGGGTTCCACATACATAAGAGCTCTCCAAGTTATAACGTTCCCCTTTTTCTGTCCATTTAGGATGTCAGTGTGACATTTGCAGCAATCTTCTCTGCATGTCTAAAATTATTTAGTTTATACACAATGCTGTCCGATATTTCTCAACTGCAAATCCACCAGTGCATATTTCCAAACTCTGCTTTTTAGTAATTAAACTCTGTTTCAAGTTGACTTTTGCTTTGCTTATTTTATCTCATTGGGCAATCATTTTCTGGAACATACTAAAATAAATCTAAACTACTGTTCCTGAACGAGTGAACTAAACAATATTTAATACTCCATTGTTTCCTTACAGTTATTACACAACTGAGAGAAGTAAATTGAGAAAGCAGAACATATCTGCAATCCAAAGAATAGGTTAAGGGTGAAATTCATGATTCCCTCCCTCCATCCACAGCTCCAAGATTTTGCTAGGTCTTTTTTTTTTTTAATGGAAAGCAATCTCTGAGGTGGAAATAAAGAGCAGAATGGTGGAGGTTGTCTGTTCAATCCTTTCCCATACCTCCCAACTGCCCTGATTTCGCAAGGTCAATCCTGATTAATCCTCTATAGTCCAATCTTTCTTCAAGTCTGCTTTTAAAATATCCCAGTCTTTTTTCCTCCTCTCACTTTCCCCCTTTGTCCTCAACTTACTTCAACTGCTTCAGAGTTCAAAGTGTTTGCAGCACTCAATTAACTCAGCAGTGGTGTTATCCTGTGTGCTGGGGGGTCCCGGAAGGGGCGCCCAAATAACCAAATCAAACCAAGCAAAGATGGGGAAATTAGCTGGAGCGCTCTCTTAAGCTAAACGAGAGGCAGGGTAACTTAGCGGGATTCTTTTACCCTATGTATACAGATTCGGGTCAGTGAGCAGGCAGGGATTCCAGGCAGGGAACCCTGGTAAATTGATCAGCCCACTGCAAAGATGTTGCATCATGCCCCAGCTGTGGGTAATTGCAAGGTTGCATAAGAGACTGAGGTCGCATGCAGAAGGTAGAGGGTGGTGTGCAAACCCTTACCTGGTTGGATGTAAATATGTATTTAAGAAAGCAATCCTCCGTCTATATTGTCTGTTGACCAAACCCGGTGCCTGGCGCAAGCCTCTGTTTGTCTGTCCTATGTTTTGTATATAACGAAACTTTGCTGCAAGATAAAGTGCCTCCCGTTTTGGAAGAAAACTCCTCCGTGTGTGAGTAGCCTTATTGGGGAACAAGGTTGCTGCTGTTGGCTAGCTGTGCTCTGGGTTTTTTCCCGCTGCGTTTCTGTGGGGCTACAACTTCTATCATCCCCCAACAGTGGTTATGGGCCCAGCTCCAGAAATCACAGCATCTACAGCGCACCTGTAATTGTTTCCCCCTGGAGACTGGACTGTGTTTTTGTTTTTTTGACTGCCTGCCTGGTTCTGGTGCTTGAGGAATCTGTTTTTGGCAGTGAGACAGTTAATCTTCAGTCTGGAGCTCATCAAGGTCACTGCAGCAGGATCGCTGAAGGAGGTTATCTGCAGTTTGATAACTAGTGTCAGTAAGCTTATCAAAGCTGGCACATTTATGTTAGAGCTGCTTTGATGAAGGAAAACTTGTGGTAAGTTTTGGAAAATGAGGGAGAGCCCCCAGAAGAAGCGACTGCTGCTCAAATAGCAGTGTTCAGGGTTGCTGACGAAAAAGCCAAAGCAGTTATTTTGCTTACTTTAAGTCCTTCCCAGTTGATTCACACTGCTGCTGCAAACACAGCATATCAGCTCTGGGAGGCTCTGAAGCGTGTGCATCAATCCTCCTCCTATTTGTCCAAGATGATATGGACAAAAAGACTGTACAACACAAAGCTAAGTCCCGGAAGTTGTGTGAAGGAACACCTCATGCTGATGAAACAGCTGTTCCAGGAGACAGCCAACAGAGCGGTTAATATTCCAGAAATGCAGAAAAGTTTTATTCTGCTGGGAAGCCTCACTAAGGACTGGGACTATTTGATGTACAGCCTGCAGGGTGTGCGTGAGGAAGAGCTGACTGTAGACTTGGTAGCTGGGAGGATTTTGGAGGAAGTCCAAAGGGAGGAGTTTGACTCCAGATTGCAGACGGAGACAAAGACAGGCAGCCAAGAGGGAGAGGCAACTAGAGAGGAGGCATCTGACCTGGAGGAAGGAGTGTGCAGCTTTGCCAGACGCTGCTACAGATGCAAGAGAGTGGGCCATCTCCAGAGATATTGCAGAATGCTAGCGCCTAACAGAGGGAAGACAGCCCAGAAGCAGAGGGGCGTGTCATCTCAGGCTGAATGCCATGTGTTTGTGGCTAAAGAACAGTCTGAAAGTGGTGTGTGGTTGCTAGACAGTGGTGTAACTCATCACATGGTGAACAATGTAAAGCTGTTGAGTAATCTTACAAATGCAAATATAACAGCAATTTCCCTTGCAGATGGGGCACCAAGCAAGGGGCAGAAGATGGGTACTGCATATGTGCCATGTTTTGGGAAATCGTTTGATAATGTCTTGTGGCAAATTTGCAGAACTGTATTTTGAGTGTCTCCCAACTTGCTAGTGATGGTTACAAGGTGGTGTTTGAAGGTGAGAAATGTATATTACTGCAAATGGTGTATTTTGTGCAAAAGGGGTGAAAAAGCAGGGACTGTACCACATGTTGCCCAAGGGAAAAGTGGCCAATGTTAACCCTTTGTGTAACAAACCCCTGCATGAAAAGTGCATTCATTGTCTCCACAGTATAATGGGACATGTCAACTACAAAGGTCTGCAAGAGGTGGTAAAGGTATGCCCTGGGTTAGAGGTCAGAGATTGCCCTAAGTTTATTGAGTGCTCTGTGTGTAAAAAGGTAAAGGTGAAGGCGTTCCCCATTGCCAAAAAGAGCAAGTATATCACCCAAAGGCCATCTGAAGTTGTTCACGCAGATTTGGCAGGGCCATTTACACCAACAGCTGGGCAAAATAGGTTTGTCCTGGTGATTGTAGACAGGCACACCAGGTTTTCCTATGTCTATCTGCTGAAAGAGAAGAGCCAAGCAGCAGATAAGTTCCAAGAGTGGGTGAATGCTGTTGAGAGGGAATTTCCTTACAAGGTGGCTAGTCTGGTGTCAGACAGAGGGGGAAAATTCCTGTCTAATAGCCTGCAAGCCTGGTTGCGTAAGAAAGGTATAAAACCACCAAGCCCGCATCTCCCGGGGAGGATGGTTTGGCAGAAAGAAGAATTGGGCTGTTAAAACAAATGAAGGACTGTATGATGGAGGATGCCCAAGCCCCAGCAGCACTTTGGGGAGAAGCAATTGTAACAGCAAGCTACCACTTAAATAGGATGTGGAGTTCAAGTGTGAACCAGACTCCATATTACCTATTATATGGTAGAACACCAAACGTGAAGTATCTACGTGTTTGGGGTCAGTTTGCAAGTGTGTATGTTCCCCCAAGCTTCAGAAAGTCTGGAGAGGAGAAGTCTAGACGGTTACACTTTGTGGGATATGAGGGTAACAAATATAGATTTCTACACCATGCTAACAGAATTGTATATTCTAGGAGTGCAAAGTTTGAAACCTATTCAGGATGGGATAGGCTGCACTGTAATCAAGAGGTGTTGAGTCTCCTGGGTAAAAGTGTGAAAAGTCTGCACTGTAACCAAGAGGTTTTGGTTCCCCTGGGTAAAAGAAACCAAAGTGTTCCTGAGAATGGAGGGGCAGTGATGTCCGATGAGGAAAAGGACAGTGTCCCAGACACACTTGAAAGCTCTGAAGATGGAGGGTCATTCATGTCTGACGATGAAGAGGAAAGTACTGAGGAGGAGAAGCCAAAAGTCTCACACGGCATCACACCAAGAAGCTCAACACTGCCACCTAGTGTCAAACCTGCATTTATAGTCAAGAGAGAGCCTCGCCCTGAGATCAGCAGTAGTTCCAGCAGTGATTCCAGTGAAAGTGGGTCAGGAAGTACTGGAAGTACTCAACTTGTTGAGTCAGGAAGTAAAGTTATGCTTATCCCTAAAACAGTGGTTCTCAACCTGTGGGTCCCCAGATGTTTGTGGACTTCAGCTCCCAGAAGTCCTGAGCATTGACCATAGTGGCTGGGGCTTCTGGGAGCTGAAGTCCATGAACATCTGGGGACCCACAGGTTGAGACCACTGCCCTAAAAGGTCAGGAGGAGGGTATTTTATTGTCCAGTGTGACTGAGGCAGAAAATTAAGTGTAGGACTAGATACATTGGGTTACAGTATCAAAATGTGAGGCAAATGATCCAGGATGGGATTTTGTATTTGCGAACTTGCTCACAAAAGCCCTTCCAGTAGCAAGCCATGAAAAGCTGGCAGGTAAACTGGGCCTTGCCACCAGAGTGTAAGGTGGAAGATGTATTGTACCCATGACTGTATATACTGTGTGTATTATGTAACATGTATTGTATGACATGTATGGCTTGAGAAATGTCCTACACAGTGGCCTGACCATTTTGGAGGGGATTGTCAGGGATTCTAGGCAGGGAACCCTGGGAAAATGATCAGCCCACTGCAAAGATGTTGCATCATGCCTCAGCTGTGGGTAATTGCAAGGTTGCACAAGAGACTGGGGTCGTGTGCAGAAGGTAGAGGGTGGTGTGCAGCCTTACCTGGTTGGTTGTAAATATGTATTTAAGAAAGCAATCCCGTCTGTATTGTCTGTTGACCAAACCCGGTGCCTGGCGCAAGCCTCTGTTCGTCTGTCCTATGTTTTGTATATAACGGAACTTTGCTGCAAGATAAAGTGCCTCCTGTTTTGGAAGAAAACTCCTCCGTGTGTGAGTATCCTTAATGGGGAACAAGGTTGCTGCTGTTAGCTACCTGTGCTCTAGCTTTTTCCCGCTGCGTTTCTGTGGGGCTGCAACTGCTATCATCCCCCAACAAGTCAGACAGTTAAAGTAGCAACAATGATATTTATTAACAAGCAGAAAAATTATGAAGAAAACACAACCACACAACTAACTAGAAATAGGAAATGAGAGTTTGGGGGAAAATGGGTGATACAACACCTTTCTCGTAGTCCTGAAGAAGTCCAATTGAAGAGAAGAAACTCGGCGTTGCGGCCGAGGGGAGTTCGCAGAACGAAGCGATGGCAAGGCGGGAGGAAACTCCGGAGCAGTCCGAGGAACTCTCGGAACTTGGAGTTTTTAATAGGGAAGGTATGACTGTGGGTTAGTCTAGTCTTGGGCGAAAACAACAAGGATTGGGCTCGAGACAATGTCTCCGAAAGGCCAGAATTTACATGATTGAGTTAAGGTCCGAATTGACAATAGTATAGCCGGTATGCAGATGCGGTTAGCTTGGCAGTTGAGCATCTAACTCACCAGGGTGCCTGCAGGGGTCTCTTTGTGTGAGCGTGCATACCTTAATTAAGGTGTTTGTTTCGAGAGGTCTCCTAAAGTAGATCTGGCAGTTTCTGGCTTGCCTTTGTGTAAACAAGTATGAGTCAGCATAGAATAGCCATCCTAGCTTCGTGCTTATTCGGAAGCCTCCCAAACATGTGGCTGAGGGTGGCAGAACAGGGTCGAATTGTGATATCAAAATGATATCTACGGTTTACCAAAGGCCAGGCCAGTTCACAGTGGTAACAGTGGGGTGGGGGAGAGTCTTGGCCTTCCCTGTAAACTCAGGTAAACATAAACTGTTGGAGCCTGTCCTAACATTTTCACTAATAACTTTTGTTTTCTTGACCAAGTTCTGGTGTTATTGGCCTCATATGACTCAGTTTTTATCTGTTAAATGTTGGAGGATATGTCTTCACTTTCACCTGTTTATTTACTCAAAACTGCTGTTACTGCAGTTTAGGCCTCCTTGGGGACACCCCTAGATATCATTTTGATATCACTAATTTGCCTTTACCCTGCCACCCCGCTCCACGCATTTGCGAGGCTGCCAGACAAGCATGCAAACAGGCACAGCCAATAATTGCTTGACATTCCATTTTCCACCCAGGCAGGCCAGATACAGCCGGTTCGTCGCTTCAGGGACCTCTCCGGCAAACACCTCATTACATAAGCGCGATACTAATGAAAGCCCCCTGCCCTGAGCAGGCTACTGGACAAAGGTTGTGCCATCCACTGGTAAGTGCTGCGCATTTGCATACTGGCTACATTATTGTTAATTCGGCTCTGATTCCATCATGCAAAGTTGTGACCTTTCTGAGACATTGTCTCGCACCCAAAACTCATTGTTGTTCCCCGAGTAAGGCATAGCCTGCAGTCACAATTCACCCTATAAAAACCCCTGATTCTGAGACCTTTCTCGGATCGCTCGGCCCGCTCCAGAGTTCCGTCCCGCCTTCCTGCTGTTTTGTTTGGTAAGCTCCCCTCAGCTAATTGAGCTGAGCTTCTTCTCCACATCCCCGGCTTCTCTCCTAAGGTCCAGGATGACGAGACAGGTGTCGTATCACCCACTTCCCTCTGAAAACCCTATCCCTAATTCAATCTCTGATTCCTTAGTTATCTGTGTGACTGTGGTGTCGTTAATGTTTGTCTGTATTCAATAAAACATCATTTTTACTACTTTAAACCCGTCTGGCTGCTTGACTGACCTGACCCCGTAGACGCTGGGTTGCAAGATCCTGCTAAGTTACCCTGCCTCTTGCTAGCTTAAGTGAGTGCTCCAGCTAATTCTCCCCAAGGTTGTGTTTTATTGTTTGGTTATTTAGGTGTCCCTCCCGGAACCGCCAGATAACAGGGTAACACTGCACTCCTTCAACTTTTTCTCCATAGGAGGTTCCTATATCTTTCCCCTGCTTGGTGAAAAACAACAGAGGAAGTGATACAGAACAGACAAACTACATGAAGGCAAGAGGTTAAGAGGACTGCACCTTAGCATCACTATTGAAGCACTTTGATTGTACCCTTCCCAAAGCTGTTTTTGGTTTTTCTTTTTCTTCTTCTTTTTAAAGATCCATTAAAAATAAAGAAAAATAGAAATGAGCATCACCACTTTTTCAGTCCTAAACTGAGTGTGGCCCAGATCTATATCCAACTTTGTCAAGCCTCCCATCAACTTGCGCTGTAAAGATACTTGTTTCTCACATATTAAAGATATTACAGGAGCTATGGGGGTGGAGGGCAAGTAAGTAACTCTCAAGTAAGTATTCCCCCCCCCCACAATTATATTTTGATTCCAGTGCTCCAATTTCTAGCACTGCAGAGAGTGAGAAAATCATTCACAACTAGAAGCCTCACACTTGCTTAGTAACTTTGCCTACCGCTTTCCTTTGGATGCCTACACTGTATCTCTAAATGCTCAATTCAAGCTGTAAGTTACTCAGGCCCTTTATGCACAATGATGGCATTTCAGCATGGAGACATGAGAGGAGCAGGACCGCAATGACACTTCTGCAAGACGTCGTCATAGAATCACAGAGTTGGAAGAGACCACAGGGGCCATCCAGTCCAACCCCCTGCAATGTGCAAACCCACATTAAAGCACTCCTGACAGATAGTCATCCAGCCTCTGCTTAAAAACCTCCAAAGAAGGAGCCTCTACCACACTCCGAGGCAGCATATTCCACTGCCAGACAGCTCTGACCATCAGGAAGTTCTTTCTGAGGTTTAAGTGAATCTCTTTTCCTGCAGTTTGAATCCATTGCTCCTTGTCCTAGTCTCTGGAACAGCAGAAAACAAGCCTGCTCCCTTCTCAACATGACATCCCTTCAAGTATTTAAACATGGCTATCATGTCCCCTCTTAACCTTCTTGTCTGCAGACTAAACATACGCAGCTCCCTAAGCTGCTCCTCATAGAGCATGGTTTCCAGACCCTTCACCATTTTGGTCACCCTCCTCTGGACACGGTCCAGCTTGTTGATATACTTCTTGAAATGAGGTGCCCAGACCTGACACAGTAGTCCAGATGAGGTCTGGCTAAAGCAGAACAGAATAATACTATTACCTCCCTTGATCTGGACACCATACTTCTACTGATGCAACCAAGAATTGTGTTGGCTTTCTTGGCTGCCGCATCACACTGCTGACTCATGTTCAGCTTGTGGTCCACCCAGACTCCTAGATTCTTTTCATATGTCCCTCATCCTATATTTGTGCATTTCATTTTTTCTGCCTAAATGCAGGACCTTATATTTCTCTCTGTTGAAATTCATTTTGTTAGCTTTGGCCCAGTTCTCCAATCCGTCCAGGTCATGTTGAATTTTGATCCTTTCTGTCCTCTGGCATATTAGCAACCCCTCCCAATCTGGTGTCATCTGCAAGTTTGATCCGCATGCCCTCTATTCCTTCATCCAAGTCATTGATGAAGATGTTGAATAGCACTGGGCCCAGGACAGAACCCTGTGGCACCCCACTAGTCACTTCCCTCATCACAGTCCCGTCCTTCTCACATCACCAGCCGGTAAAATCGTGGGGTAAATCATTTCATCAATGACCCCTGGTTGGGCAACACTCCTGGATTTAACTGCCATGCGGAAGGGCTGGAAACGCAATGGAGGCACTTCCTGCCCCAGCACAGCATGGGAAAGAGCTTGGCTGCGCTGCAGAAGGAAGAGGTGTGTCCGTCGCACTCCCTTCCGAAGGGAGCCGGTGGGGTGCAGGGGGGAGCATTTCTGTCACGCTCCCTTCTCACCCCCTTCCCGCTCAAGGCATTGCTGGGATCATGACCGGAGGACAATGGGACAAGTTAACATGTAGAAATGGCCTTAGTGTAGGTATTACATTCAGTAAATATTTTCCTTATACCCCAAGGTCGCCTTCCTTTCATGTCATTTTATACACACGCGCACAGAGCCAGCATGTGTTCGCCTTAGGGAAACGATATGAAGAGACACAACAGCAACAATATATATCTGTCCATCTACCATCATCACAAGACGGTACATGCCATTAGCTGCCTTCATTTTAATAACAGCAGCCCTGGAGGAATGTTAATATATCTCCCAGGATAGCTTCTGAGCAGGATTTTAAACTCAGCTCTGCCCAACCAAAGTCCAACATCCTTTAACAACTCCATCATGCAAACAGAGGCTATTCAATGAAAAACACAAAGCAAACGCAGTATAGACCAAGACTGGACACTGAAGACCTCCTACCATGAAGAAAGGAGTCCCTGAAAACACCCCATTGATCACATTATTTTATTTTGCTTTTCCTAAGAGCAAACGTCCTTTTGCACCACAAATAGAATTTGAAAAATCTGCAGGCACACCCTTTGGTCTGCCCTTGAAAGGTAATAGTTTCCAGCATTTGATGCAAGATATGTAAGCTGGCTGCTAATGAGAAACAGAAGAGATTGAATTTTTTTTAAAAGGCATTAATCCTTGTAGTAAACTGCAGGTGGAGAAGAGTCATGTGCTGTTAGGATTGAGAAGGGAGTCCTTGTTAATTATAAGAGCTACCTGAATTTGTAGGTGCGGGGGTCTTCTGGGGTACTCTGGTTGATGTAATAATAAGAGTAGTAGTAACAACAACAATAATGATGTAAAAGCAGTGGCAGCAGTGATAACACATATGCAGCAAGGGTGTGGTAGGCATGAAGTCTGAGGTGTATCCCCTGGCCCAAAGGCCTGGACCTCCCAGTAAGGTATAAGAACCATGATATATGAACTAGTAAAAACTCTGATGTTCCAGGAAAAAACATAGGGGCTGAATGATACTAACCTTCAGGAGCAAGGATTCCTGTAAGCATGCTGCTGTCAGAGAACTTTGGAATCCTACTAAAATATAAAGTCTGAGTGAACCTGAATAAATTATGGGATTTGTCTTGCATAGAGTAGTCCTGTGCTTAGTAAGCTCCACTGCATTCAGTCAAGCTTATTCCTAG
This sequence comes from Iguana delicatissima, assembly GCA_948472985.1. NCBI lineage: Eukaryota > Metazoa > Chordata > Lepidosauria > Squamata > Iguanidae > Iguana > Iguana delicatissima. The sequence goes on along the minus strand of CAOKZL010002648.1, from coordinate 52,805 downwards.
GTTAACTGGGCAGAAGTTATAGCTCAGGGCTGGAGTTTAGAATAGAAGAGAACTCTGCAGCACATTATAAATATGAGATTATGCTTTCTCCAACATGGAGATTCTTGCTAGAAAATGTTGCAGTTCTTGGGCAAATATTGCCAAATGTTGTAGTTGTTTCTTCTACAGACATCCTCCTCCTCCTCCAGCAGCTTTAGATGTAAAGATGTACTTCAGGGTATTCTGGCAAGAACTGGCAAAATCTCAGACTCTGCAGAAGAAACCATTAAACAAAATTCCCAGAGGAAGGATTCTGGTGCCCTCAATAGCTATTTGTCCTTTCCACATGGCTAGCAAAACTAGAAAAACAGCATAAGTTGCCTAATAAATAATGCAAAATCAAAAGAGTACTAATGCAGAATTTAACTCTTTCTGGACATAGAATCAGCACACCCTCCAGTCCTAGTCTTCCTGAGACACTTTCAATAAATCCTCTATCACCCCACTTTTCAGCCACTTCTAAAATAGGAGGAGAGCAGAAATTTGCCCTTCCCAGTAGACTCAGGTGAAAGCAAACTGCTACAACCTCTTCTAGCTTGTCTACTCTTCCACATTAATAACTTTAGCCATCTTGACCACAACCTGATATTGCTTGACCACACATGTCCCAGTTTTCATCTCTGAAATGTTAGTATGAATTAGGCTTCTACTGGTTTTGTCTGTAGAGATTTCACTTATGAAAGGGGCATCATTTCTTATAACCCTCTACTTATACGAGTAATAAACTTTTAGTTGACAATATAGGGCCTTAATACTCCTACCTCTCTTTCTTCATTTTGTTATTTATAATAGGTACCAAGTTTTTACCCCTCCTCTTGTGACTGCTGTAGAATTAGAATAGTCTCTATTGAGAATTTCAGGGTTCCTGTCTTTTCCTTCAGTCTGAGGCATTCACTGCTCTGTCCATAAGGAGCAAATGCAGCATCTTTTCTACACATTTTACCTTGCTGTTAAGGATGAACAGATCTAAGAGGCCCCTTGAGTTCATCTTCCTTCAGCAGGACAAAGTGTTGAAAAACACCTTTCCCATAAGGTTGGTGTATCAGCTGGCAACAGAACACTCAGAAAAGGGCCTCTTAATAAACCTTATGAATGCTTTCTTTGACGTAAACTTTGGCAAGATCTCTCATGGGTGTTTCATTGCATGCTATACCATCTGAATGAGATCCAGGGCTGATAACCTGCATAATGTCCAGCAGATTATTTGTTGCTGATTCAGTTTCATGATGACAAAAGTGATTAAGCCTTTGACCCATATCTGTCCAATGTATTTTATGATATGCCTCAGCTACAGATTATGCTGCACAAATATGAATATTAATATTGTAGTGATGTGTTTAAAACCTTGCAGATATTCCATATGCTTGCTGAGTGTGAAATTTTCCTGATATATTTTTCTAACATGCTGTATTGGAATCGGTAAACTAGAAATTGTTATCTTTATGCTACCACTTAATGATTTTTATATCAAAGATATGATGGTGGGAAAAGACGTGCAGAATATTTTCAAATGCCTGAGAGAGTGTGATTTGTTCAAAGTCACCCAGCAGGATTCCATGGCTCAGTGGGGATGCAAACACTGGTCTCCATAGTCAAGGTCCAACACTCAAACCACCACACTATGTTGAGTGGAAAATGGCAAGAGATAAATGGTCAGCGAGAACTCAAATCTAAACAGAAGCATTATTCTGGCATTTCCCCCTGCTTACTATTGAGGTTTGAAAGCAGAGCTTATGAGGCATAAGACGTTAGTCTTACTGTTTCCGAAAGCTATAGTGCAAAAGAGTAATTTTTCCAGGTTCTGCACTGCTTAACCTTCTAGACTACAACTTCAGCTCAGCTTCAGGTCACTGCAGCCCTTCAAGCAGACCTCTGTTACCCTGATATCTGAGGTCCCGTGAGGGACACCTCAATGTGCTCCAATTATTGGGGAATGGGAATTAGCAAGAGCACAAGCTAAGCAATGCAAGAGGCCGGGCAATCTAGCAAGATCTTGGACCCAATGTTTACGGGGTCAGGCCGAATCAATAATCAAACAGAAGTAAATTAAAATTGTTTTTCTTTATTATGAAACACAGTCAATACATATGTATGCAACCACTCACACAGACCTAATGAAAGAAAGGTAGGAGATGGATAGAGGATTTTAAGAGAGATTTTTCAGGAGAAATACTACACCTGATCCTGAAGCCCGGGTAGTCAGAAGAAAAGTCAGTTGGAGCGGAGATTTCTCAGCACGTGGAAGCTGAGGGGAAGTCTCAGCAAACGGAGGAGCAGCAAGGCTGGATGGAAGCCAGGAGCGATCCGAAGAAGTGCTCAAAATCAGGGGGTCTTATAGGGGAAAATGTGCCTGTAGGCTAGTCCATTCCCAGGGAAAACAATGGGTTTCAAGCTGGAGACAAAGCCTCCAAAAGTTTAGTATTTAGCATGATTGAATTATGACAGAGTTGTCAATAGCGCAGACAGTACGCAAACGAGGAGTGCTTAGCAGTTGGATATTCGGCTCGTCAAGCTGCCTGCTCGGGGCAGGGGATCCTTTGTACGCTGCGTGCATACATAATGTGACTTTAAAGTGTACTTGCCAGGAGGTGTCCTGAAGCTGCATTCCGGCAACTGCTGGCTGCCTGGATTTATTTTGTATTGTTAGCTATTTTTGGCTGTGCCAGTGTGTGTGCTTGTCCGGGGGCCTCGCAAGCACATGGAGAGGAATGGGTAGTGAAGGCCAAATTCTTGATATCAAATGATATCTAATATATCACAGGCCCGGGCTAGAAACTACAGTAACACATCCTATTTGTTAGGAGGACCTTGCACATAAGATGTCTTTTACTCATGAAGTGCCTACATACCCTCAACATTTCATAGATGAAAAGCTTGGACATGTGCAGCCAAACAACATCAGAGTGTGATTAAGAGGACAAAAGTTATTAATGATGATGAACACCTGAGCCAAGAATGGCTGCAGCAGTTGACTTTTGCCTGAGCCTGCTGGGAAGGGCAAGATTCCTCCCACCTCTTCTCTTTTTCACTCTGCTGAGTTAATTGAATGCATACTACTTTTGCACTTGGACTTCAGTTTGAAGTATTGGAAGTAAGCTGAAGACAAAGGGGGAAAGTGGGGGGAGGAGAGAGAAACTGGGACATTTTAAGGGTAGTTGCACATGTGGGATGGGGGATTAATTCAAGAATTGTCTGAGCCAAATCAGGACAGTTGGAGGATAGGCTACAGTTCAGTTACATACTGTGCGAAGAAGTCCATCATTTTATTAGGAAATCTGTTGAGTGCATGATTTTAAAAGCAGCTGAAAAAATGGGATGACAGAGGATTAATTGGGGCTCTCTCTGCCCAGATCAAGATGGCTTGGAGATATCTCTTCTGCATGGCCACTGGCCTAGCCTGTATCATTAGACCATGGCACTGGAGCTGGAAGGGAGCATATCCACCAACTCAAAGTAGAGCTCCTCATATCTTGGTAGTAGTGATGGCAATCTACATGTTCTCTCCCAAGGGTGTGGGGTCTCCTGTGGTGGTTTCTAGATCTCCTGGCACAGTTTGCTCCTCTTTGCAGTTTGGCCCAGGAAGCTCCCAATTATTGTCCAAAGAGGATGCCACCAAAGGAGATAGGACATTTCTTCCATCAGGTTCCTTACATCACCCATCTTGTATTGTTTAGAGTAGTTTTGCAGTGTGAAGGAGAAAGTTCCTTGTCTGTTCAGAACTGAGAGTCTGCCAATATGGTTTGAGGAGGTACTTCTTCCCCAGGCTAGATGCCCTCCGGTCACTGAGATTGTAACACTAATAATATATTCCATTGTGTGACCATGCTTCATCATAACAATGTAAACTTATTATTTAGAAAGATTTATATTAGGTACATCTTATATCAACTATGAAAAGTTTCACTGGGCTCTTAAAGAGGAAGTCTTTTAAATTTCTTATGGGGCACCTATTGATAGCCTTTATGATTGCTAACAGTTTTGGAAATAAAATCTTCCGCAGAAATGTTTTTCAGAAAAGAAGGCATTAGTGAAAATGGAGGGGAAGGAACAATGCCATTGCTTTTTCACAGTATATGTATGAGAAAACTTTTTTCAGATCATGAAACACACACCGTACCTTTTACTCTGTGTTCACTCCACAAGGTAGGGAAAGTTTTAAATGAGTGTTGTCCAGTTGACAGCTGTAAAGTCCTAGCATTCAGAGTAAGAAGGAATGGCAATGAATAGTTGTTAGCACACCGCACCAAGCCTGCCATCTCCACAGTTCCAGAAACAAAGCACTCTGCCCTTGATGTTGGTCCAATTGTCCTGTAGGCAGAAAGGTTTAATTAGAATTAGTTACTGTGTTCAATACATATTATGCTGAGACAGAACTAGGACCTCTGAAACTGTTTATAAGGCGCAAGAGGGAGGGTGTCAGCATTGGCAGAGAGGTTGTTACTAATTTAGCCTAATTAAATATGCTTGCAAGACAAGGGCAAATTACATTTCCCAACCATTATCATCCAAGCATCCTTAAATATGACAGCTCTCATGACTCCTTCAGTCCCCTGTTCAAGGGTCCAGGGATAGAACAACAAAGCCACAAATATTCAGGAATCGCTCCACAAAAAATGTGTGTGGGTAAACTTATCAAATGTAGACGTTTCATTGCAGAAACAAAGTACATAGAAAGCTAGTAAGACAAGTACTTCTGGTGGCTCATCTTCCTATTGCCATTACAACTAGACTTGCTGCACTTCCTACAAGAACTAATAGGAGTTGTAATCTCGCATGTTCTCTATCCAGAACAGAGATATAGAACAGAATGTAGAGACAGAGAATACAGATAGAAATTAGAATGTTCTCTGTCCAGAATAGTTGTAATCTTGCATGTTTTCTATGCAAAATAGAGAACTTACTAGATTACAACTCCTGTAACTCCCCAAAAACCAGATGAATTGGACAGCCTGGAAACCTGAGATGTGATGAACATGCCTGAAGGACAGTATGAGAGGGATTTGCCCAAATGATCCATCAAAAGGTTAGAAGTAATGGGACTGGAGCCAGAATTCTGCAGTTCATGCTTTTCTTTATGTATATCAGTAGACAGTAGTTCTCCAGTGGGATGAGTTGTTAAAAGATCATGGTACATGTTTTGGATGATGGTGTAGTGGTTAGTGTGCTGGATCAGACACAGTCCCCAGCATTGAGACACCACAGTCAAATTCTCATGATCTGGCCAACCATGCAGGGTTCTTGGGAAGATAAAGTGGAGAGAAAGAAAGGGGCCTTGTAAGAGCCATGGAATTTGCAATCCTATGAGCAACTGGAAGAAAGACGGGCTATAAATGTAACTAATAAATCCACTAATAAAATAGCTCGACTGTTTGCAGGGTCCCGAGATCAACTTTCTGATTGGCTGGAAAAAGAAAGAAATATTTCCAGGAATTTCCTATAGGAATTTGCTTAAAGGGGTGATTAATGTGAATCTGGAAGCAGTCAGGTTTCATGGATTTTGCCAGAGCACAGATGCAGCCTGAACTGAAATACATTTCTAATTACAAACAAATTGGGCATATGGCTTGCAGTTAAATGGGCCTGGATTTTAATTTTAAAGGTCAGCCTACTTATTTAATTTTCTTCAGACTATCAAAAATGTGGAAACTCTTACAACACAAAGTCATAGTATGCATAAGGAATTATTTATTCATACCAGAGAAGAGTCTTGCGGTTCCCCCCCCACACACCCCTTTTTTGGATGTCTCAATTTTAAGAGTGAAAGGAGGAAGGGGAGAAGGAGAGAGTGAGAACAAGCGAGAGAGAGAAAGAGAGATGAAGTAATAAACCACTGAAATACCTCAAAGAGAAATTATCCCAAAGAAAAGTGTATATGTAGCTGGCAAAAGATCTCATTTTTGAAAATTATTCCAATCCACACGACAACATCACTGCCTCCTGGAAATCCACATGACAGTGCATTAATGTCACTGGCATCACACTGATCTCATAAAGGCCATTTTCAGCTGGTTGCTTAGCAAAGTCGTCCATTTTGTTTCTCGCTGATTAAAAGATCTGTCAGGTAGGAAGACAAATGCCAGGTGTGCTCTTGCAACAAATTAATGTGATTTGTAGGTGGCATCAAACTTTTCTGAAGAGCATCTGAGCTGGGCAGGAAGCCACATCTGACAAACTGAGCCAATATAAATTTGTGGAGGAATTTGTTTGACATCAAGTCAGGATGAAAATAAATTGTCCCAGTGCCCAATACATCTGAAGATGTTTTTGTCTTTTTCCTCATCTTAGACCCAAATTAAATTAGACATGATGAACCTCACTAACACTAGTGTAATACTCCAACAGAGCCCAGTGTGGTGGCAAAATACTCTTCCTTCTGTCTTGGCTCAGTGTCTGGGAGCAAGGAATGCGTTCAGAGGTAGCTATCAGTGATCTAAGGTCTTTTAGGACATGAAAGACAAGGGTTCTCCGAGGCCTGGGACATTGTGTAAAGGCCTCTCAGCACATGTACTGGTGAGAGAGTTTGGCTGTAGGCAACTATCAGAGGAGAGCCAGGAACAGGTGCCGAAAGTCGTGTTAGTGGGTCAAAGACAAGGGACCAAGCCAGGAGCTGGAGCCAATGGACCAAGCTGAAGCATATCAGAGCCAGGAAGAGCACTCTATTTCTCAGGGACATTCCAGCCCTAACAGGAAGCCCCTTCCACAGTGGTAGCCATTTGTTAGCAGCAAAAAACCAAAGAGGCTTCTGGAACCTTGAAGACTAACAGCAATTTGGGTTGGTGCACTACAAGAGATCATTGTGCTTACTTTGTGCCTCCTGGCTTTCAGAGCAGCAAAGTCATAAACATCTGAGTAAAGACATAAGCAGTGTCACAAATGAACATAAAGAGGCAGCTTAACTACTTCCTCTGTTCTTCAATCAGTGAGGACTGAAGTGGACCGTCTTTTATCTCCACAGCCAGAAAAATGAAAAGACTAACAGATGTATTATGTTACCTTCCAGGCATGGAGGAGTCACACTGGTGTCTTTCCAACCCACTGGGGACCACATTTGCTGCTGCTCTCTGGATCTGGGCTGCAAATAGGTGATACCACAGGACCCCCACCCCAACTATCTCTTCCCAATTTCATTTTAATACTAGGCATCCCTTTGATTTGTGTGCTGTTGATTTTTTCCCCTTGTGATTTGGTTTAAAACAAAACTTTTTTCTTTTTTGCTGCTGTGCCACCAATTTGCTGCCAACATTTGTTGTTATGACAGCGGAACAGAGCAAGGAGACTTTGGTGCAGTTTACTCCTGCTTTTCAAATGTTCTGAAGTGTTGCAGAGGAATTATTCTGTAGAGAAATATACTTTTTGTTCAAAAAATTACATGTTTTCTGCTCAGAAAAAAATGTTTGTGCAAAAAACCCTCCACAGGTATTTCTTCACAGAATAATTCCTCCACAATATTTCACAACATTTCAATACTGACAGAACACACTACGGAGAAATATTTATTTTCTCCCATAGCAGAAAGAAGGCTATATGCAAGGACTAAACAGTTGTTTGTTTACATCCCTAGTTTAAATCTTCATTGTGTCAGATTTCACTAGGTGATCCTGATTTTTCTTTCTTTCTTTCTTTTTTTGATTTATATCCTACTTTTCTTTCAAATGAGACTCAAAACTAGTTAATGTCATTCAGTGTTGTAATATGTGTAAGAATTAAAATGTGAAACATCTCTCAACTACTGAAACAGTTTATCCTCTACATGAAAGAAACTGAAATCAAAACCTCTGTGACAGGGCTATCAGGGGCCATTTCTGCACTAGCCTGTATAGCACTATTATTCCACTTTCAACATCCTGTGGAATCCTGGGGTTTGCAGTTTAGGAAGGGGCCTCAAAAGCCCCTCCCTAAACTGCAAACCCAGGATTCCATAGGATGTTGAAAGTGAAATAATAGCGCTATAACAGGCTAACGTGGAAATACCCAGGGACTTGAACCCTGGTTTAGATTAAAATTGGGGAAAATGGTATATATGGTATATATGCACATTTATTTTTAAAAGCTCAGTTCCAACATATCCTCCCAGGCTGTTTAACATCTACATGATGTTTCTTGTAGTCATTTTGAGGTTTTCTAGTCTGCAGCATATTGATGACACACATCTCTCCAATTTCCATATTCCAGTCCCAAGAAGGTATGGAAAATAGGAATTCACATATAGACGCAATTTGATGGATGAGGGCAAACAAACTGAAACTTTATCCAGAGAAGATGGAGGTAGTATTGTGTATCCCAAGATGGAAATGTTGTGTTATGAAATGTAAAGTTTTGACTGATTTTGGGTGGGGCTGCACAGAGCCAAGTATGCAGTGTGGGAGTTCTCAATACTTATGTGGGTACAGGAAATATCAATGGCCAAGAGAGCTTTTTACTAGCTATAACTGGTTTTCCAGTTCCAGCCTTATTTCGGTTGACATCTGACCTTAATCTGACATTTCCTCTGTTATATATGCTTCAGTTGTACGCATCCTTGATTATTGTAATATGTTTCACGTATGGCTGCATTTGAAGATAATCTGAAAACTACAACTGATGCAGAGAGCATTATTTAGAAAGCTTGTAGGTCCTACAGTGTACAAGCTAGGGGTTTAGATTTATAGAATCACAAAACTGGAAAGAACTGCACAGTGCATTTAGTTCAGCCCTCTCCCACTGCAGGACTCCACAATAGAAGCATGCCTCCTAACTTCTGGTGAAAATATTCCAAATAAAGAAAAGCCTACCAGCTTCTAAGATAGTCTGTTCTACTGCTGAACAGCTCTTAGCATCAGGAAGTTCTTCCTTCCTAATGTCTGGGCAGAATCTTTCACCAGCAATGTCACTTCTATTCTGTTGGTTGCCTGTTTCTAATCTTATTCATTTCTTGGCGTAAAGCATTAGTGCTAATACTCAAAGCCCCAAAATGTTTTAGGACCAAGTTATCTGCCCAGCTTTTAAGACTCAGTGGGGCATGATGGTTTGAGCACTGGACTATAGCTCCAGAGAACATGGTTTGAATCCTCACTCAGCCTTGGAAACCCAGTGGGTGACCTTGGGCAAGTCACACCCTAACAGCCTCAGGAGAAGGGAAAGGCAAACCCACTCTGAACAAATCTTGCCACGAAAACCCCGTGATAGGTTCATCTTAGGGTTGCCATAAGTCAGAAACGACTTGAAGGCACACAGCAACAATAAATTTGTAAAATCTGTGTTGGCGGACTTATTTTCTGATGTAATGGTGAGAGTTTGAGATTACTTGAGAGATTACCCAAGAATGGTCCTGCTCAACTGTGGGCTTTTAAGACTGCATCTGAGGCCTTGTTCTCTGGTTTATAGGTGAGAAATATCACATTCATGAATACCAGAGACAGGGGCTTATCTGCAATGGTTCCAGATCTTTGAACCTTCCCAGAGCAGTATATGTGGCTCCCTCTTTGCTTGATTGTAAGGGGCTCTTAATAGCCTATTTATGCCAGTTTGCATATGGTTAGTGTTAATGTATTGCACATTTAACTGAGGGTTATTTCTTGCTGCAATCTTGTTCATGTTTTTTGTTAATTTTAATTATTTGATGTATTGAATATTGTTCTATGGTTTGATTACAGGAATAGCTCAGTTAATGAAGTAGGCACATGAAAGAAACTATGGTACCAGAGGCAGAAATAACATGGAAAGGATAAGAACAGGTCCCTATACCACCAGAGAGAGAGGAAAAAAAGACAGTTCAGTAAGTTTCAGCAAACTTTTTATCCAAAACTAATAATAGGTACACCTGAAATGAAACAATTAGCTAAAGTAAGCCTTGCATAAGTAAACATAATCAGTTTCTACCTTCCTGAAACCACTGGAAAGCTTCTTCCAAAATGCACCCAAGGATTATTTTTCCTTTCATCATCCTCTGTTTTTCTTACAATTTCTGTTTTGGTGGCCAGACTTACAAATCTATGCTCTTTTTAAAAACATATTGGTGAGAGCTGCTAAGGCAGGTTCATCTGTTCTCCCTCTTTTGCTTTTCATTCCCACTCAGTAAAAGGCAGGAGGGAGCTGCTGTTTACCTTGCCTGGGGCGGGCAGGCAGGCAGGCAGGCACACATGGCTACAGTAAGATTGACTAGAGTAAAATTCTCTTGTTTTCTCACTGTAAGCTTCACTGCACTGTTTACTGCAGACATGCTGCTGTAACCTGACACTGAAAATGTATGTTTTTCCAGGCCTTCTCCACCATGCTTCCATGTCAATGCTGCTAAAAACATTTCAGCTAGACAGCAGATGAGAAAAAAAGGGCTGGGCAGGTAGATTTTGTAGAAAAGCAGTTTCTTTGTCAGATGCTTTGTTAAATGAAGTATGCCTGTACTTATGTATATTTTGCAATATCTTACAACCTTACTCTGTGATAAATAAATAATTCTAAGTCAATTTAAGAACAAGTTGTATGTATCACTCAGACACTTCCTAGGCATTATATACATAGGGAAGACTCCCTGCAAAATACAAAATAATATTGCCAATATCTGAAATTCTGTACCAAGAAATGTTAAATTCTGCTGCAGCAAATATGAGCTGGTCAAGCAAGTTTACATAGTGATTTCCTAATTCATAATGGAGTTCTATGCACTTTTACTCACATTTCAATCTGACTGGGTTTAGTGGGACATATTTTTAGATAAATGTGTCATTGCAATTTTAGTGATCTTTTACGCTACACAATTATAGCTCTGTGATTCCACTTTGCCACAGCAACATTCTTGGATTTACAGTTCAGAGAAGGACATTTAAAATTCTCAGCCAAAGAGCTCTAGCGCATCACCAAACTACAAATCCCAAGATTCCATCAGATGCAACCATGGCAGTTAAAGTAGACTCATAGTGCTACAGTGAAAGGGCCCTCAGTCTTTTTGCTAATTTGGGTCTGGGCAAAGAAATGGCAACAGAAACGAAGCTCATCCCTCCCTCCTTCCTTTCCCCCCCATTAGAAATTCTACTTTGTCCTCTTCAAGCTTTTGAAATTTATATAACCATTGCCTACACCCTTTCAAACTACTCTTTGCTTCAACAACATAATAAACTTGTTCCCTTAGGATCTAAAACTGAGATTCTCAGGGTACCACATTCTGTGGCTGATCACAGGATACATATATGAAAATATTTGGACTGGAATCCTTTTCTTCTATATAGAACACAGCACAGAAAACATCCACCTACTTCAAGGCTGAGCCTTCCTTGGGGCTGAAAAGAAGATGCTTCATTTATATGAATGGAGTTCTTGTCAATCCCAACTCATCTCTAAGCACCCAGAGGAAGATTCTGTCATTTCCAGTTCCCCCTATCTGGAGATTTTGCCTTTTCTCCAAATGGTAGTTCTGGGCACTTTCAGTAAGATGGTGTTTGGGCCTCCATCTCCTATACCAAGCCATCTGCTTGCCTGATACAAGGGCAAGGACTCTAAGGGGGAGAGAACTCAAGGTGCAACACTTAAGGCAAGGAATATCAGGCTCAAGGGAATAAATCAGCTCTTTGACACACACACTGAAGAAAAACCAGTGAAAAACTGACCTGAGGTTGGTGTCCTTAGGAGTTTGCTCTGTCCCCCATGAAATACAAAAGGACAGCCCCGAGGGACTGCCTGTTTAGTGACCTTCACGTTTGGAGCTTGCTGGCTAAGGGAAGGAGGGCAGTTTCTGTGGTCTATAAATAAACTCCATGTGATCTGAAAGGCACATTCCATTCAGGCACTGACAGCATGGAGACTTTCACAGCAACACACACCAGGGCCTGCTACTGGAAGACTGCCCACAGGCCTCACATTTCCAAGCCTCCTTGCCATGACCGCTAGGACAACCTGGGCCACATTACCTTAAAGACTGTCCTGGGCAGAGTTCAAAAAATTATTTTTTAAAAATAGGTGTGTAACTGGGAAGGGGAATCCTAAAAAATGACTTGTGGTTCACATCTCTTCTTTTTAGCACTTTAGGTTTTACTCATTCCATTACTCGTTCTATTAATCATGACTTTTTTATCATTCCCCGAAAGAAAGACAGACAGACAGACAAGTGGCCTAAACATGGGACAAAAAAATCCCTCAAAGTGTCCCCAAAAACATTTTAGTCCCCTAAAAGAAACAAAAATATAGTCTACTGAAATGGCTTCACTTGAAGAGCTTCTAATTGAATTTATCTTACTCTCTGCATTCTTGCACGAACTGCACAGACTTGGTGCTATGAAAAAAAAGTCTCTGCTTCCATTAAGGAAAAAGACCTGTGATATTTCAAGAAGGAAACTGGGTGCAAACCTATGAGTACACAAGTGTAAAAAGAACTGCAAAGTCTTGATACTTCCTGAGGGATTTTTTATCCATCAGGAGGTCCCCTCAGTGGCCTATTTGCCAGAGGAAAAAAAAGGGAGATACTTGTTTCTTTGGAAAACTTCTCACAAGTTGTTGTTACTGCTGCTGCTATCATTTATTTATATAGCGCCATCAATGTACAAATAAAACAACCAAAAACAGTGGGTCCTGCCAAAGGCATACAATCTAAAATATATTTATATGCCCATATATTTGTGCGGGGATCAGAAGGAAGGAACAGTACAAATCTCTTTTAAAGTCTAGTTTTGTTGTCTGGGCAAAACAAGCATTATTTCATAAAAATGTAGGGAGAATATTTAGAACTTTCAACCACTGACTCAAAAATATCTTAAAACATTTACATCCAAGCTTTCAGAAAGTTCCATTCCAAACTATGAAATTAACATGGCTCTTTGCACCCTTTTAACTAGCTTTGATGAGTTGACAGGGAAACTGTTTACGAATTTTGCCCAGTTCCCTGCTAAATGCTTTTCCATCAGCTCTTCCAAAAGAGCCATCTTGAAAACTGCTGAGAACATTCAATGCAGGCTGGCAGTACGGCTTGTTACTTATTTAGGCAATTAAATTCCATAATGCAAGTAAAACCGATCTATGATAGCATTGCTTAACACCCCATAGATAGATACCCCTGCTGAGAGAGTACTGCAGATGGTACTTGTACTTTAACTTTTGTAACCCAGCCCTTCCTTTTGTTTTTATCTTTTTGTTGTTGTTGTTGTTCAGCATTAGCTTTTGGAGGAGCACTGGAAAAACACAGACTTTTAGGGCCAGATTGCAACAGCATGTCTGCAGTAATCAATATAACAAACAAAGCTTGCGCTGGGAAAGGACTGGATTCTTCTCTAACTAATTTTATTCTAGTTGTGTATGCCTGCCTACAACAGGAAAGGTGATCACCAGCTCCTTCCAGAATCCCTTACTGCTACCCAAAAATGTGGGCGACTCAGAGGTCCACCCACAATGCCAATACCTCCATGTGACAAAGGAGAATAATCTAGCTCAATTAGGAGGCCTGCAAGAGGGGTGTAATCTATCAAGATCTTTGACCCCAATTTTTAAGAGGTCTTCTTCAGGGAAGAACCAGCTAGAGCAGTGGTTCTCAATCTGTGGGTCCCCAGATGTTTGCGGACTTCAGCTCCCAGAAGCCCCAGCCACTATGGTCAATGCTCAGGGCTTCTGGGAGCTGAAGTCTAGAACATCTGGGGACCCACAGGTTGAGAACCACTGAGCTGAGATTCAAAAGTTAACTAAAATGTGTTTTATTTGGGGAGTTAACAATCACAAGCAAGATGCAAGCATTCACACAATCATATAAGGCTAGCTGAAGGAAAAGGGAGGAAAGGTTGATAGCAAAGTTCAGGGTTTGGGTTATAATTACCAATCCAGAAGAGCAGTGAAGAAACAGCAGTTTGACTTGCACTTCTGTTTAAGGACAGTACTTGTTTAAAATCAGAGTGACAACATGGCATTCAGCAAGCGAGGTACTGCATCTGACTGCTCAAAACTGGAGAGGGTTTATGCCCAAAATCTGCCTGAAGGTGTTAATGGAATATCTGACTGGGTAAACAGAGGAATTTGGAACCAATACAGTGAGGTCCAGAATGGGTTGATGGTCTTACTGTTAGGTGACAAAATATTTAATAGCAAAATTATGTTTCTTGAAATATGGATAATATAAGCAGTATAGAATGAAACTGAACAACATTTCAGAGATCCAGGAGGATCTTTTATTCTAATCTGAATGGGATATGAACACAAAAGCTTCAATATTTCTGACTCACCTATTGGTAGATAAATACTATTGTCCTTTCTTTATTACTGAAATTGAAGAGTTGGTACTTACGTGAATGATCATTCTGGGATGACAGGAGGAGCAATCCACAACACCTGGGTTTTGATCCTCGTACCAGCTTACACAGGAGCTGTCTTCGAGCTAGGTGAAAATCTGTTTAACTGGTTCCCCTCCCTCTCCAGCCAGTTTCCTTTCCCTAGTGTAACTGATTCTGTTTCTTATCTTCCCCTCCCTACCTATCAGACATGTTTTCAATGTAGTAGTGGGTGTGGATTGCTCTTCTTGTCATCACAGAATGATCGTTCACCTAAGTACCAACTCTTCATTCTCGGGCTGACAGGAGGATCAATCCACAATGCCTGGGACCTTCCCAAGCTGACATATGGGTGGGATCCTAACTATATCACTGCTTGCAGCACCCAGCGGCCAAACGCTGCCTGGGCAGATCTGTATTTATCCAGTTTGTAATGTTTAATGAAGGTAGTCGTCTCCTTCCACCCCGCTGCACTGCAAACATCTTTCAGTGAGCAGGACGAGTCATAGGCCACTGAAGTTGCCACTGATCTAGTAGAATGCAGCCACACATTTACTGGCTGCGGCTGCTTCGCATAATCATAGCAGATGAAAATGCAAGACTTAATCTAGGCTGCAATGACTGATTTACTAGCCCGCTGACCAAGAATCTTTGGTTGAAAAGACAGCAGTAATGCATCCGACCAGCGGAAGTATTTTGTTCTTTTTATGTAGGCTTTTACCGCTTTCCTTACATCCAATGTGTGCCACCTCTTCTCCAACACATGCACTGGTTTCGGGCAGAAAGTTGGCAAATGGATCACCTGCTGATGGGATGTTGAAGACAGGCACATTGGCAAGAAGGAAGAGTCAAATCCCAAAGTTAACTTGTCTTGTTCAAACTTGCACAAGTGCTCATTGATTGACAAAGCTGCCATCTCTGACACCCATCTAGCTGAAGTGATAGCCAGGAGAAAAGCAGTCTTCAAAGACAGCAGCCTCAAAGATGACTCCCTCAGTGGTTCAAAAGGTGGCCTGGTCAAAGCATTTAGCACCAGGTTCAAGATGGGAACCTGTGCACGGTTGGAAAAGATGACAAGGTTGCTCCTCTGAGAAACTGTTTGATATGAAGATGCTTAGCATAGGAGTCTCCATCCTCAGATAGAATTGCTGATAATGCTGCCACCTGTCTCTTCAAAGTGTTAGGGCGTAACCCTTTCTCCAATCTGTCTTGCAGGAACTGCAGTACCTGCGGCACTCCCATGTCTGCTAGAGGGACCTCATTCCCCTCACACCATTTCTGAAAAGTTTTCCATGTCTTGTCATATATTCTCTGTGTGGTCTCCCTTCGTGAGCCCAGAATAGTTTTGACCACGCTTTCCGCATATCCATGCTGAGTTAAAAACTGCCTTTCAATTTCCATGCTGCTGGACTCAGCCATTCGGGGTCTGGATGGCTCTCTGGGCCCTGAGTTAGTAAGTCGGGCCTTAAAGGTAACTTCCACAGAGGTCCTTGGGCTAATTGCAGCAGCAACGGAAACCACAGTCGCCCTGGCCAATGTGGTGCTACCAATACTATGGATGCCTTCTCTATGCAGACCTTTGCAAGCACTTTCTGCACAATTCGAATTGGGGGAAATGTGTAGTGTGTCCCTGGAGGCCACATTACTGACAGCGCATCGTGTACTTCCGCACCATTGTCTCCATTGATGGAAAAATACCTTTTTAATTTGGTATTTTCTCCAGTAGCAAACAAGTCTACTTGTAAAGGACCAAAAATACTGTCTATGTCTTGGAAAACCTCCATGTTGAGAGACCATTCTCCTGGATGCAGCCAATTTCTGCTCAGGTAGTCCGCCTGTATATTCAATTCTCCTTTCAAGTGCACAGCTGTAATGTGTTACATGAGTCTCAGCCCACTTGAGAAGCTGTGCTGACTCTAGTACCAGTGGCACAGAATGTAATCCTCCCTGTTTGCAAATGTATGCCTTGACTGTCATGTTGTCCGTGAAAACTTTCACATGTCGGTCTTTCACAAGATGCAAACATCTCTGGAGCGCTGGACGAATGGCCTTCAACTCTAGATAATTGATGTTGAAATGCCTGTCCAAGGAAGTCCAACACCCCTGTACCGAATAACCTTCGCAATGGGCTCTCCAACCTGAAAGGCTCGCGTCTGTTGTCATATGGACCATGTCCTGCTTCTGTAAAGGAACTCCTGCCACCACATTTTTTCCTTTTAGCCACCAAGTCATCTCGGTCCAAATATGCTGTGGCACTTCCACTTTGTAATGCTTTCTCATCGCTATTGCCAGCTGATGCTTCATCAGTAGCCTCTGTAATGGTTTCGAATGGAAACTTCCACATTGAACTAACTGTGTTGTGGAAATGAGGAGCCCCAAAACTTTCTCCAACCGCATTAATTCTGCAGACTTGCTCTGAATCAACCTGCGAGCCTCCTGCTGCACCTTCTCTAACCTTTCTTTGGAAAGATACATCCTCCCTTTCGATGTGTCTGTTCTTGCCCCTAAATGTGTCAGTATCCTCGTTGGGGTCAACATGCTTTTCTCGTAATTGAGAAGGAGCCCGTAATCTGTCGGAGTCTGGATTGTTAAACCCAAGTCCTTCCTTAACTTGGCCTCCGAGTGTGCCTTTAGTAAAATGTCGTCCAAATACGGATAAAGCTGCACCCCCTGCAGCCGTAGGAAAGCTACCAACAGAATCAGCACCTTTGTGAAGACACGTGGTGCTGATGTTAGGCCAAAAGGCAAGGCCTTGAATTGGTAGTGATAATCCTGGTAGTTGAATCTCAGGTATCTCCTGTAGTCAGGACACATGGAAACATGGAGGTATGCCTCTTTGAGATCTATAGATGCCATGTAGTCCCCCAACAGCAAATTCTCTTTGATTGTTTGCAATGTTTCCATTTTGAATTTTCGATATTCCATGAACCTGTTGAGATACCTCAGATTCAACACCGGCCTGTGCCTGCCATTTGGCTTGGGAACCATGAAGAACACAGAATATACCCCTGTGTACTTTTGATGTTCCGGGACCTTCTCTATTGCCCCTATTTTTAGTAAATGAATTATTTCCTGATAAACAACTCGTTGTTTGCTCTGCCCCTTCAGAACTGGAGTTGGGAGAAATCTGTCCTTTGGTCTCGTATGGAAATAAAATTTGTAATCTTGAGTTACCACACTTAAAACCCAAAGGTCTGATGTTATCCGAGACCATCTGTTTCCGAAGGCCAGAAATCTTCCCCCACTTTCTGTTGTTGGTTGTCAATACTGTGCTTTTCCTCGCTTGGAATTGCTTCCAAGCTTCCCTTGACCTTGCTTGTTGTACTCATACTGTTTGGTGAACTCCGGTCTTTGCCTATTCCATTGAAATATCTACCTGCTCTGTATTCAGAGCTTCTCCTGGAGAAGCTGTAAGATCTTCCTCCACGAAAGGAATAATTGGAGCTTCGAAAATTCCTTCTATCCACCCTCCTCTTTTGCAGAGTGGGCATGACCTGTTTTTTCTCCTTTGTCTCCACTAAGACCTTTTCCAAGGCTTTTGCACCGAACAGCAATTCCTCCTGAAATGGGACAAAAGCCAAATTATTACGTGATTTCTGGTCTGCCTCCCAGTGTCTCAACCACAAGGATCGTGTCGCGATGGTCAGCAAATTTATGTTCCTTGCTGCCAACGCCACAGCATCTAAACCAGCATCTGTGACATATTTCAGCACCCTCTGAATCCACTCCACCGCCTTCAGGAGCTCATTCATGCTGAGATCTTGGGCCTCCAGTATGTTCTGATGCATCCATGGGGTATGGCCTTGGGCTCCTCAGGCCATCCAACTATGCCTTACCAGACTCTCTTTGTGGTTCTGGTGTTGGCGCACCTGCCAGCCATCCTGCCATAAATTGTCTCAATTCTGGAGCTAGGCCCAGCTGCTCCGGCCTTAAGAAATCATGTTCAGCCGCACACGGCTCTGACCGAACCATCGCGGCAGCCCTCTGAGTGTCCACACCACCCGCAGCATTCAGGCCTGCGTCAGTGATCATGTGCGCACTGGCTGACTGCTGGGCGTCACCCTCCAAGGCCTCCGAGGGCCTGCATACCACACACAGCGCCATCTTGGAATCCTTGTTTCTAAGATGGCAGGCGGAACTCTCGCCGGTAAGTTTCTCTGTACTCTTTGTTGGTTTGGGGAGCTTTTCCCCCCAGACTTCTCCGACTTCTTTACATTTTTGTCAGTTTTCTTGTCCTTCAACCTCTTATCTTCCAGAGCACTTTTACTGACCACAGTTTTGAGTCATCTGCCTCACTCTCACTGGAGGTCAGGAATATGTTTCGGATCTCCGCAGAGTGATCTTCCTCCGCAACTCGCTGTGGCTTTAATTTCTGGCCAGTAGCCCCACAGTTATCATCCGTGACCTGCCTTGCAATGGTTTTCTGGATGGAATTACTTATTTCTTTGTCCAAGCCCAGCAATTCTGTGGTGCTACGGACTGAATCCTCAGAATTTACAGAGTTAACACTCCCATTCCTCTCTGTAGCCATATTCCTTCTCACTCCTGCCTATAGAAAGTATTTTCTCCTAAAGAACTGGAGAGGGACCCATACACGTCTTGCTGGTACGCAGGAGAAAAATGAAACTGGCTGGAGAGGGATGGGAGCTGGTTAAACAGATTTTCATCTAGCTCGAAGACGGCTCCTGCGTAAGCTGGCACGAGGATCAAAACCCAGGTGTTGTGGATTAATCCTCCTGTCAGTCCGAGAATAGGGACTTAGCACCAGCCAGTACAGACTAGAAGACTTTGGAGAAAGGACAGTCTCTCTGTTAATCTTTGGAAGTGGAAATAGAAAAGGGTTATTTTCATATTAGCATTTAAGATATTTGATCAGTCTTTAAGGGTCAAATTGCTAGGAAGCCGAAACATTTGGATTTTTTGTTTGTTTTTAAAGCACTCTCCCAATCCCAGTCCAAAATAGAGGGCGTGTCTAGCTGGCTGGCACTCTGAACAGGAGCGGTCCAGGCTGGGGAGTTAATACCCTGCAGCATTTTGCTGCTCTTGTTACAGGCCACATTTTAAACATGTATGCTTTAACTCGCTGCAACATCCAGAAGGCTTTTTTAATCAAGCCCATGTTTTTGAAACTAAAGGCAAGCCTGACTAATGTTTGTTTGGGCATACACATCCTGCCTTCCTGAAGGAAGAGAAATGTCTGTAATTTTCAAATTATTATGATTGGAACTCTTACGTGACATACCATCCACAAAAAATTACAGATGAGTGGCAACACTAAAGTGGAGCAGAACTTGTTTCTGAGTTTAATGTGAGTTAGAGCAGCCATTCTCAACATTTGATCTCCTAGCTGTTGGGACTTAAGCTCCCAGAACCCACCACCATTGACTAAACTAATGGAGGCTTCTGGGAGTTGAAGTCAAGAACAACTGTAGGAGCAAAGGCTGAGAATGGCTGTGTCAGAGCTTTCCAGGGTAGGCTGCTAAGATTTCAGATTCTTATAAAATGAATTGCTGAAATGCTTTTTCTGCATTTCTGTGTGTATGTATGTACCTTCACATTGCTTGTCAACCATTGGTGACCCCATGAATTTCATAGCATTTTTTTAGCTAGAAAATACTCTGAGGAGGTTTGCATTCGTCTGTAATATCCTACAGCACCTGGTATATTTTGGCAATCTCTCACCCAGTACTAACCGTATCAGGCTCTGCTTAGCTTCCAGGATCAGTGTAATGAGAAGAAGGCAACAGATAAAAACACTGTTTTTTTAAACATATATTTTTAAAATCTCTCTCATTGCTAAATAGTCACAGCCAGTGTCCAAATTTCTGGCATCTTCCAGGTTGGGTTAAACATCAGCATCACTTATTCTGAGGGGTAGGCACTGAACAGGAGCTACAAGTCTTAGACTCTCTGAGTATTAACTGCATATTTGCAAGGCATGTGTGAATACAAAGGAAGGCGATGCTATTGCTGAACCTCCCTGTATTCAGTTCAAGACCTTGCAGATTCTGGCACACAGTATTGCTGCTTCCCACATGAAGTTTTCAAAGAAGCAGCCATGTTAGTTTCTTGCAGAATAAAAAGGAAGAAAGAAGGGGAAGGGGGAAACGTGGCAGCACCTTTAAGAGGAACTGGTTTTTATTTTAGCATGAGCTTTCATGGACATAAAGCCACTTCTTCAGAAGCAGTACTGACTGGTATTAAGGCCTCAGGTGTAAAGCATATTTATGCAGTTGCAAGAATGGGATGTACCTGGGCAAATCTCTTGAAGGGATTGATGAACTTCATCTGGCTAAACATACAGGACAGTGTCTACACAAGAGGATTAGTGGAGACAAACCTTACACAGAAATGGCAATAGTCAAAAACCTGTTGTAGAACATTTCAACTTTCCTACACATTCAGTAGAAGATTTACAGGCTGTCAGGGCCTCGGGTGTTGCCGCGCCGGCAGGCGCCACAGAGGCCGCCGCCGCCGTTACCGAGGAGGAGGAGGAGGCGGGGCCAGGCCCGTCGGAGGTTGCAGCCGATGGCGGGGGCCACGCGGCCGCCGCGGAGGGCTCCACCGCCAGGGGGGATCACCGGGACGCTGCGGCGGATGCCGATCCCGGCGAGGGTCTCCCCGGCGCAACGGAGGCCAACGACGATGACGAGGATCGTCCCGGTGCTGTGGAGGCCGCCGGCCCGGCTCCCGGGCCGCGGGGCGTGGCGGACGAGGACCCGCAGGAGGAGGCGGGCCCCGGGCCCAATCCCGGGGCACCGCCTACTCGCGAGGCTGCCTCGGAAGAGGCTGAGGCCGCCGCGGTGACGACGACGTTCCAGCGGCGGCTCAAGGAGGCCAGCCGCCGCTCCCGGCGGCTGCAGGAGAAACACCTGGGGGCAGGGGGCTCCCAGCTGTAGCACAGCTGCAAGCCCGGCCACGTGTTCGGCACGGATTGGCTGCGGCCCGGCCCGCAGACCTTTTTAGGCAGGCGTGGGCTGGGGAAGGCACGGAGCAACAACTGTCGGCTTCCCGTGTGTCTGTCGCCCGTGCCTTGTTCCAGTCCAGCCCGTGTCTGCGTTCCGCTGCCCGGCTCTACCAAGACCCTACCCTGCGTTAAAGGTGCAGTAACCATTTTGTGCTCGGGGTGAGGCAACCCCTTGTTATTTCCATTGACGCCTGCTGTTAAGGCAAACCTCGGTTCAAGGCCCCTTGCTGGCTGCAGCGCCCCTGTGGGACTGATTGGGACACTGCTGGCGGCTACCTCCGGCCCGGCCCCTGCTTGACCTCAGCCTGCGCTGACACAGGCTGGTGTCCTTGAACAAGGAAATTACAAGGTTAAAAAGCCAAGAATCAGATGGAAAGTGCTTCAAGCTGGAAAAAAAAGGTGAGGAAGACTAGGTTTATGGAATCTGAAACCTTACGTTGCTGTGTGTGCCTTATAAAGCCACTTCCACACTAGACTGTTATAGTGCTATTATTCCACTTTCAACATCCTATGGAATTCTGGAGTTTGCAGTTCAGGGAGGGGCTTGAAGTGCTTTAAAGGCCTTGAGGCTCCTCCTCCCCCCTCCCCCAAGGTCCCTCCCTAAACTGTAAATCCCAGGATTCCATAGGATGTTAAAGTGGAATAATAGCACTATTAAAGTCTAGTGTGGAAATGGGCTTACTTTGGATAAAAGAAAGGGTTACATTGAAAAATAAAAGACTGCTACAATTGTAAGGTCATGAATTGAAATATGGCTGGCATGCATATTTATGGTACAGCACAGATAAATAAATAAAGAGTTTAGCAATCACATCATCAGGCCTGTCATACTAAGGATTTAGAAAAAATACAAAAATATATTATGTATCATAACTCCCTTATGGATCACCATACAAGAAGCCTTTCTTAAAAATCAAACGAGAGATAATGTGAATTGGCTGATTTATAAAGATTTATTATATGTGCAGAAAAGCAGCATAATATCAAACATTAAGAAGATTTAAAAGAGGAAGGATGAGAAATTGATTGGTTTGGATATAAACAATTAAGAGAAAAAGTAATGATTTTGGAAGGAGTTTACAATTTGAAACAAAACTTTGTACAGATAAAGATCGTTTATTCACTAAAATGTACAAAATGTTGCTGGATCTAGAAATGGAACAAGAAGTGATTGAAAACAATATGATCAGATGGGCTCAAGATATAGGACATTTGATAAAATTAGAGAAATGGGAAAAGTTATAGACTAAAGGGCTAAAAGATGTTCTCTGTTATGATCTGAAAGAAAATGTGTACACAATGATCTTAAATGGTACATAATGCCAACAAAAATATCTAAAATTTACAAAAATCCCAACAAAACATCTTGGAAATGTACAAAACAGGAAGGAAACCTATTTCACATGTGGTGGTCCTGTACCTGTGCAAAAAAATTTTGGAGTGAATTTCAAAAATGGTTGCAAGAAGTCTTAAAATTAAGATTCAACTAATTCCTGAATTAGAGCTACTAGGAATACCTAATGCAGAAATAAAATCTTGCAGTTATAAAACATGATATTACATCATCATCACAGCAAGAATCATTTATGCCCCAAAATGGAAGAGTCCAGAAATACCTACTAAAGAAATGTGGATTTCTAAAGTATTTGAAATTGCAGAAATTGATAAACTTTCAATGTTGAAAGGGAAAACATCTGAACAATTCCAAGAAGATTGGGAACCTTTCTTAATTTTTTTGAAAGAAAAAGCAGAAATTACTGTATTGGGAGGACTCTTGATTTAAGTCAAAATGACTGCAAATATGCAAAAGAAGAAATTATAAAGATTATTGATTGATTTATATAATGTATATTGTATGCTGTATACTATATTCATAAGATCATAGCTGGGATAGGAGGGAGAAGGGAGGAAAAGAACATAATAAGAACATATATATATATATATATATATATATTCATGTGTATAAATATTATTGATTGATTTATATAATGTATATTGTATAATGTATTTATAAGATCATAGTTGAGGTAAGAGGGAGAAGGAAGGAAAAGAAGATAATAAAAATATATACATATGTATTTACGCATAGTTAAGGAATAAGAACCAAGACCCAAAAGTGGGAAATGTCAACAACAGTTATTAATTTGATAAGTTATTAGGAATAAGAGTTTAAAGATTAATGGATATACGTGACGTTGGGTTATATGTGACGTGATTGTATGAGGTAGTGAATAATATGTATAATCAATAAAAATTATGTTAAAAAAAGAACAAGGAAATTACAAAGGAAGACTATAAAGAGAAACTGCTGAATTGAATTATACTTCCAAATCATCTAAATCTATTAGCAGAAGTATGAACAAAGGGAATGGCTTCATGTCACACTACAAATATTAATACAAGAGTCCTCACTGCGGTGCATGTAACAAACTGAATCTTCTCAAGGAGAGTTCTGAGCCCTGAGAAACTGACTTTTGGTAAGCAGATCTATTAGTTTCACATATGAACAGTAACAGACCACTGTAAAGATCAGAAAGACCTGTATCACCTTATGTGACCCTTTGAAAATTTAGGATAAAGGTCATGACTTGTGTCTTTCTGGATCTTGTTACATTCTACTCCACTCCCCAAACAGTATAAATATGCTTCATACCTGAAGCCATAATTCCACTCTGTACTGCATCTGAAGAAGTGGGTCCATGAAAGCTCATGCAAAAATAAAAACCAGTCTGCCTTAAAGGTGCTGCCACATTTCTTTTTTCTACCCTTTCCTTCCTCCTTTTTCTGCATGAAGCTTTTCCTATAAAGAGGTAATGTCAGCATAAGAAAAAACAGTAAGACAAGTGACAAGTGGCATGTTTATTTTGCTATGAAATCCATGGACAAGGCAGCCTCCAAGAGCACTGGCGTGGTCATCTATGTACTTAATGGCAAAATAAGCACACAACATTCTAAGAGTTACAAGGTACATGTTTTTCAAATACAGACGTTGTCTCTAGGCCGGGAAACTATCACGTGAGGAGTCCTTGGAGCCCATTCTGCAAATGTCCCTTTTAGCTTTAGTGGGGTGAGGTAGAGGAAATACTGTTGCTACTGCTGCACAGGAAGGAAAGAGAAATTCTTCGGCTGGAAGGCTGGTTAAGTTAAACAAGAAGTCTGTTTCATGTATGATATAGCAACAAATTGTTTAAAGGGGGATTAGACTAGTTCATGGAGGAAAATTCCTTCGGTAGTTTTGAGTCAAGAACAGCAGCAGATTTAGACACAACAGGAATCTAAACTATTTCACATTTAGCAGTACCCATAGCATTACCAAAACTATGTGCACTAGCAATTCTGTAAAAATTAAAGCTCTGTGGGTATTTTGTTTATATAAAGCGGAGCTGAGAAACATGCAGTGCTCCGGGTATTATTATATGACAGTTTTCAGCTTTCTTCTCCTTTGGCTATGCTGGCTAGGGTTGCTGGGACTTGCAGTGCTACAACATCTGGAGGGTTCCATGATTCCCAATCCTGGTCCTCTTGCAATCTAAGTGCCAGTGTAGTGTAGTGGTTTGAGTCTAGGGGCCTTTCCGCATTACACTGTTATAGTGCTATTATTCCACTTTCAACATCCTATGGAATCCTGGGCTTTGCAGTTTAGGAAGGGCCATTTAGGATTCTCAGCCAGAGAGCTCTTGGGCCTCAGGAAACTACAAACCCCAGAATTCCACAGGATGTTGGTTTGAACAAATAATTAGCAGGAGCAAATGGAATACTGTTAACTATATGATCAGTGTAAAAGGCAGCATAACTTAGATGATTCTGCAAGTCAATGTCTCTAATGCGTTGGGAAATTGCTAATTTAGCTCTATCATAACCCAATGCCAAAATTGATTTTTCAGAAAAACCTAAGGTTAGCAGTTTTGCATTTACTGTTTGCTTCCATTTGGATGTTGGAAATGAAATCATAGTGCTATAACAGGGTAGTGCGAAAAGGCCCTACGACTATGGCAGAACAGGGTTGAAATCCCTGCTCTACCATGGGAAACTATGAGTAGTCTTGTGTTACCACGGCAATCTGGTCTGGTCTTTGTTGAACTAAAGATATCATTTGATACCATAATTCGGCCCTTTTTCCCACCATTAGCTAAGTGTTTGTGAGGCTCCGCTGAACAAGCGCGACACTAGGCATGGGTGACTTGTACTCTCATCAAAAGTACCAGATATAGCCAGTTCCGCTTCAGGGGGTAGCCACCCGACACAAACACCTTGATTGCAAGACAAAAGAACTCTTTGCCTGTGAAAACACCCTGGCAAGCCAGGCACTTAACGGCCGAGCCAGCTGCATCTACATACCAGCTATACTATTGTCAATTCGGTTCATAATTCAATCATGTAAATTCTGCCATAGTCCTAGGGTCTTTTCCAGTAATTTCCTAAATGAAGCATTACAAATGAACTTTCTACCAACATCTCTAACAAATAGTACTACAGCTCCTTTAAAAATGCTTCTCTTTATATTCCCTGTGTATTACACACATGAAAGCCGTGTTAAAATCTGTTAGCACCTGGACAGTAGACTGAGGAGGCATACAGATCACCTGGTTGCCTTTTTCCACTTTACGGTGAGATTTACTGTATTTCTGTTAGAACTGTAGGGATTATTTCCAAATCTGTAACAGGAGCAAATTCTTTTCTTCTCCATACTTATTCATTTAAAATCTTATAATCCTTTCACAGCCAAGGCATTTCGGAGTCTCTGAAATCTTCTTACACACATTCCCAATCCAGCTATTCTGTATCGCTTTTTCTTTAACAAAACTTACTGTAAATTATTGATGCACATATTCTTTCCAGATGTTCCAAGTCCTTCATAGACCTCTGCATGAGCACAGGCTTACACAGATCTCTGTGAGCTATGTGTATGCATTTGCAGCACTGGCGTATGTAATAGATCCTATTTTTTTTAGCTCTTTGCAAGATCTTTACCTGGGAGAGATTTACATTGACAAAGAGAATAATTTTCATGCTATAACCTCTGGCCAGTTTTCAGATCTAAGCAATATTGATAAATTATTTTAGAAGGAAATCAGCAAAAACATACTCCAGTCAGTGCTTACACTGATTACAAAATAAAGACTTAGAGTATTATCACATGAAGCAGGTGAATTGCAATTACAGCAGGATAATAGCGTATTTGGCTGGAACTCATCACATTACCTCATTTTTCTTCTGTTTTTCTCCCAGTGGGAGACCATTTGCAAAGTGTTTCTTCTACAAAGGAGGTCATTAATGGATGTTTTGTGTTATTTTGTTTATTTTATTAACCATTTTCATACAGTCCACCACTGAGAGAACAAGAGAGAAATTAAGTTATGTGATAAATCCCAGCCAAAGATGCTATTATACTGCTGCAATTGCGATTCACCTGCCTTGTGTAATAAAACCCTAAGTCTTTAATTTGCGATCAGTGAAAACTCTGACCTGAGTAACGATAAAGCCCATATTCAGAGACTGTAAGGTGAGTTTGTGTTCAGATTTCTTCTTGTCATTTGACAGAATGAATTCATATACCAAGGCCTGAAAAGAAAAGGAGTAGAATTTTTGATTTAAAACACCCCTTTGACTTAAACTTCAGTGTACTTATTGCTACTGTTGTGTGTAGGTCAGTTATGTGTCCTGCATACTTGAGACTGTCTTCTAGTTGAAGGACTCTTAGAAGACAGTCCTCCAGGAAGGTGTCCTCTATATGAAGGGCTGTGCAATCCAAGTCCAAGTTAAAAAAAAAAGAAAGAAGAGCCACAATAAGCCCTGAAGTTGTCCGTTCATATCCAGCACCTAGATGGTAGAAATAAGCAGATAAACAGGTCATCAGGTCACAGTTTTCCCCATCATGGTGAGCATTTCTATTTAAATCATAGCATTTTCCCCTCAATCTGCATCTTTTTAAATGTGATACGGGCTTTCCCTACTTATCTGACAGGGACTGTAAGAAAATGGAATTGGCTGGAAAGTAGAACCCATGTTTTATGTGGTAGCATGAAGGACCTGCTGAGGCTTACTTGGGACTGACCATGTGCATGCTGCTTGCAAAGCCAGCTTAGCACCCTTTTCCCCTCTCAGCTTGCTTTGCAAGCAGCACATGTGTATGAACGATTCCACATGAGCATCTGTAGGCAAGAAGAACTGACAAGAGAGTGGAACACCTGTTGAATTCATGGAATATGTCCTTAATCTAGAATCATCAAAAGAGTGATGGGAAGTCAAAAGGTGGAGACTTCCTGTAGTTTTGGGTCACCTTGTTTGGGATATGGCTACCAGTAAACTAGAATGAAGATGAAGGAGGGTAGAAATTAAAACTCCAGAGCAAAGGTATCTGTTACCCCCTTACTCTGGCTCTTTGGAAACAAGCACTGAGTTGTAAATTTGGTATCAACCAGAGCTGCTCAACTGTCAGCATGCCCAAGTACACAAAATGGATTGTTCTTAAAATGAAACAAAAGTAATTTGCCAAGATGGGTATACTATCACAACATCTGTCAACATGAAATAGTTTGGACAGCATATAATGAAATGGATTGAGTTTGCAAAAACTTATGCTGCAATTTTTTTTCTTTCCAGTTAGCCTCAAAACTGTTTCTGGATTCCTGTATGTTTTTTTACACAGACTGATATGGCTATCTCTTTGACTGGAAGGCACTAAATGGAAGGCACCAAATTTAGATAGCAAGTCAAGTCTGAACTCTACCTAGAAGACAAAATGACTAAACTGAGGCTATTGTATCTTGGATATATCATGAGATGACATGAATCATTAGAAAAGATAATGATTGATGGGGTGAAGGCAGTAGCCAAAGGGAAAGGCTGTGCTACAGAAGGAAAGATTCAATCAAGGAAATCATGGCACTGAGTTTCCAAGGTCTTAGCAGGGCTGTTAATAACCCAGGGCCATTTCCACACTAGCTGTTTATAGTGCAATTATTCCACTTTCAACATCCTATGGAATCCTGGGGTTTGCAGTTTAGGGAGGGGCCTCAAAAGGCACCTCCCTAAACTGCAAATCCAGGGATTCCATAGGATGTTGAAAGTGGAATAATCGCACTATAAACAGCTAGTGTGGAAATAGGCAAGGTGTCTTAGAGGTTTCACATTCACAGAGGTGTTACATGTTGAAATCAACTTGATAGCAATGAACAGCAAAACAACAGAGGAGATCCATCAGCCTCTTCAATATACCTGTTGGCATGAGAAGATATGAACTAAATCCATGAAAGCTTATATTTGAATTTTCTTCTTGGAGTTAGTCTCAAAGGTGCTACTGGATTCTTTTATATCTTCTTTTGGTTCAAAAGGTGTACATAAAAGGCTTGAAGTTATTTTTATGAGACATTTTTTAGTGAGATATACATGGATCCAAAGATGGATCCAAATCCATCTTCATAAAATAAAATGTTATCACCAGCATAACTAAAACCAAAGTAATCAAGAGATTCACAAAGCAAGCATTTATTTGGTCCACAGACCTCCAAGCATTTCTTATATTAACACAAGAGATTATTTACTTACGTATTGGGAAACCATGTGGACAATAATAATTTGCAGTCATGGGTTGCCCTAAGTTATCTTTAATTCTTTGGGTTAACATATGTTTCTAGTTGAAAAGTGCTTGGGTTTTTCTAACTTTACAGGAATACTTACTTTAAAATAAATAAATAAATAAATAAATAAATAAATAAATAAATGAATGAATGAAAAATATTTTGGCAACAATGAAAAAAAATCTGACATCATACAAAATACCACATATCATCTGGAGAAATATTTTTATATAGATTTAATGCAGGCTTTGAGAAACACATGGGATAGGGAAAACAAAATGAATTGTTCATTTGTTTTTCTCATCAGATTGCTCATAATTACTCACTGTCAGTTCAATTTCTGTGGGGAACAGCCAGAATTTCTGTTTCTTAACATTTATGAAGAAACACAGAAGAGTACACATACACACACACACACACACACACACACACCCCTTTGCATTAGGGACCGCTTATGACTTGCACCAAGGAGTCTACAGTCTCCTTCATAGAAGTAGAGTTTCCAGGAATACACCACAGATAGTTTATAGTATAGAATCATAGAATCATAGAAATGTAGAGTTGGAAGAGACCACACAGGCCATCCAGTCCAACCCCCTGCTATGCAGGAACACCCTCAAAGCATTCCCGACAGATGGCCATCTAGCCTCTGCTTATGCCCTAAGAAGATGAGAAACATGAGATTGAAGGGACTCAAAGGTTGCAAGGCCAATGTCCTGCATCAAACTAGACCCCATGCATCGTGACAGAAAACAGGTATATCCTGTTAAGATGACTGTTCAGCAGTAACTCCAGATGACTGCAGTTCATAAGTATGGAACTCACATGCAACTTTTGGGATCATGGATGAGCTACATGGTGGTGCTTGATGATCAACTGCTCCCACTTGCAGTGGAAACAATTGCAGTGGGAACAATTCAATAAATCACAAAGCTTTGTCCACAGTTGGTTTACCATGTCTTCTGAGTTCTGCAAATGGTCAGTGTCCATCCTCTGGTTTGTTCCCTCTGAGTCAAGTCCACAGCTTAGATTGTTAAATTTGAATATTATTTCTTTAATTTTACTTGTTAGACATTGGAAGAGAACAAGGCTGTCCTAATGCATGGGATCTCATATTACAACCTGATCAATTAAGTTTTCTCACTGATTTATATCTCTCTTCTCTTCTTTCTACCCTCTGCCAGTATGTACACTGTTCACTTAGCTTTGAAACATTTTGTTAAAGGATAATAAGGAATGGCATTAAAGGTTAGAAAGGAATGTGTTTATTTCAAGCAGAGGGCAATGATCCTTTGCAAGGGCAACTGCAGGTGGCTGGCTATGAAGATCAGCCAGTGAAACAAGGGTAGAGAAGTCTTAATCAGAAATGATTTGAAAGCCTCTGGACAGATGCAAAATATTTTCCTGTGGAACTGAACCATTGCATCCTCTCTACTTTCCCATTCCCAGTCAAAAAATGTGGTGTGCAATTTCCACAATAGAACATGTTTTTTGCATGCAAGAGCCAGGTATCCCAAGTTCAGCCAGTAGTGCTCATTTTAAAAAATCATATCTCTAACAAGCCCCCTGTTGTTTCCACCCGTCTTGTCTACTTGTTTAAATCTCTCAGTTCTGTGCTGTAAGGATAATGAAATAAAATATTTGTATTAATCCATTGCGTTGTCAGTCTCTAGTTCACATGACACATATGAAATGTTTGCAGCAAAGGTTCAAGAAAGAGTTGAAATAGTCCAGGACTAGTGAATACATGATCATTAAAGCAGCCTATAATGGCACCCTGGCCTTGTTCATCTTCTGAAACGAAACCTCTTGATTGATCCATCTTGTCACCTAAGAAAAATAGATTTATTACACATAGGTAATAAGCTGTGTATAGCTGTCAGTCTCATTAAATTCAACATGAGAAGATTCAATATGGGAGGATGAATGGAGGTGGGGTTGAACTTGAGGTAAACATGTCACTTATTCAAGTATCCAGCTTCATGTAAGCAATATATATATTAAAAGACTATAAAGGCTTTCAAGAAACTCACACCAAATAATAATATATAAAAACAGGAGATAAAATCAAAAATAAAGGAGGAGAGCTAAAATGACCTGAAACTCCACTCCACCTCTTCACTATTGAGAAAGATTCCAAAAGCTTCTGTATAGTGGGAACAGTGGGAGACACACACCAGCCCTCAGCTCTAAAGAGTTTAACATCCTGAAAGGCCTTTGAACACCTCATGGCATAATACAAGGACTCATCATTTTCTTGTTTCTTAACTCCACTCGAAGCATACAAGCCAGTCAGCACTATATTGACAGGTACGTTCTAGACAGAGGCTAACTAGTTAAAACAAATTAGTTATCAATTCAGTTAGATATCTTATAACAAAATGGAGCAAATTAATTAAAATTATTTTAAATTAATTGGCATGAGTTGGCATTTCAGTATTAACTTAATTTCAGATTCAAATTATTAATTAAAACATAATGTTACCCTGTAGACTAGGGGTCCCGAGGGGGACACCCAAATAGCCAAACCAAACAAGTAAAGATGGGGGAAAATTAGCTGGAGCACTCTCTTGGCTAACGAGAGGCAGGGCAACGCAGCAAGACCTTTTGTCCTATGTATACCAGTTCAGGTCAGTGAGGAGTCAAGCAGTTTAAAATACTAACAATTTTTATTAAACAAAGAAAATAATAAAACTCAAACACACCTAACTAGGGAGGAAGGAAAGAAAGTTTTTAGAGAAATAAGCAATATTCCACCTGTCCAAAGTCCTGAAGACACCAACTGGGGAGAAGGAAGGAAACCCGGTGCGGAGACCGAGGGGAATCTGCTGAGCCAAGTGGCAGCAAGACAATCCGGCGAGAGTTCCGGATGGTTTTAGTGATTCAGCAAGAGTTTAAGTGATTTCAGCTTAGTCCAGTGACAGTTCCAGTGATTTCAGCAAGAGTTTCAATGATTTCAGCTTGGTTTGACGAGAGTTCCGAAGAGCTCTCAAAGTGGGGCATCTTTTATAGGGACAGAACGACCACAGGCTAGACTGGTCTTTGCAAGAGAACAATGAGTTTTGGTCTAGGTACAAAGGCTCTGAAAGGTCGGAATTTGCATGATTGAGTTATGAACTGAATTGACAATGGTATAGCTGGTATGCAGATGTGGCTAGCTCAGCCATTAAGTGCCTGGCTTGCCAGGGTGCTTTCACAGGCAAAGAGTCCTTTTGTTTTACAATCAAAGTGTTTGTTTTTGGGTGGCTACCCCCTGAAGTGGAACTGGCTATATCTGGTACTTTTTGATGAAAAATACAAGTCTCCCATGCCTAGCTTCGCACTTGTCTGGCGGGTCCTAACAAGCACTCAGCTGGTGGAGGGGGGAAGGGCCAAATTATGATATCAAAATGATATCTTAGTTCACCAAAGACCAGACCAGAATGCCGTGGTAACAATAATAATTAATTAAGTGAGAGACAAAGCTAAAGAGCCAACAATTTTTACATTTCCCTACACATTCTTCACTCAAAGGCTAATTCTTTTAGACCTTCGCAAAACTACTCCTTGCTTTTTGTCAGTGTCAGAATGCATAGCTCCTGCCATAGGATTTATTGGGTCTGTTGGATGTTTATTGAAATAATGTATTTTAACCATTGGAGAAGTAGATGCTGTAGGGCTCCATTAAGCTTATCTGTAACTGCTACAAAGTATCCACTGTTAATTGGTGATTGCAAAAATCTAGCTGTACGGGGGCCAGCCTGGATTGCTACAGGATATCAATGGCTAATTGCTTTATTGCCTATTGCTACAAAATATCCAGTTTGAGGGGAGAAGGAATGGAGATGAGAGAAAATAAAAATGTTTTACCCCAAAAGGTGGGGTGGCTTAGAGGTCCAACCACAATGCCAATGACTATGTGGAATGGTGGGAAGTTACTAGGTCAAAGGGAGGCCTGCAAGAGAAAGGTAATCTTACAGGATCTTCCACCTACATATACCAGTACTAATGCAAGGACACCAGTTTGAGATTGAAAGTATGTATTATTGAGGGAATATCACAATCACATGCAAGATTCAAGCAGTCTCACAACCACACAAGGCTAACCAAAGGAAATG
This sequence comes from Iguana delicatissima, assembly GCA_948472985.1. Classification (NCBI taxonomy): domain Eukaryota; kingdom Metazoa; phylum Chordata; class Lepidosauria; order Squamata; family Iguanidae; genus Iguana; species Iguana delicatissima. The sequence goes on along the minus strand of CAOKZL010002648.1, from coordinate 19,906 downwards.
AAAAATTGATAGCAAGAGGTTAGGGCAAAGCGAAGGATATTTACCTATCCTGCAGAGAAGAGACAAAGTGATGTGGCTCAGACTAAGAGTCCAAGGATAGCCCAGGAATGGGAATCTGAGCAGCAGAATGATGGCTTATGTCCAGAGTACTACGAATTGCCTGGCTCAAAGCTAGGGGTTAAATAACCTGTTTCTGCCCTGATGGGAGAATGTGGTAATAGCTCTCTGGCAGGGCATACAGTGGGGTCTGAAATGGGTTAATGGCTCTAGCATTAGGTGACTAAGCACTGATGGGATTCTGATGGGATAGCTCCTTAATGGCTGGGCAAGTGAGCAAACAAAGGAGAATTTTGGTAGGAAGAGGGAATGGGTTGAAGGCAACAAGTTGCTCTGTTGAGGCTGTTTTGGGTGCTATTGTTTTTGAAGGTTGAGTTGTTGAGGGGATCATCACAAGCTCATTAACACCAGAGCTTCCCAACTGATCCCTTGACTATGACGTGGCCATGCCCTAAGGTCCCATCTGACCTACTTTTACACATGTTCAGCCAGTCCTCTTTGCCAGCATGGCTTTTCAATCGTAACAGTGTATAATTTATATTTTAAGCCAATTAAATAATGTCCATTGCCAATCATATCTTGGAGTGGGGGTGTACGACATAGTAACAGTGTAGTTTGAAGAGTCTTGTGTTTGAGGAACCTAATACCTGTAAGACAAGGGGCAGGAGATATGTGTTTGGGTCAAACTGGTCAAGGATGGAGAGTGGAAAACAGGCATGGGTCTGAGAAATGTCTGAGAAGTGATATGATGCTTGGATTTATGGCCCTCACAGCTTTGTGCATCTAAATTTTGGAACTGTTACATATAAAAAGGTGTAAGCTCTGGCCATTTCCACACTAGACTCTTATAGCATGGTGATTCCACTTTCAACATCCTATGGAATCCTGGAGTTTGCAGTTTCGGGAGGGGCTGGCCCCTCCCAAAACTGCAAACTCCAGGATTCCATAGGATGTTGAAAGTGGAATCACCACGCTATAAGAATCTAGTGCGGAAATGGCCTCCATGTATGCTTTAGTCTCAATGACTTTGGAAGAAGTGTGCTGTTTTGTTCATATTTTGACAAATAAAGTTAATGTCTACCTCAGAGTGAAGTTTCTGGAGCGTGGGTTGTCCAGTACATGGCAGTCTCTTGGGGCTGGGAATTACAATGTTTATTATAATGTAAAATAATCCAATTTTAGTATATTAGTATAATAGTTTAATTTTATTCCATTTATTATTAATAATATTTAATTTATTGAACTAACAAGTGGTAAGGGGAGCTTAGAAGGCAGCAGTCTTATTTGGAGGAGATAGTTCTTCTATGTTCTACACCTGAGATTGTACAGAGGCTCCTCATCTGTCTTTGGAAATTTAATTTAGAAAATCTTAATTCTGGGAATTTTTCTGGGATGAATGTGGAAAAGGAAAAAAAGGGGCATGCTAGACTTTGTTTTTAGTTTCTTTGTCTAGTTTATTGTAAAAGAACAAACAAGAGGAGCAAAGCAGCCTTCTGACATATGACTTTATAAAGTAACCATGTAGCAAAGTTGTGTGCCTTCTACTACTTCCATTGAAAGCAGGTTTCTGGCTTTTCATGCCCTGCAAACTAGCAGGTTCCAGCTGCTTCCTTGTGGTCAGTTTTGGGGATGTGGTAACCAAAACCTCTCACATCTCATCTTTGGCATTGTCTTCACTTGCTGTCTGTCTTCCATTTTGACAGAAATGGGTCTGACACAGTCTTCAGCAATGGTCCTTTGTCTTTGTGGTTTCCACAAGTGGAAACAGAGCTGTTTAGACATTGTTTGGACTTTTCTGATTATTTATATTTGTCTTGGGATGTGGTGGATACACACTTTCTGGCACTCCAGGGATCAGAGTGTAAGTGGGAGTGCAGAACACATAAGCAAAGAAAGACTGGGAGTTGTTTAAGGAAGCTTCATCCAAGGTTTAGATAATGACAGGTATTTTTGCTCTGGAGGATTTCCAGCAAACTCCCCACACCCCAGCTGTTTTTAGTGAAATAAACTTGTTTATCTCAAGGCTTCAAATGGGATGAGAACCTTCTCACTCTCCAGGCAGCCTCTCCTTTCTAAATAAAACATCTTTGCTTCCTGTTGCTCACACTTGGCTACCAAATCTACTTTGTTAAATAATGGAGTTATGCTCTAACATTAGCACAGTCCATCAGGGGCTTAGCAGTTCCTGGCAGTGCCTTGTGCACTAAGGATTCTTCATGAATGACATTTTCCAATTGCTAGTTGCCCTGGCCATACTATTTACAATACAGCAGGAAAACAGTTCAAGACAAGTCCACAAGGCCAGTTTGCTCACTGAATACAACAAAATCCAAAAAACCATGATATCAGTTGTACTATGGACCCTTTGTATTTGTGGGGGTTCCACTCCAGTATCCCCATGTAAGTGGGAAAAAATGTGACTGCTTGTGTCCCATATCATTAAATAGCAGTGACATGGGTACAGATGCTTCAACATGTCTGTGCATGCATCACCACCATTTTAAGTATAGGATGCAATGTTCTGCAGAGGTTGCTTATATGGAGGGTCCGCTATATATTTTGATCATAGATTTATCAAGCTCCTACATTCAGATTTTCAGGTGGGTGGGTAGTTTCACTGCTTGGTTAGAATGGGCTACATTGAGACAAATAAGGTGCTTCAAAATTAGGCTGGGAGCATCTATTCAGAGGTTTGCTGCATGTGTTTTTACCTGAAGACTGACTATGATGATCAAAGGGGCTGCAATGACAACTGCAAAAGTCTAGTAGTTAGCAATATGGTTCCTATCTTTTCCAGCTGTGTCATAAAATGCACTGTAGAGGATAAAGAAAAAACAACAACTAAAGTGTAGATCCCATGTGCTATGCAGACGAAAAGTCTGCCCTTGCTAAAAAGGAGATTTAATTGCCCAAGTTGATACAGCTTTGGAAAACTAAGGCAGCTCTGTTCATCCATACCCAGGAAAACAAGCATTCACTGGAATTTTAACCCAAGGAGTATTGAATGCGCATCCAGTTTAAGTGATTGTCATTCAGTCTGAAAAACAGTGGGCATATGGGACAGACAAGGTACTTTTACATGAGACATGACATCTTCCTGAAATTTCAAGTTTTTCTTTAGTCTTAAAAGGTGATGCACATCCATGGATCAAACTAAACTAAATTAATAGGTGAAACAAAGCTTGGAAATGTTACTGTAGAACTGACAGAATCTCCCAGTCAGCATGGCCATTGAAGGGTTCTGGGAACTGCAGTTCAAAAAGTAATATTTCCACGCTCTAGGCCAGGGCTGAGCAAATGTGCAGGGAGTGAGGGTCATTTTTCCTCTGTGCGCCTGCCCAGCAGGCTGCACCAGTGAATTTCAGCACACTTGAAGAGACACAGTGTCACTTTTGGGTGCCATTTTGGCCAATTTTTGCCTGATTTTTTCCCCTCTTTCTTGATATGCCAGAGTTGAGGTGGTTGCAAGGCTTGGGGAACCAAACTGCTGCATTTGTAGGTAGTTTTGGCCAGTTTGGGGGCCAAAATATTGCTTGAAAGTTGTGGATCTGGAGAGGCTTCTGGAGGGAGAGCATTCTTACAGATCCCAAGGTCCGTATGCACATTTTCTCCACCCCTGCTCCAGGCCAAATGGTGTGGTAATCTGGACCTTCAGGTGAATGCAGCTACAGATAGAAGCACCTTCACAAAAGATCTTCATGTGGGCCAGAAGATTCAGCTGATCCCCTTGGAAATCTAACTGGAAAGAAGAAAACTATTGAAGAACTACTGGAAAGTGACAAAGGTGTATGTGCAAGGTATGCAAAGTATGTGTGTAAAAGAAATTATCATAGAAGCAGAGAACCACAAGAGTTGGAAGAAGCTTCATGGGCCATCCAATCCAACTCCCTGTTCAGTACAGGATCTCCAGCGAAAGCCTCCCCTGCACATAGCTGTCTAGTCTCTTTTTGAAGATGTCCAGAGAATAAGAGCCCACCACCTCTTTGAGCAATTGTTTGCACAGCTGAATAACTCAAGAAGTTCCTTCTAATATTCAATCAAATTCTACCCATCAGTAACTTAAACCCTTTAGCTGTGGTCCTACTCTCTCAGGCATCAGAGGACAGGCCTGCCCTTCCTTTCTGTGTCAGCCTTGGTGTATTTAAAAAGTGTAATCATGTCATCTCTCACTCTTCTCTTCACCAGGCAGAACATGCACAGCTCCTTCAACCTTTTCTCATACATTTTGTTTCTCATACCTCTTATCATCCTTCTTGCCCTTCTCTGAATCTGCTTCTATTTGTCTATATCCTTCTTAAAATGAGGTGCCCAGAACTGAACACAGTGCTCTAGATGATCCCTGACCAGCACAGAATATAAGGAGACAATTATTTCCCTCAGCTTGGAAACTATGCTTCTATTAATGCAGGCTAAAATACCATTTACCTTTTTTGCTGTAGCACCATACTGCTGGCTCATATTCAACTTATGATCGATAATAATTCTAAGGTCTTTTTCACATGTAGTACTGCTGAGCCACATATTCCCCAGTCTATACCTGTGTAGAATTTTGCATTTGTCTACATTATATTTCATTTTATTAATTTCTACCCAATTTTCTAGTTTATTTAGGTCCTTCTGAATTCCGTTCTTATCTTCTACCCCTCCCAGTTTTGTGCCATCTTCAAATTTGATAAAGATTTTCTCCATCACTGATAAAACAGTTGAAGAATAGCGGCCCTAGGACAAAACTCTGAGGCACTCAGTTTGAGGCGTCCTTTCAATTTGAAGTGTAGGCATTAACGACAACTCTTTCAGCATGGTTTTCCAACTAATTATGGATTTGACCGTGTTTCCAGCTATTCCACCTTTAATCAGTTTGCTAATCAGGGATCTGGGAGGAATCTTATCAAATGCTTTGCTGAAATCCAGATAACTGACATCCACAGCATTCCTGAATACCAAATGAATGTATTGATTTCAGTTAATTTATCCGTGTGTTTCTCTGTGAAATTAACTTATTGTTCACATTCATTAATTACATGAAGGGCACATTTCATTCTTTACAATGAGTCCACACCTCCAATATATGGAATATGGAATATGGGATGTATGTTGATGCCAAAATGAAGAAAAGCGACATTCCACAGTGGCGAGTTCAGGAATGTCTCCTCTGTATTGGTCTTCATGGTGTCGGTCTCTGTGAGATGGAGAGAAGGATTGCTAAGAAAGTGGAAGCCTATTGTCAGCTAATTGTTTGTTAGTCAGTTAACTGTCAATCAAACTAGGGAGAGTTAATCAAGCTAGGGGGAGGAGCCAGCTAGGGGAAGGAGGCTTTATTAGGAACTCCCAGTGGCGCGCGCAATTTCATTCATCTACTTCAATCCTTCAAGTTCAACCATTCAAGTTTAGGAACAACCAATCCTTATAGCGACTGAACAAATTTAGGAAGAGTTCAACTGAGCTTGGTAGTTAGCTGAGCAGACATAGCTTATACAGCTCAAATTAAGAAAGGAGGCCCAGTTTTTGTTTTTGTTTTGTTTTTTGTTCTATTCTTTGTATTATCAAGTATGGAAGGGGAGGGAACTGCTGCTGTCACCTGTAGCACTTGTGGCATGTTCCTTTTCTTGCCACAAGATGTGGTTGGGTACACCTGCAGCAAGTGCAAGCTGGTCACCTTAGAGGTCAAGGTGCGGCAGCTGGAGGCACAGGTTTCTAATCTTCGTCTTATTAGGGAAGGTGAGGACTTCTTAGATAGGGCAGAGAGGACCTTCGGAGGAGCTGCCTGATGAGGAAATCAGTTCCGTGAGCCAGGAAAGCGATGCTTGGAGGAATGTCACACGGAGAAGTAGAAGGGCCAGGAAGGAAACAGAGACTCTCAAACTACAGAATCGCTTCAACATTCTTGGTGCTGTGAATGATGAGGAACACCAGAAGGAGGGAACACAACATCAGCAAGAAGGAATCCAACTTCGGCAACTGGAACTTCAACACCAACAGGACAGCATCCAACATCGGGCAGACCAGCACTCCCGGCCTCAACACAATGCCCAGGCAATCCTGGAAGAATCTGCTTGTCGAAGAACCCCGGACAGGCCTCAGAGGAGGCGAGTTCTGGTGGTTGGGGACTCCTTGCTCAGAGGAACCGAACCGGCAGTTTGCAAACTGGACAAGCTCAACCGAGAGGTCTGCTGTCTTCCTGGGGCCAGGATAAATCACGTAACAGAGAGGCTAGCCAGGCTGGTCAAGCCCACTGACCGTAAGCCCCTCGTTTTGGTTCACGTTGGAACCAATGACACGGTGAAGTGCAGCTTTCACCACATCACAAAAGACTATGAGCTTATGGGGAGAAAGCTTAAGGACCTTGGTGTGCAGGTGGTCATTTCATCAATCCTCCCTGTTCAAGGATATGGTGCACGAAGGGAAAGGACAATAGTAGAGGCTGGATGGCCACTTGTCGGGAGTGCTTTGAGGGTTTTCCTGCATGGCAGGGGGTTGGACTGGATGGCCCTTGTGGTCTCTTCCAACTCTACATTTCTATGATTCTATGATTCTATAAGCCCTTCCAAAGATGCTCCCATCTGTACCAGTCAATATAGGATGCTGAGCTGTATGAGGAGTCTTCACGGACACCATGGGAGTGAAGCCATTAAACAGCTGCAATAAGAGATGGAGAGAGATCACGGTTACCACAATGGTATCAATGACAGAACCAAGAAGGAGAGTGCTGACCACAGGATCAAGAGAGAGAACAGGATTGGGAGCACAAGGATTGAGATCTAGAATAGGGCCATGAACGGGATTGATGGGCTCAGGATGGAGATCTCCAAGAATGAGATCGAGACCATTGAGAAGGAAAACAAGATCTTCAAGACTGAGAGAGTGATGGTCAGTACCAAGAAACTGAGTGGCGAGATGGAGGTGCCAAGGCTAGCACAGCTGTTGGAGCTGGAGTTGATGCCAGTTGTGTTGTCAACAGAGGCTAGTCCATGGAAGCGGCCTGTTTGGATGTCTCAACCTGCGGAACAATCGGTACCAGTTCCAGTTCTGAGGGATAAGCTGAAGGCGATGATGGAGGCAGCAAGTGGGGCTCGTTAGCAGCTGATGTGGGCTTAGGAAGGACAGAGTTAGCATGTTTGTAATTCTTCTTTATTTTGTGAGCCTGCAAGAGATCATCCATATTGGCATGCCACTTCTTTTTGGTCTTTCTGTGGACCTGGTACTGAGGATGGTGGTGGGCACAAAGATGAGGTTGAAACCAACAGTTCAGAAGACAAAACAGGTGATGTGGAAGCTGAAGTGGTGGTCATGATAGAGGTGGCCTGCAGTGGCACTTGCATCATCGATGTCAATGGTGAGGATGTTGATACTGATGATGACAGTACAGCAGCAGAAAGCATAGATGTCAGTGGTACCGACACTGAGGATGAGACTGCTGGTAATCTTGGTAGCAAGATCAGTAGCAAGTGCAGCTGAGGAACATGAGAAACCATTGTAGACACTGTGAAGAGAAGCACATTTTGGGCTGCTTGCTCACAAAGACTGCTCCCAACAGAAGGATCTGAGATAGGAGACTCAATTTTTAAGAGTCTGTGAGGTAAATTGCTTGCAGATTTTACAGCGAGCAATGTTGCGTTCCTCTCCCAAGCAAAATAGACATGGTCATGAGTGTCTGAGAGAGGGACTTTACGATTGTAGGTGGAGCAGTGTCTGAACAGAGAGCCCATCAAATAGGAGAATAGGGAAAGAGAAAAGGAACTGGGAGAGGGAGCGGAAGTTTTTTTTAAAGTTTTTTTTTATTTTAAAAACACAAATCCTTAAAATTACAACCTTCTAAAGCGTTACAAGAAATTTATACCATCTTAACATTACAATTACGAATTCAAAAAGATTGAATACTCGTAAAGTGTTTTTTTTTTTAAACACACGAGAGAATATATATCAATTCCACAATTCATTAATTGAAATATTCTTCCTTTTAAAATTCTCCCTATACCACAATTAGACTTCCTTAACCTCATCCAATTCCCATTCTATGATCTTTTCACGTTTCTCAAATATCACCACATAGGTGTGGTTTCCCTCACCTCATTTCTATTTACACAAATATACAGTACATTAATACATTAATGTTCATGTTTCATTTAGCTTATTGTAATTTATGCTTCATTAGCCCGTCGACCTTTTCAATCACATTCATATTTCTATTTGTTTCAATATTTAATTCATAACAATTACCATTATTCAATTTTGTAACAAAGACAGGAGTTTCTCTACTTTATTCCATTCTTTTCCATTTTCATCCTGTTTTTTTACCTCTTAACAGCATTGTTAAATTATCCATTTCTTTATATTCCATCACTTTAACTATCCATTCTTCAATCTTCGGAATCTGGTCATTTTTCCATTCTTTTGCAAAGACGATTCTCGCCGCTGTAACCATATACAAAATGATTCTCCAATATTTATTTCTATCATTTAGCCCAATTTTATTTAGCATATTCAATAGAAATAATTCTGGAGTGTAGGGTATCCTTATTTCTAACACTTCTTGCATTATTTCTGTATTTTCTTCCAAAAGACTTTTGATTTATCGCAAGACCACCAAATATGATAATATGTACCATTGTCTCTACCACATTTCCAACATTTATTTTCTTTTAATTTGTATATTTTACTTAATTTAACTGGGTCTAAATGCCATCTATACAACATTTTTAGATAATTTTCTTTCAAATTTTGAGCGGCTGTGAAGTTTTGTTCTCGCCAACTTCTTTCCCAATGTTCTAACAATATCTCACTTCCAATGTTTTGTGCCCACACAATCATATTTGGCTTAACTTGCTCAGACTCCAGTTCCCTTTCTAAAAGTATATTATAAAATTTGGAGACCATTTGTTTATTCGAATCAAAAAATATTTTCTCCAGATCTTCCTCTTTCATCACTGTGTTTATACCTTCTGTCATTTTATCTATAAGGAACCTCTCTTTCAATTGTCTATACAAAAACCAATGGCATTGAAAACCCTCCTCTTCCAATACTTGTCTTGATTTTAATTCTTGCTCCTGTTTTTCCCCTTCCACGATTAAATCTTTGTACCTTAACAATTTTTCATCAAGATTTCTCCATCTTGCATAAAACGCTTCGTGGGGGGAAATCCATAAAGGGATTTTCTGATAGAATTTTTTCTTAATCTTTCGCCATACTAATAGTAGAGGTTTCCTTATAAAATGATTAAGGAATTCTTTATCAAGCTTCTCTTTTCCGTACCAGATATAGGCATGCCAGCCCATCCGCATCCCGGAACTCTCCAAGTTTAACAATTTCTCATCCTGTAGTGTCACCCAATCTTTAACCCACACTAAAGCATTTGCCTGATAGTATAGTCTCAAGTCTGGAAGGCCAGTACCTCCTTTCTCTTTTTTTTCTATTAACGTTTTCCATTTTATTCTTGGTCTTCTCTTATTCCAAATAAAATGCGTTAATTCTTTTTGCCATTCTTTAAATGGTTCTTCAGATGTTAATACCGGCAAATTTTGAAAAAGAAACATTAATTTCGGCAAAATAGTCATTTTAATTGCAGCAATTCTTCCCAACAAGGAGAGTTGTAAAGATTGCCATTTGTTTAAGAAATGTTTAATTTCCTTCCAAATTACTTTATAGTTATTTTCAAACAGTTCATTATTCCTTTTAGATAACCATATACCCAAGTATTTAACTTTTTTTTCCGATCTGAATCCCGTTACTTGAATTATCTCCTTCTCATCGTCCAATCCTATATTTTTGGTCAAAATTTTCGTCTTTTCTTTATTTACTATAAATCCTGCCACTTCACCAAATTGATTCAACTTTTCTAGTAATTTCCTAATAGATTCCTTCGGGTCTTCTAATATGACAACCAAGTCGTCGGCGAAAGCTTTAATTTTATATTCATACTTCTTTATTTTACAGCCTTTAATCTCATTTTCCTTCTTTATTGCCTGTAGCAAAACTTCCAAAATAATTATAAAAAGTAAAGGTGATAAAGGGCAGCCTTGCCTAGTCCCTTTCTTGATTTCAAATTTCTGAGTCTTTTCACCGTTGATAATCAATCTTGCTGTTTGATCTTTATAAATTTCCTTAATCCAACCAAGATAAATATCGCCAAAATTCATTCTGTCCAGAACTTCCATCATAAAGTCCCATCTTATGTTATCGAACGCCTTCTCTGCATCTATAAAAATGAGCGCCATTTTTCTCTCATTATTCCTTTCATAATGTTCTATAATATTTATCATTGTTCTGATGTTATTTCTTAAATGCCTATTTGGCAGAAAACCGTTCTGTTCTTCTCCAATCAGATCTTGCAGTATTTTCTATTCTTTCCGCCAATATATTCATAAATATTTTATAGTCAATGTTAAGCAGAGAGATCGGTCAATAACTTGCAGGTTCTTTTTAAATCCTTCCCTTCCTTGGGAATCAATACAATATTAGCTTCACCCCACGAATCTGGTCTTCCATCTACGCCAATTTCATTGTATAATTTAAACAAAACTGGTATCAACTCCTTCTGCATTGTTTTATAATATATAGCCGTGAATCCATCTGGACCCGGTGCTTTCGAAACTTTTAATTTCTTGATCGCTTCTTGTATTTCTATTACCGATATTTTTGCATTCAACAATTTCTGTTGTTCTTCAGTAAGTTCAGGAATATTTTGTTTTTCCAAATACTCGACAATCTTTTTTCGAATAGCCTTTCCTTTAACATTAAAGAGCTCATTGTAATATTTGCGAAATATTTGTTTAATAGAATCTGGATCTGTAGTTGTTTTGTCACCAATTTTCACCTCGGGATTATTCTACTCTCTCTTTCTTCCCTTAATCTAAATGCTAACCATTTCCCCGGTTTATTTGCTTGTTCAAAGAATCGCTGCTTTTGTCTTTTCAATTTCTTACTTAAGTCCAATTGATATTCCGAATTTAACTGTTCCCTCAAAACTTTTAATTCCGCAATAATCTTAACATTGGATGGGTCCCTTCTCAATTTTTCTTCTTTTCCTTTTATTTTTTCTTTAATTTCCTGGAGTCTCTTTTCTCTACTTTTAATTCTGATCCCCACTGGATGAAATGGCCCCTCATAACCGCTTTACTGGCATCCCATAACGTCTTCGTTTTCATATTTTCAGTTGTGTTTTCTGTAAAGTAATTTTTAATAGCTTCTTTCGTCTTCTCCAAATATTTATCATTTTGTAATATGAAATCATTTAGTTTCCAATTAACACTTTTCTTACCTTCCAAGATCTCTGTTTGAATGGGGTTATGGTCCGAAATAATCTTAGGTAAAATTTCCATCTCCTTCACATTAGTAAGTAGACCTTTAGACATGAAAAACATATCGATCCTAGACATTGATCTATGAACATCAGAATAAAAGGTAAAACCCTTAGAATTTCCCCTTTTAAATCTCCAAACATCCTGTAAAGACATTACTTCCAAAAGTTTAAAAAATGATTTGGGGAGTTTTCCCTGTTGTTTTTTACACATTTTAGTTCCAGACCTATCTTCCCCTGGATCCAAGACCCCATTCCAATCCCCCATTAACAAGAAATTCCCATGACTAGAATCATTTGAATAATTTATCATCTCCTGCAACAATTTCTGATAAAATTTACTTTTACCTTCTAATGGAGAATAAACTCCAATCAATAAAATCTTCAAGTTTGGTAACTGAACTTCGACACCTACATAGTGGCCTTGGTCGTCGCAAAATTTTAATTCAGAAGCAAATGTCCTATTTATATACAAGACCACTCCCTTTTTCTTGTTTTTTGCCGCTGAGATATAGCTTTTTCCTAATTTTGGATTCATTAGATACTTTGAGTCCTTTTCTTTAATTCTTGTTTCCTGCAAACAAATAATATCTACTTTCTCTTTCTCGACAACATGGAAAACTTTTCGTCTTTTATAATCTGAGTTAAGTCCTTTAACATTCCAGGAAAGTATTTTAATCCCCATTTTTCCGATTAATTATATCCTCAAAAAATTATATTTCTTCTTCTTCTATATATGTGTCTTCAATTTCGAGATCTTGCCCTCCATCTTCTTCCTGTTCCCCCACGTCATTATCGGATACTTCACTGTTTAATTCCTTCTCTTGATCTTGATCCTCTTGTATTTCTTCCTTCTTTCTTGTTTGACCTTCTTGTTGTACCTTTCCGTCTTCTATTTTCCCCAAACTCTCTCCTTTGCTTTCTCTTTTCCCTTCAATACCTCGGTCCATACCTTCCAACTCTTTTTTCAATCTTTCATAAATTTCCTTTGCTCTTAATCTACTTGTAATCTTATACCTTCTTTGTTTATATGAATATGACAGTCCTTCAATCCGTTCCCACTTATATGTTATTTTATATTTCTGGAGTAATTGCGTTAAAAACTTGTATTCTTGCCTCCTTTTTAATATTTCATATGGAATGTCTTTAAACACTTTTATTGCCCTGTCACCCAACATTAATTGTTTTTCATAACTTCTCTGAATTAACCGGTCTCGTATTCTTGATCTGGTGAAACAAATTACCACATCCCTCGACCATCCTTTTTCCTTTGCTATTTTCGAACTTACTCTAAAAATCTTATCCACTTCCTGTTCCATCTTATCTATCTCTATTTCCACAAATGTCGCCAAAATTGGAATTAATCTTTCATATAAGTTTTCATTTGCCGCTTCTGGAAGCCCTCTTAACTTGACACATCTATCCCGATATCTAAGTTCTTGATAATTTATTTGTAATTCTTCATGACTTTGTCTTAATTCCAATGCTTCCTTAACTTTCTCTAATTCGGTTGTCCTTGTTTGTAATTCTTGAACTTCTTCTTTTATCTCACCCATTTCTTTATTCATCCCATCTAATCTTTTCCCAATATTTTCAATCTCCTTCTTTATATCAGCTTTTATTTCTGATCTCATTTCTTTCAACTCTTGCCTCATTTCCTGTTTAAAACTTTTAATTTCTCTTAAAATTTCTGTCACCTGTTGGCCCATTTCTACAGAGGTTCTTCTCCCCTGCTCTATTGGTTGTAACTGCAGTTGAGTTTGAGCTTTACTGCCTCTTCTCACTCCTGAAGCCATTATAATTAAACTACTAATGAAATTTAATAAATAAATCTCCTTCTCACCAGCAGGTGGCAATCTTGTATCATTTAAAAAGTTCTGTCCAGTATTTCACAAGTTAATTGCCACTTGTCGTATTCTTTCAGAATATATTTCTAACTTAAGCCTAGACCAAGGTCACATTATCCAAAACAATACTCCTTCAGAACTCTGCTGGTCTTTTCAACATCTGTGAAAGAGAGAAACTAATCTCTAACCTTTTTTTTTTCTTCCCTCCTTCTATATCTTCCCGACAGTCACCCCTTATTTTCTAACAATCCTTTTCAATCTCTCTCTCTTCTCTCCTTTATTTCTCTTTTTTTTACCTATTCACGATTAATTATAAGTAATCTCAAAATCATTACATAAATATATAAACAACACTTCACTTTATCACTTTATCACCAGCAAAATCAATGAATTAATTACACTGTCTTCTTAAACCTAATACCAAAGTCACGAAATTGATAAATTTAATTTATGACAGGAATCCTCTAAATTCCGACTGCAGATTCAAAATCCGTAATAATATATCGTCTGACCTATACCCAACTTTCACAAGCCTTGTCTGTTTACACTGATTTCTCCGTGCTTCTCTCTCTGCAAATTTTCGCCGTGTCACCGCCTGTTCGTCTTCTATTAAATCTTAAATAATATCCAAGAAAAGAACTTTCGGAAAATAACAATAATTTCTACAGCGAGCTCCCAGCGGTGACCCGCGAACTAGCTGTACCGTCCATTCCGTATTCCAAGTCCTTGGTATTTCTTACCGGCTTTCTCTATCCTCTAACTTTCAGGTTTCCTTGTCGCCTGTCAAGTCTTCTAAATCTCCTGTCTGGTTTAAATGTCCAATTTCTTCCCGTTTTACAAGCGATATTGGTGTTTTATTACAACTGACGTTTAACTTTAGATAACAAATGTTTCTCTATATCTCAAGTGTCTGTTATTTAATTATTTATTTTCGGCGAGCTCAAACGCCATATTCGCGTACATCTTCCTACCTTCTTCTTTCTTCTTTTTCAGTCCTTTCTTCGCGTGAGCTCAAGCCTAAATAAAAAATAGTTCACCAATATATAATCCCCAATAGCCAGGCATCCTCGATTTAATTACTTCTCAATGAAGAGGGTGATTTACTGCCGGTCAACATATATTCCGTCTCGTTACTTCCCTCTCCCACTAGATCTATCTCTCCAGTCCTTTTTCACTTTGAATCGCCCCTTCTTCTTCTATCCTTGATTCAAATATTTTGTTTAAAGATCGGTCACTCCTAACAGTTTGAGAAATTTATGATGGATTTTAGATTTGGCTCAGCTTCTTGCAATATAAACTCACCACATTAAAAAAAGTTTCGGACGCCGTAATTTGCCATCAGCCACTACGACGTGCGGACATGGTGCTCTTCGGTCCCCTCGCTCTATTCCAGCTTCGGAGCCTCTAAAGTAAAGAATCCTCCAGCCTTGAGAGCGGAATCGGACCCCCGACGAGCCCTTTGGATCCCCTTTACCGGGGGGTACTTGCCACCTGTCTGGCAAGGCGGTTATCCGCACGGGGTGTCAGAATCAGCGAGAGCTCTTCGCTGTTCTGGCGATCACGGCGCCATTGAAACCCGGAAGTCCTAAAAGTTTTTTTAAGGTAAAGACGAAGAAGAGAGTCAAAAGAAGAAGTGGGAGGAGGTACTTATCAGTTCTGAAGAAAAAAAGAAAGCTACCGAGCTCCGGAACAGACACAAGGTGTGACTAGGTCAACAGACGAAAAGAAACTGAAGGGGGAATGTAGCTTGGCAGTACTGAGCATGTGCAGTATGTGGGAGGGGAGAGGCTTCCCGCCAAGCTCCTGAGCTCTGGAACATTCCGTGGTTGCCTCTGCACACACGCGAAACCCATTGTGTCAGGCACAGAGACCACGAAGAAGAATAAGGGATACCTCTTATAATAAGGGACACCTGGTAATCCTGCAGTAGCTCCCTCAGTATTTTCTCCATGAGGCAATTGCTCCTTTCTGTTTCCTTATGGAGGCCAGCCTGGCAAAGAGGGAATGCTGTGGCTGTGAATGCTCCTGAATACAGTCAGCCCTCCATATTCACTAGGGCTAGTGGCTCAGGACCCCCACAAAAGCGAGAAAATCACAAATATCAAAATATGTATATGTCTGTGGGAAGGTGGCTGAGCCATGTTGGGGAGAATGGGTCAAAGAAAGAGAGTGGTCAGTATGGTGACCCTATACTTTCTCTCTCTTGCCCATCTCCTTCTTTGGTATAGGGGGCAACGAGAGAGGGTTTGGAGTGCTGAGAAATTGAGCTGTGAGCCATTCTCAGTTGGCCAGGCAGTGACTGGTGAAGGAGGAGGAGGAGGCGGAACATAAGTATATTTTTAAAGAACTATGTAGCTTGATCGGAGCTGCCAGGAGGGAAAGTTCCCTCAGAAAAGAAGGCGGGGGAAGGGGTTGGAGAAATTCACAAATAATCAAATTCATGAAGGTGAAACCTGCAAATGTAGCTAACTGTAATTCAAGAGATGCATTCAGCATCTCCTGTGCCTCTATAAGGTGTCCTGGGCCTCATTCCTCAGTTTGCACACAGCTTCACTGATGCATCTAGCAAAACAGATGTTTGCTTGAGTCGACGGGACAGCCAGATTGGTCCTGGCTTTTCTTCAAATATTTGAAAGCAGTTTCTCCTCTTTTGCAGGTCAGCTGAGACCAGCCTCAGCAGCCTGTGTTGTCTATGCAATTTTTACTGTCTAGTTTCTTTTTTCAGGGACAGGGTGAGTAGTCAGAGATGTCACATTCAAATAAATATTCAAATATTTATTTGCTCTTTTCCCTGCAGCGAGGAGAAGGGGAACTGGAGCAGATGGGAGCCAATACTTCTGAGTTCTCCCAAAGCATAAAAACCCGAACTGTCCCAAAGTATAGGCATAGCTTTTAAGAAATGCACACACAAAAGTTGTTCCACAATGATTGGTGTAGATTTATGCTTAATGTTTCTCATTGAATAAGTAAGCAGAAAGTCCAGTGATAAAGTCATGCCAGTAATAACCTGCAATATTTCCCTCTTAAAACATTCAGTTCAGTGAGAGAGACCTTTTAAGAAATGACCATATAAAAGTCAAAGTTACTTATATCTTTAAATTGTTACTACAGTTCCTGGGTCTCGCTTGAGGTGACATTAGATATCATTTTGATATCAACCATTTGGCCTACTATACTCCTCTGTTCTCCATGTGCTTGCGAGGCCCCCAGACAAGCACGCGAACAGGCTCGGTCACTAATTGCTGGAATACAGGCTGGCCAGAAATAGCCAAACTGCCGCTTCAGGAGACCTCAAGGCAAGTACCCTCATTACATATGCATGCAACTTACAAAGAACTCCCTGCCCCGAGCAGGCAGCTTGATTAGAAGAATCCTCACCTGTCAAGCGCTCTGCATTTGCATACTGTCTATTCCATTGTCAATTCGGAACTAACTCAATCATGCTAAATTCGGACCTTTTGGAGGCTTTGTCCCCAGGCCAAAACTCATTGTTTTCCCCAAGCACGGACTAGCTTGTGGCTACATTTTCCTCTATACAAACCCCTCACTTTGTGAGCTTCTTTGGATCGCTCCCGATTTCCATCCCGCCTTGCTGCCGCTGTGCCTGGCGAGCCTTCCCCTTAGTCCCACATACTGAGACTACGCACCCTTGAACTTTCACAGAGATCTACCTGGCTTCAGGACAGCTGTAGTATCACCCAAATCAACAATCCCTCTTAAAAATCCCTCTGTCCCACTCCAACCTTTATTTCTTTAGTTCTCTGCATGAGTGTGTTGCATACACTGTTTGACTGTATTTTAATAAAAACCACAATTATTATTTCACTTCTGTCTGCTCCTTGACTTGGCCTGACCCCGTAGACATTGAGTAAAAGATTCCGCTCCATTGCCCTGCCTCTCGTTTTGCTAGCTTGTGCTCTTGGCTAATTTCCCCCAACTTATATAATTGAGAGCGCATTTAGGTGTCCCTCCCGGGACCCCCAGAAAACAGGGTAACAACATTCCTAAAGCTGTAAATGGGATTTATAAACACTGAAAGATGCATTCCAGTGTAAATAGGAGGTGCTCTGCTCATCTGGTTCTCGTTTAGACAATTAGCAAAATGCACTGGAGAAATGAACAGGGCTGAACAGCAAGTATTCCTTCTGAAACATTAAGCCAGCCACTACATTAGCCAAGGGCTCTGGGGAATAACATTGGGTGGGTTAGATGACTGTTTCACAGATAATCAGAATCTAGGAGATTATCGAAATCTTTGAGAACAGACAAGCACTCATATGCCATTTTGAAGAAAGCTTTTCACCATGAGCTTTTATATGGCTTGGCATTAATGCAAACACAAATTGAAATATCTTTTTCAACAAGATAATTGCTTCCACATTTTATTAAGCAAACTTTTCCTTGAAGCCCTCTGTGATAATGTCTGCCTTTGGATGATCAAGATCTTGTTTTAATAAGACAGTATATATGCATGGGCCCAGCCTCTTTGCTCCTCGTTTAAATCTACTATATAAAAGCCAGTGTTTCTCTGTGCATTTGTCTGTCTGCGTCAGGCGGGCGAAGACCTTATATGACTGGCTGTGTGAGAAGACCTCATATGATTGGCTGGCTGTGAAGATTCTATGGAGTCCTGGGGTTGGAAGTTTAGGGAGGGGCCTTTAGAATTCTCAGCCAGAGAGCTCTTGGTTGCTTTGGAGATGAGGCCTACTATCAATAAGGATGCCAGAAAACTTTTGGGAGTCATATGTGAGAAAAATTAAAGTGACATACATAATACAGTTACAAGGTCTTCTTGCCTCACACAGTAGATTGTATGGGTCCATATGTGAGGAACCTTAAAGCTGAAATTCAAAACAAAAAATGCTTCCGGAAAAACATAAAGCCATTGCACAAATTCAACAGAAAGCAAAAAATAAGAATAAGAATAAGAATTTTAAAAAAATCCAAAGCCAGTACATCAACAGTGTAAGAGAACACAGATTGGATTGGGGAATATGGGGATAAGTTACAGGTACTGGAATAGGTCAATTGCAATGGAGATGAGGCCTAGCAGCAAGGAGGAGACAGTGTGTTCCCTCAGGAACCCAACCTCTGTATGTTAACAACTCTGACTACAGATTGGATTGGGGAATATGGGGAAAAGTTACAGGTACTGGAATAGGCTGGTTGCTATGAAGACAAGGCCTAGAAGCAAGGAAGAGGACAGTGTAATCCCTCAGGAACCCAAACTGTGTATGCAAATAACTCTGAATACAGGTTGCATTGGGAAATGTGGGAAAAAGTTACAGGTACTGGAGAAGACAGTTGGATGAGTTCTTAAAGGAAAATAAAATCCCGGGCAATGCTGGGTAAATACGCTAGTAGAATCATAGAATTGCAGAGATGGAAGAGACCACAAGGGCCATTGAGTTCAAGCACCTGCCATACAGAAGTATACCATCAAAGCAATCCCAACATATGGCCATCTAGCCTCTGTTTTAAAATCTCCAAAGAAGGAGATGCCACCACAATCCAAGGTAGTGCATTCCATCGCCAAACTGCTCTTACAGTCAGGAAGTTCTTCCTAATGTTTAGACAGAATCTTTTTTTCCAGAACTTTCAAGCCATTGCTCCATGTCCTAGTTTCTGGAGCAGCAGAAAACAGGCTTGCTCCATCCTCCATATGACATAGAATAATGGAAGCATAGTGTTGGAAGAGACCACAAGGGCCATCCAGTCCAACTCCCTGCTATGCAGGAACACACATCAAAGCAATTCCTAATAGATGGCCATCCAGCCTCTGCTTAAAAACCTCAGAAGAAGGAGACTCTACCACACTCTGGGGCAGCATATTCCACTGCTGAATAGCTCTGACTGTCAGGAAGTTCTTCCTGAGGGTCAGGTAGAATCTCTTTTCCGGCAGCTTGAATCCATTGCTCCTTGTCCTAGTCCTTGTCCTAGTCTCTGGAGCAGCGGAAAACAAGCCCACTCCTTGACATGACATCCCTTCAAATATTTGAACATGGTGATCATGTCCCCTCTTAACCTTCTCTTCTGCAGACTAAACATACCCAGCTCCCTAAGCCGTTCGTCATAGGGCATGGCTTCCAGAACGTTCACCATTTTGGTTGCCCTCCTCTGGACACGTTCCTTTTTGAATTGAGGTGCCTAGAACTGGACACAATATTCTAGATGAAGTCTACCCAAAGCAGAATAGAGTGGTACCATTACCTCCCTTGATCTAGACACCATACTCCTATTGATGCAACCAAGAATTGCATTGGTTTTCTTGGCTGCTGCATCACACTGCTGACTCATGTTCAGCTTGTGATCTACCAAGAATCCTAGATCCCTTTCACACATACTGCTATCCAGCCATGTGTCCTCTATCCTATATTTGTGCATTCCATTTTTTTCTGCCTAAGTGCAGAACCTTACATTTCTCTCTGTTGGAATTTATTTTGTTAGCTTTGGCCCAGCTCTCCAATCTGTCAAGGTCATTTTGAAATGTGATTCTGTCTTCTAGGATATTAGCAATTCCTCCCAATTTGGTGTCATCTGCAGATTTGGTCAGTGTGCCTTCTACTCCTTCATCCAAGTCATTGATGAAGATGTGGAATAGCACTGGTTCCAGGACAGAACATGGTGGCACCCCCCTAGTCACTTCTCTCCAGGATGAAAAGCAGCCATTGGTGAGCAAACTTTGGTTTCGGTCAGTCAACCAATTAC
>CAOKZL010002647.1:0-174330 GCA_948472985.1 Iguana delicatissima | reverse complement strand
TTAGATATTATTAATATTACTAAAATAAAGATAAGAAAGAAGGATAAGACGAGTAGATAGGTAAAAAATAGTCTAAGTGATAATATTATATTAAGTAATAATGGGTCCAAGTGGAGTTGATATTTCAGATAGTGTAGGCCTTAGATTCATTTAGAGTGTTTTTTTTCCTCTTTTTTTTAAAGATATAGACGTAAGAACGAGGTTTATATTATCATGGTAGGAGAAATATACACTGTTTGCCAAATAGAGGTGGTTTTATTTTCTGTGAAATTTAGGTGAAAATAGGAGTGAGCAGGATAGATAAAAAGGAATAAAGGTAAAATAACACCCCCCGGCAATATTAAATGAAGTCAAAGGATGAAAGTAGAGAGAATGTGAAATTTTGTAAGTATGAATGTGATTATTAGTGTAAAATGTGGTATTAAATGTAATATAATGTGGGTTTTTTTCTTTTGTTTTTGTTTAGTTTTGTTTGTCAGATTTGTTAGTTATATTAGTTTGTCTTTGTTATTGGTAGAATTAAAGTGTTTTGTAGTATGTTGTCATGGATGTTTGTATATTTTTTATGTTTTTCTTTATGTTTTTTTCTTTCTTGTCTTTTTTGTGCAATTAATAATAAAATTTATATTTTAATAATTAAAAAAAGATCAAAACAAGAGAAAAATTGGAACTAGAAGAAATAACGTTAAGTTACAGTTACAGACAGTTAACTGAAAAGTTTCAAATGGACTTAAAGACATATGGAATAGAATCAAAAGAGAAAACGGGGATTATTACATGGCTGTTTGAAAATCCCCCTCATTTATTATCACATATATATCAAGAAATAATACAACAAGAAAGGGAAGAAGAAACAAGTCAGCAATGATCTTATGGGCTCAAAATATTGGACATTCAATTCAGTTAGAATTCTGAGAAGAAAGTTGGAAAAAGACACAAAAATTTACAGTTGCTCAGAATTTAAAAGAGAACTATTACAAACTGTTTCACAGATGGTACATGACACCAGACAAATTAAAAAAGATTTATGATACAGGTACCGGTCTGTGTTGGAAGTGTCAGAAAGAGGTTGGTACGATATATCACATGTGGTGGTCATGTCCCAAAGCTAAGAAATATTGGACTGATGTACATAATAAAATTTGTGCTATAATGAAAGTTCAGTTTGCCAAGATACCGGAATTGTATTTATTAAATATGACAAAGGTACTTGATGGTACTGAAGTAAAGAAATATTGGCGAATAATTCTTTATATGATAACAACAGCCTGGATAGAATATGCAAAGCTTTGGAAAACTCAACAAATATCTACAATAGAACAATGGTGGGGAACATTTACGGAAAATAGAAATGCTGATATAGTTTCACAGAAACTAAAGGGGAAAACAGACGATGAGATCAAAAAGGAATGGCAGATTGTAATGGGTAATTGCTGGGCACTGTTAAATGAAGATTAGTGATTCATGGTTAAGATAACTAATGAGGGGGCTACTGATATAAACCATGGAACTGCAATGTAGAGAATGAAATGCAAGAACTATCATGTAACATTATCAGCATAAAGCGGTACATTGATATAACTGTGTTAAGAGATGTTGGAAATGAAATCTAGATCAGTGTGGAAGATCAAAAATATTTCATGTAAATTTACAGTAATAATGTTTGTTTTATATGTGAAATTTGAATAAAATGATATAAAAAAAATTTAAAACCATACATTCTTTGAATTTCATCATGTATTTCTTTCCAAAACTTTTTTGCTATTTTGCAGGTCCACCACATATGAAAAAAAGATCCCTCTTTCTCATCACATTTCCAGCATTTTCCATTCCCATTTCCTGTTTTTTTCCCCAGTTTTACAGGCGTCATATACAACCTATCACTCGTTTCTCAAGATGGCCATCAGAAGTAGCCAACACAGCAGCTAACTCTTCTCCGACTGAGGGAATGTAGTGGTAAGCCCTTTACTTATTTTTTTTCTTCCCTTGAGAACGCCAGGGCCAGAGGCAAAGGAATGGGAAGGGAGAACTCTGGAGGGGAATCAAGGAGAGAGTTATTTGTGTTTTTTCCATTTTCACGAGGGTTCTGTACCCCGAACTTGCAAATGTGAAGGAGCTACTATATAAGGAATAAATTCCATGCTTGAGATATAAAGACTGTGAATATTCAGGCAAAGTATTTAAAAAGAGGAAGGCGGAATAAAAATATTAATAAGATAAAGGGGGAGAATGGAGAAATTGTATATGAGAGCAATAAAATAAGTGAAACCAGGGCAAAATTTTATGAGGGAAGTGTAAAATCAAAAAAATAAATATTCAGACTAAGTTGAAGGAGGATCAGAGAAGACAATTAAATGCTCTGATTAGGGAGGAAGAAGTAGGGAAAGTGATTTATGATTTGAAAAGTATCAAATTCACTGGCCCAGACAGGTTTACAAGTAACTTTTATAAAATATTCAAAAAAGAATTGAGCAATTACATGACTAAAATATTTAATGAAATAATCGATACAAAAGAAATACCCAGCACTTGGAAGACAGCAGAAATTACTTGGATTTTGAAACCTAATAAAAATCCAATAATCATATTGTCCCATCACCATTTGCAATCAAGATTACAAAATTTTCACCAAAATTTTGTCAATAGATTTGATTTTTTAAATCAAACTTAATAGGGGGGATCAGTACAGTTTTATTAAAAGGAGAACTATTGAGGACTTGTTTTAATATTCTATACAATTCTAACCATAACAACAACAACAACAACAACACAACAATATAAAGTTGCCCCAGTAAAATTAGATGTGTATAAGGCTTTTGAATCAGTGAATCACAATTATTAATATAGAATTTGTCATGAATTTGGACAGGGAAGCAAATTTAGTGATGCAATAAGAAAAATATATACAGAAAATATAGTAAATAGGACTGATTCAAGGAATATTAATGGAATGAAACAAGGTGCCTCTCTCTCCCTTATTACTTATATTAGCAATAGAGACATTTACCAACAATATCAGGGATGAAAAAGAAATACAGTGAATTTCATTTTGGTAAAGAGCAATTGAAAATAGATTTATTTGCAGATGATGCATTGATAACAACACAAGAGGCCTATCCAACTGTAAATAAATTAATAGAAATAATTCAGACATTTGAGAAGATGTCAGAACTTACAATTAATATACATAAATTGAAAATAATGCTTTTAAATGCTAAATGAGAAGAGCAGAGGAGAATAAAACTTATTTCTGAATTGAAATGGGGGGAATGAGGAGGTATTTAGGAGTAAATATAACAAAAAACATAAATAATATTATACAAGGCAATTATAATCGTTATGGAAAAAATAAAAATTAAGATGAAGAAATGGCCGAGTGAAAATTGGAATATGCTCTTAAAAATAAGAACGTTTAAAATAATGCTTTTACCCAACTTTTTATATTTATTCCAAACAATTACTGTGAGGATTTCCTTTAAAATAATAAGGGACCGAAATAGGATGATTGAAAAATGGATTTTAGAGTGCATTATTATATGGACATCAAGAGGAAGGGAGTTGGGGCAACACAAATGTTTAGAATTGTAGACTTTGGATATGAAAGGGGAACAAAATGGGTAAGGCTAGAAAGACAAATAATACAAAGTGTACCTTGTTAATTAAATTCTATGGTAAGGGAAAGAAGGAAAAAGGAGTTTGATAGGCCTCTCAGGTTTAAGTAGCCATGGATGGAAAAAATGGCAAAAGATAATGAGAACTGGAAATCCTAAATTGAATGTTTATATATAAGTAATGATGATGATTTAGGGAAAATATTGAAATATGTGAAGTAAAATGGTTATAGAGTAATAGGAGATTTGTTCAATGAGGAAAGGAAGCCATGAGCAGTGGAAAGGTTAATTGACTTAATTGGAAAGCAGTATTGGCTCTATGTTGGTTGTATAAAAAAAACACTGTGTGAAATAATTTAAAAATAAAAGACAACAGTATAACATTCTTAGACGACACATTAAAAAGGAAAATAAGTGGGGTAGAGGATTGATTGGGAAAATATATAGAGTAATGTTAGGATGTCAATTTAGAATTATCAATGGTTTGACAGAAAACTGGGTAAAGGATCTAAAGATGAATAGGAAAGATGTACAATTATGAGTCTGAGAAGTAAAGAGACATAAAAAAACCAGGATAAGAGATCAACAGTGAAATTGACTGAGAAATAGTATAGGACACCTCATGAATTATCATTTATAAGAGAAAATCTATTGCCAAAGTGCTGGCATAGGTACAGGGCTACAGGATTGTGTAGTGGGAATGCCTTTTTGTTCAAAAATGTTGGTGTGAGGTTACAAGGAAGATTAACAGAATAATTGGGAAGGATGTACAGCTGAATAAAGAAAATTGTATAACATTAAATTTGAAAAAAAGGGAATGAGAAATAATAAAGAAAATATAGGGAGGACAGGAAGAGGGAGAGTAGGCAGGGGGAAAATGTGTAATATTATGCACCGAAGAGAATGACCAGACCAGAATGACCAGAATGGCCTAAATGACCAGGAGCCAGAAGAAATCTGATTGGAAGCCAGGGACATTGTCAGGGAGGAATGCAAAAAGACACTAAGTATTGCCTCCCTCCCCCAAAAAAAAGATAGAGCAAGAGAGAGAGAGAGAGAGGGTCAGTGGATGACAGATGAAATCCTTCAAGCAGTTAAGGACAGACAAAAAGCAGAAGTAAAAGATGAGAGAAATAGGGTCGGAAGATTGACCCTTGTGCATGAAGACAAAGGCCCCTTCCGCATGTGGCGAGGGAAACGCTCCCTGCCACTACTCATTGGCTTTTTGGTGGGTCTGTTTGGGTCCGTCCTGATGAGGAGCACTGCGAGCTCGTCGCTCTGCACTGCTCCGGCATCCAAAATGGCGGCTTCCGGTTGGTGGAGGCTCCCGACCAACTGCTGAAGCTCACCAGCCTAAAGCCCAACCCCAGCAGATCTGCAGGCATGCACTGGTGCATGCCTGCAAATCTGCACTGGAGCGCGGGAATGGAGTGGCGTGCTCTGTGCTTTTGAAAAACCTGTTTTTAAAAAGCACGCTGCGCAACCACTTCAGGTCGCTCTGGAGCGGACTGAGGTGCGGAACTTTGACAACTAGTCCGATCCAATCTGCTTCCCAGGTGCGAACGACCTCCGTCAGAGGTTGCACCACGCCGTTCTACTTACCTCATGGGGAAATGGCCAAAGACAGCTACTATAATAATCAATGCAAATAAATAGAAGATGACAACAAAAAAGGAAAGAAACCTCTTCCACAAGATTTAAGAAATCAAATGGAAATTTAAACCAAGAGTGGCGACGCTTTACAATCAGCAGGGGAACACATTACATGAACAAGCAGAAATAAAAAGAAGATGGAATCAATACACGGCAGAACTATATAAAAGAGATGAAATGATGACAGATTCATTCAAGGAAGAACAACTTGAAGATGAATCTACAGTTTTAGAAAGTGAAGTGGAAACTGTACTTACAGCACTTAGGAGAAATAAATTACCAGGAACAGACTGCATGCCAATAAATCTGCTTCAAGCAACAGAAACAGAATCTAATCTACTTCTAACTAAAATCTGTCAATAAATATGGAAAACAAAAGAATAGCCCACAGATTGGAAAGGCTCAATATACATTCCAATCCCCAAGAAAGGGGACACCAGGGACTGCAGTAATCCTAGGACCATTGCACTAATTTCCCATGCAAGCAAAGTCATGCTCAAAATTTTACAACAAAGATTTCTACCATATATGGAGCAAGAAATATCAGATGTCCAAGCTAGATTCAGAAAAGGAAGAGGCACTACAGATCATATGGCAAACGTACATTGGATAATGGAACATTCCAAAAAATTTCAAAAGAAAATCAGCCTGTGCTTCACAGATTATAGCAAAGCCTTAAATTATGTAGATCATGAGAAACTATAGATCTCTCCTAAAGAAATGGGTACCCTACAGCATTTAATTGTCCTGATATGTAATCTGTACGTACAACAAGAGACTACTGTTAGGACAGAATATGGAGAAACAGAATGGTTTTCAATTGGCATGGGAAACAGCCTGCATTTTATTACCCTATCTGTTTAACTTGAACGCTTAACATACAGAGGTGGCTGGGGTGGTTGGCATGGCTGGGGCGGCTGGGGCTCATGCTCCAGGCACCAATGTCAGGAGGGTACCCATTACTACTCGCCCCACCCACCACTGCCTGCCACTTGCCCTGCCCACATTTGCTTGTCACTCACCTCATCCATCTCCACTTGCCCCTCCCCTGCCCACTGCCGCTCGCCCCACCCCCACTGCCACCTCCACTCACCCCACCTTGACTGTCACTTGCCCCGCCCACCTCCATTTGCCCCCTACCTGGCCGCCACTTGCCATGCCCACTCCTGCCTCTCGCCCTGCTCATCTCCATCCACCCCTCCCCTGCCCACTGCCACTTGCACCACCCCCACTGTCAGTCGCCCTGCCCACTTCCTCCCACTGCTTGCTCCGCCACCTCCACTCACCCCTCCCCTGCCTGCCACCACTCATCATGCCCACTCCCGCTGCTTGGCCTGCCCACTTCTGCCTGCAGCTCGCCCTGCCCACCTCCATTCACTCCTCCCCTGCCCAGCATCGCTCACCCCAGCCCAAGTGCTGCTCACCCCACCCACTTCCACCCATGGCTTGCCCCACCTACCTCCCCTAGCCCCTCCCCTGCCCTCTGCCACTCACCCCACCCACCTCCATTCATCCCTCCTCACCTGCTGCCACTCACCCCACCCACTTCTGCCACTTGCCACACCCACTTCTGCCCACCACTCACCCTGTCCACCTCTTCTCACCCCACCCCCTTGCCGCAGGTGCTGTTAAAGGTCAGCATGCCACTGTTAACATATCATATGTAAAGAAAGATTAGACTTGGAGGAAAGCATATGAAAATTGGAGGAAGGAACATCAACAATTTAAGATATGCAAATGATACCATACTACCATAAAATAGCAAAGAGTTAGAATGATTACTGAAGAAAGTCAAGGCAGACTTTACACATGAATTTTAAGAAAAAAATAATGAGCACAGATGATGTACGTAACTTCAAAGCAGACAATTAACATGCTGAAATAGTTTTTTGAGGTTTTCCATAACTTGACTTAGTCATTGATGAGAATGGAGACTGTAGTGAAGATTTCAGAAGAAAATTAGGAACTGGACGGCACCTATGAAGGCACTATAGAAGATTCTGAAGTGTACGGATATATCATTGGATACTAAAGTTAGAATTGTTCATGCCATTGTACTTCCAATTTCTATGTGTGCTGTACTTGTGAAAACTGGACAGTGAAGAAAGCCAAGAGGAAGAAGAACAACTCCTTTGAAAGGTGATGCTGAAGAAGAGTTATATGGATACTGTGGTTTGCTTCAAAGACAAATGAATAGGTCTGAGAGCAAATCAAATAAGAGCTGGCATAGTGTAGTGATTTGAACATGGGACTATAATCCAGGAGACTAGGGTTCAATTCCCCGCTTAGCCATGGAAACCTACTGGGTGACTGTGGGTATGTCACACACTCTCAGCCCCGGAAAACCCCATTATTGTTTCACCTTAGGGTCACCATAAATTGGAAACCACTTGAAGGCACAGACCAACAGCAAAGTAAACTAAGCTTGATCTCTACCAAGATGACTATACCAAGACAAAATGACTAAATTGAAACTGTCATACTTCAGACATATCATGAGAAGACATGACTAACTAGAAAAGACAATAAGGCTTGGTAAGGAAGAAGGCAGTAAGAGGAAGGCTACATTACAGCTGGATAGACTCAATCGAGGAAGCTATGGCCCTGAGTCAGCAAGATTTCAGCAGGGTTGTGGGTGATAAGGAGACTTTGGATATTACAAAGAAGTAAAATAAGTCGTATTTCACACGCAAGATGAAATTAAATTTGTACTGTCTGTTTTTAATGCTGAAACTTCTCTTATTGGTAGCATCTTAAGTACTGAATTCTCTTGAGGCTAAGCATCCAAATTACCTTGATTTCTAGCATTTTATCTCTGTACCTAGTGACAACAGAAAAGAGCAACGCAAAAGAGCATTCCTGTCACAGTCTGCTAGAGGGGTATAAATCAGTTTTCTTCCCAGGCAAATTTAAAGCAAAAAATTAAAAAAGTAAAAGTCCATTAAATCTAACAACCACCCAAGCATTTCTAACTTTCTGGATTCTAAAAGCCATGATAAATACCTAAGACATGACAACATCTAATACATTTTATAATGACTTCAGAATGAGACATTTTGGTTTCTTCTTTCTATCATATATCTGGCTTACATACAGCCACTTGCTGAGTAGACCACTTCCTATGTAGATAATTCAGGAAGTATATTATTATAATTTTTGAAGGTTTTGCTTCAAATGATATTAATCCTTTTAAAATACTGTATTTACCGATGTATAAGGCTCAGTTTTGCCCCCAAAAAATCCTGTTTGAAAATGGGGTACGTTTTATACACCAGTGTGTCTTATACGCCAGCAAATATCCTCCCATCTCTAGGTGGCACGATTATGCCGCAAATCATTGACAGGTTTTTCCCATCAATGACTGGTTATTGCGCCACCCTCCTGCAACATGCCTGCACTTATCTTCACTATGGAGGTCCTGGAAGTGTAATGGCTGTGCTTCCTGCCCCAGAGCAGCCAGGGACAGTACCTGGCTGTGCTGTGGAAGGAAGAGGCATGGCCATCGTGCTTCCTGGTTCCTGCAGGCAGCCAGTGCAGAGGGGAGTGCTCCATTGTGCTCCTCTCTTGGGAAAGCTACTGCTGCCATCGTCACTGGGTGCCACTGAGACAGAGGTAAGCTGTGGAAAGAGCTTACCTCTGCATATTGTTTGTTTAAGTGGCTTATGCTTATTCCAGTTAGTTATGCAACTAAGTTATTATACTTTTGTGTACAAAGTTATCAATATTTGCAGACTCAGAATACTAATAATAATAAAAAACGCTGCAAAGGACCTGCTCCCTGTGCCCTTGCCCTTGAGAAAAGGCTTGTACCTTGGGTAATTTTTTTAAAAAAAAATTGAATAAGGAAAGAAAAGAAGGAAGAGACAAAGAAAAGCAATATAAAAAACACAATAATGGAATATGCTGCCTTGGAGTGTGGTACAGTCACCTTCTTTGGAGGTTTTTAAGCAGAGGCTGGATGGCCATCCGTTCGGAATGCTTTGACGTGTGTTCCTGCATAGCAGAGGGTCTCTTCCAACTCTATGATTCTATGCCTGAACTCTGCATCTTGAGTAATTCTTGAGTATTTGCCACCACCAACCTCCCACTTTCTGGGCACCCCAAGCTGATGACAGGGTTGGAGGTCACTGAGGGATCACTTTGCCCTTTAGCCAATTCTGGCTTTCCTCAGAGTCCTTTCCTGCTCTTCCACCAAACATAAGAAATCCCACAAGCACACAAGACACAAATGAGGATGGGAAAGAAGAGTTTGTAATTAGCTTAAGAATTTGTACAGTTATAAAAGCAAGTTACATTTAAAACACCTTTGGAACTGACAGCCACCAAGAGAACATCAGAGAATCCCCAGTGCTTCTAACTGAAAGCTTACCACCACAGCCTTACTAGAATGGGCATGTTGTATGCCACCACAGGGCAGGCACCACTGCTGCCAGGCCTACGTGAGTGGCTGCTTGGCCTAGGTCTGGGGTAGTCTCATGGTGGCTATGCCATCACAAGACATTGGTGGGAGATCTGGCATGATCTTGTTCAGTCTCAGGGGACCTCAAATTTTTTGTGAGACTTCTCAGGATACCCAAGAGGCCTATATATAGCCTTGCAGACTGTCCTATCTCAGTCCTGACACAGCTGATAAATAAAACAAAACAAACTAAAAATATCTCCCGGCTTGTTACTTACTTCCAGGCAGTAAGCAAGGAGTCATAAATAAAGTCCAACATAAACAAAGTCCAGCAGGGTTTCACAGCAAGCGAGTGTCCAAGGTCAATCCGAGCATTTCTCAAGGCATCCAGAAAAGTTGCAGATCAGATAAGCTCTGACAACTCCTGGAGAGGAAGGATGCCAGCTAAATAGGTCCCGAGCCTAGTGCAACTGAGACTTGATTGTTGCCGGTTATAAATCCTGAGAGAGTGATGCTGGCTCTCTCTTTGCTTCTGCTTCCAGACCCATGGACTCTGAGTCAGAGTCCATGGGTCTGGAAGCAGGGCATGACACAGACTTAGTGGTTGGCCAGTTTCTGCTGGACTTGCAGCGCAGCCCACTCTCCCACTGTCAATACCACTTGCTTTCATGCAAATTGCCAGGCTGCTTCTGGTCATCTTTGGAGGCCAGGAAGGAATTTTTCCAGGTAATTGTAACTCTTTTTTTTGTGTGTGTGCCTTTCCTGGGGTTTCCCCCATTTCATGTGGGACTCATGGGAGGACTAATCATCTTAGCATTGCTAACTGTGGATGGATTTCTTGCTCGGCTTTGTCACAACTGAAGGATATGAAAGGGAAAGGGGAAAATCCAACATGATTTAAACAGGAAGGAGGGAAGCCCTGGAACTGCTGGACGATTGGTGGAAGAGGGGCTAAACTGTAGTCTGGACATCTGCAGACTGCCTTCCCTTGAATGAGTTGTTTTCCTTGCCCCAAAGATTGAAAAATGTGGCAAACATTGCCAGGTACTTACCAGGCACCCATTGCTTAATGCCCTGCTTGAGCATGTCTTGGACTGGAAACCATGCAGCCAGTGTCTCCTTTCCTTTTTCCTACATATTATATGCTAAGGGAAAGGTATGTCAATGTATCCGACTGGTATTTGTTGTAGTAAAGTGGTCATTCCACCTATCCCATAATACGGTGTCTGCCCTTTCTCTGTCTTTGCACAACAGTCCCTTACCATTTACACAGTAGCAGACATTCTATTCTCAAGTCTCCCGTGGCAAGGAAGCAAGCCGAGAGTCTGGCCCTTCAAGTGTCTTAGCTGCTACCAGTCCTTCCTCAAACTCAGAACTGGCAGTGTAACAGGAACAAGAGAGAATGAGGGTGGGGAGTAAAATCTGTGCCTTTAAAAAAAAAAAATCTGCTCCTCCCCACAAGGTTTCAGATGGTTTCACATCTTTCCAGTTCACACAGTGCTTGATTGGCTCACATGAAAATTGTAGCCAATTTCTTTCCAAACCTGGGTGTGCATGTATTTCTGTGTCAGGAATCCAGTGCTTGAAAAACTAAAGTTGAATTGGCAGGAAAAATTATGAAAATATTACTATTTCCAAAATCTTTGTTTTCCTAATTTTCACCAAACTGTTACCCTGATTTCTGGGGTCCCTTGGGGGACACCTCAATGTGCTCCACATGATGAGGAATGGAAACTAACCAGAGCACGAGCAATACCAATGTGACAGGCAGGGTAACCTAGCAGGGTCTTTTTACCCAGTTTTTATGGGGTCAGGCCAAGCCAAAAACCAAACGAAAATGTCCAATAAACTGATTTTATTGAATGAAAGTCTCACACACCAGTGCACTCACTCACAGACTCACTCAAGACCCATTAAGAAATAAAAGAGAGGAAACTGGATAGAGGAATATTGAAGGGGTTGCAACTGGGGTAATACTACACCTTTTCCTGAATTCCTTGGTCTGGTAAAAACAGTGAAGAAGTGGAGCTCAGCAAAGAGAGGGCTGAGGGGATTACTCAATGGATGGAGGAACAGTCTGCTCGGATGACCAAAGAAACTCTCAAAAACAGGGACTATTTTTAAGGGAAAAAGTACCTGGAGGGCTAATCGTTTCCCGAGGAGAACAATGGGTATTGCAAAGAGAAAGAGGCTCCACAATGGTAACTTCCTTTGCGTGATGAGATTACAAGGTGTTGCCAAAGTCTCAGGATCTTCAGTTGCATTGGGTTGTGGTGTGACTTCATGTAAATGGTCCTTGCCTGATAGGATTTTATTGCTATCGGTGCTCAACTTGGGGCAAACACGCTAATCCCCTCAAGTTGGCTTCTCAGGGGCTGAGGACTTTTTGTCTATTGTAGGTTTGCACAGCTTGAGGTCTCCTGGGGCTATGTGATGGGGGATTTTACTGGCCTGACCTGGTTTTTGATCGTTCGACTGTTGCTGCCTACGCGCTCATCCGGGTGACCTCTCAGGCACATGGAATCATATTTTAATATCAAAATTGTAGACCCCAGGACAAGCTTTTCCAGTGGGGTAGCACAACATCTTCCTGCAGTTGGGAAATTCGTTTGAGTCTGTTTTCAGAATGCATCAATTCACAAAATGGATCACACATGCAGTTGCTATTTTGATGATTCCTAATGACACAAATTCCCCTTACCTCCTCCTCACAATTTCCTTCCTCTGGAGAGTATCCTAGATCTCAGTAAGGTGTGATTCACTCAAACCGCAAAGTATATGCTATAGGTTAAAAAGCACTGAGCAAAGTTTCCTATTTCTTGCTTTTTAAAGGCATTAACTTGAGTGGAATATTTTTGAATCAGAGGTGGATAGTTCAGGTGCCTCATATCAAAAGCCTTATGTCACCAGAAGGTATGAAGTCTGTGGTGCCAAAGAAAGGCCTTGACTGCACTCCCCAATGGTTTTGCATTAATTTCCCTATCATGCAAAGGGGACAGGAGTCCCTTCAACTCAGCTGACAATCTCAAATGCCGGATGCTACTTGACACTGTAGTAATTAGAAAGCTGAAAGAGGAAGAAATGGAATCGAAGAACTGCTCACTTGGGGCAGGAAAATGAGAGGTCATGGGAGAGATGTTAATAGAAGTGAACTCACAGCACAGAACAAAGAGTGACAAGGTCAGAAGGAAAAATGTTGCAGTAATAAACCACTGGGAGACATGCAACTCCCAAGATTCCCTTTGGCCCTTTTAGCTCAGTAGTCAATAAAAGAGTAGCCTTGAATCAGTTTACTTAGACACAGTTGTCTCCCCTGAACAATTATCTATTCTAAAACAACAAGGAATTTAAAACGGTCTCTCTTCAGCAACTCTGAATAAGGTGTACATCTCCAGGACAACTTCATTTCTAATGTCACCAGGTGAAATAGTTCCTTTTCATTCTGCCAGCCTTTCCACCACATAAAGGCAAGAAACACGGGGTTACAGGAATTGTTTTCTTCTCTCCTCTTATTTATTCATTTGTGCTTCACATCTGGGTGGGCTTTTTTTCTAATTTTGCATTGTTTTCCACAGTTTTATTTTCAATTTCAAGTCAAAAGAGAAACTCTAATACACTTTTTTTTCTAATTATGCATAATTAGAATATCACTTTTTCACAGCAGCTAATCAATATTTTCATCAAGCTATTCATCACAGCTTCTGGATTTCTTCAGATTGCCCTAAGATCTTCACATACAAGACTGCATATTATACATTTGCATGGTAATATCTCTAAACAGTGTCCCTCTCCAGGTAGAGATGTTCAACCAGAACCTGAGGTTCACTGACTTCTATTAACCTTTACTCAAAGTTAAAAACAGTGGTAGTACCATTTTTTTAAAGCTAAGTATCAGCAGTCTAGTTCCATTTTAACTGAAGTATAGCCTGACCTTTCTGTACACGCCCAACTTAGCCCAAAATGTTCCTCAGTGCCAGCAAAATCTCTCCTCTCACTACACCACCATCTCATCCACACTCTTCCTCAGCTTCACTTTTGTAGTCAACTTCTGAATTTATAGGAGTTTATATAGAAATGTGAAAACGATTTATAAAAATTTTCTTTCTCAGGGTCTCATTTCTCTTACAACCAATACTATCTAGAAATTATCCAGCAATACAGAATACCAGATCTTCCATTTAGGTTTGCAAATAATGAGAACTTTCTTATAATTGCAATGATCCTCTTTACATTTTAGACACAATAGACATTCTGGCTACAAAAGAACAATAGTTTCTAATTATCTCCTTATTTGAATTTGTTCACAAATCAAACTTACAACAATCAGACTTACTGTTTTCAAAACAACTTCCTTTGATTTCCACTCAAATTCTATGCATGCGAAAAATTAATATTCATTGATGAATACACCAACATTTTCCTATTCAAAGAGAAAACAATGAATCCATCTTGCATCCTACTGATAAGAGTGCAGAAATGCTATCTTATTAAAAACATACTGAAGTAAATATACATTGTTTCTGATATGAGTAGTACAAAATAAGAGCAATTGCTCTAAATATATTCACAGCATAGAATTGTGTTAAGGAAGCAAGAGAAATGAAACCACCAAGAAAAGGGCAGGTGGTCTCCCATTGTTAGCAATGAAATGGAAAATCATGCATAAGCTCCTTCTGTTAGAGACAAAAAAGAATGGGTTGTATATACATGGTCTGCCATTCAAAAATATTCACCTCGTGAGAACTCCTGTTTACCATCAATATAGCCTCCTACATAAGTGCAGTCTCACATTAGTCCTGTGGCTGGCACCAGATATTTAAAAATCTCTCTTGTCTCAGATTTTTTGCATTTCTCTGAATCCCACCTACATCTTATTTCCACCCTTGTTCTGTATTAGCAGAGGTGCAGCTGCAGAAGTGGGGTGGGGCAAAATACAGCCACTGTCTCCAAAATAAAAATTCTGTCTTCACAATGAAATTTCCATCAGTCTCAAAATTTCTAGCATTGAAGTAACTTAAAACTCCAGTTAGGTATTTAGAAACAGAGTTTAGGTACGCAAAGAACAGGGACAGGCAAAGTTACTAAAGAAATTCACACTATTGTAAATATATGAGTTCTAGATGTCAGCAGCAGAGCTTGGAGTACGTGGAGGGGGGCGGGAGAGGGCGGGACTATGGCATGGAGGAGTGGCCACTGTGTGCGAGGGCTGGGCCAAAGCACATGGGGGCATGGACATGGCACGCAGGGGCGTGGCTATGAGCCAGGATGCCCCAAAAACATTACCACCAGGAGTGAACAACTCCCATTGCCTCCTCATCCCTACAAAACTGCTAGGTGTGAACAATTCTGTCTCTGCAATACTAGAAATTTGGAGACTGAAGGAAAATGGGGGGCAGATTTTTTATCGGGGAAATGCCATCATTTTCTGCAATACACTATTCTAGTGCTATTATTCCACTTTCAACAACCTCTGGAATCCTGGGGTTTGCAGTTTAGGGAGGGGCATTTAGAAATCTCAGCCAGAAAGCTCTTTGGCCTCAGTAAACAACAAACCCACGAATTCTACAGGATCTTGAAAGTGGAATAATAGCACTAGAACAGTGTAGTGTGGAAAGGCTCTCAAAGTCTTCACAATAATCTATAAAGCACAGGCTGATTTTCTTCTGAAATTCTTTGGCACGGTCCATTATCCAATGTATGTGTGCAATATGATCCCTAGTGCTTCTTCTTTTCTGAATTCAGTTTGGACATCTGACACTTCACGCTCCATGTATGATAAAAATCTTTGTTGTAAAATATTTAGCAATAGTCCAGTGGTTACTGCAATCCCTGATGTTCTATTTCTTGAGGATTTTTATATATTCAGCATTTCCAGTCTTGAGGGCCAATGTTTTGTTTTCTATATTTGTTGGTGGATTTCATTTAGAATTTGAGTAGATTCTGTTTCTGTAGCTTGAAATAGTTCTATTGGTTTGTCATCTGTTCCTGGTGATTTATTTCTTGGAAGTGCTTTGAATGTAGCTTCCACTTCAACTTTTAAAACTGTGGGTTTGTCTTCAAATGGATCTTCTTTGAATGAATCAATCTTGTCTAGTTACCCTTGAATGAATCTATCATCCTTTCATATAGTTACTCAGTATATTTTTTCCATTATCTTTTTGATAATGTAGTGTGTTCTCCTGCTAGTTATATACTATCCCCACTCTTCATTTAAATTTATCTTTGATTTCTCAGTTCTTGTGGAAGAGTTTTCTTGCTCTACCTTTTTATTGGCCCTTTTCGCACCTTACCTGGTGCTGCTGGGGTCACGAGGGGATCACGCGAGAAGCCTCTTCAGAAAGGCACTTGTGTCCCCTCTTCTTCCCCTCTGCACCAGCTCCGTGCTGGCCGGAAGGAAGCCTGAGCCCCTTCCTTCTGCAGTGCAGCCGGGTACTTTCCCAGGCTGCGCTGGGGGAGGAAGCATGATGGCCACATGTCCAGAGCCTCTGCATGTGTAAGTGCGTATGGGGCATGGGAGGGATGCGCAATTGCACATCATTTTCAGCAATGAGCCAAAAATGATATAATGCGTGATTGCCACCTACTGACCTCGGGAGCATCGTGAGATTGCGAGGATGTCATGCAAAACAGTCCTCACAATTGCACGAAGTTCCCAAGGCCATTTCCCAACAGGACTGGCATGCAAAAAGGGCCATTGTGTTCTTCTATTTCTCTGCATTGATTATTATAGTAATTCTCTTTGTCCTTACACAAAAGTGACTGAATGCTTGTGTTCAAGATTCTGACCCTATTTCTGTCACCTTTCACCTTTATCTTCATTTGTTTTCAACCATTTGAAGAGTTTTGTTTTTCATCCAATGAGGCTTCTCTTTCTTTTTGACTGCAGATATTTTACTTTCTCTCACGATAAGTCTGGCTTCAATCCAGAGCTTCTCTGTCTTCGAGTCAATTCGGCTTAATAGTGCAAATCTATTTTATGTGATCTTTAAATTCTACAGGCATATTATTCACATTGCATTTTGGTACAATGATTCATTTAATGTTAAACTTTATTCTGATTTTGGATATTCACAGTTCATGATTTGTGCTATAATCTCCTCCTTGTCTTGATTTTGCACAGAAGGTGGAGCTTTTCCATATTCTGTTTTTGAATATGTAGTGTATTTGATTTCTACGTTGGCCATCATTTGATGTCCATACTATTGCCTCTATGGTTGCCTGAAGAATGTGTTGGCAGTGGACAAACTGTTGACTTAACAAAGTCACTTTCCTGCTTCATATCTTAATCCTAGGCCAAATTCTCCTACAATGGGTGGTTCTGCTCTGTCTCCTGCTTTTGAATTCCCATCACCTGTGACTGTCAACATGATTTGTTTTGGTTTCTGATCAGTTTCCTCCTGGGGTCCAGCAGAAAATCTTTCAATTTGTTTCTTTTCTGCCTCTGTGGTTGCAGTATGGTTTAATTGATGGGTTTTCCCTGAAGCCTCTTTGATATTATTTGATCAGACTTTGCATTATATCTCTACTGCTTTTGCTACATCCTTAGTCAGTACTAATGCCACCCCATTTTCTAATAAAACAATGTGTAATTATCTTATTGAAAATATCCCATTCCTGTCCACTTAATTCATTCCTGCCCAATATTGCAACACTTAAACATTTCATTTCTTGTTTTATGATGTCTAGCTTCCCATAAGTCAAGCTTCTCACATTCCATATTCCTGTAATATGTAGTATGCAGCTTTGGACTTCCCTGTCATCTCTGAACACATCAGCTGAACAGCTTTTTGGTTTGAGTCCAGTTGCATCATTAATCACTGCATTACTTGTCCTCTGCTTTCCTCAGTGACTCATTGAGAACCTTCTGACCTGGCAGTCATCTTCTGGCATTATCTCTTGCTTTATTTTGCATTTTCTCATCATAAGGTTTTCATGGTCAAAGACATCCAGAAGTGATTTACTGGTGCCTCCTTCTGCCCGGTACTACCAAGTATTAGCTATGGGGCCACTCCCATTGTCTTTGAGAGATCTTCTACCAGTGTCATCTCCCACTACTGCTGATGCCCAATATCTGTTTGCCACATTTAGTCTGGCTTCTCAGCAAAAGCCCATCTAACCTGAGAGATCCTACCAGTAGCAATGCTATCATTGGCTTAGCCAGTTGCCTGACAGGAACATGTAATCCTACAACAGAAATCCCACAACAGAAAAGTGGTGCCATGGTAGTCCTTATCAACTATCTAAAAACAGAAATCAAGAAAGCCCAGTATAACGTACCACTGCACTCCTTCTTTGCACTCCCATTCTATAGTGAACTGGTTTCCCATCTACCTTACTGGAATTGCATGCACAACTGGGAAGTAAATGTGGATTGCTGCCAAGACTTAAAATAATACTTTAAATGGATCCTATTTTATATTCATATACACACACACTTCAGTATATATACACTTCAAGGAGGTTATAATGGGCCACTAGCAAGTTACCCACAATCCCTCTTCCAGTGCAGCTCTCCAAAAACTGCTTGCCAAGGAAGG
The DNA here is from genome assembly GCA_948472985.1 of Iguana delicatissima. Classification (NCBI taxonomy): domain Eukaryota; kingdom Metazoa; phylum Chordata; class Lepidosauria; order Squamata; family Iguanidae; genus Iguana; species Iguana delicatissima. Next base: position 156,130 of record CAOKZL010002647.1, on the reverse strand, counting down.
GTAATTCCTCTCCTGGAAGACTTTTTTTGGAAAAAAAAAAAACAATCAGACAGGCCTTGGGACTATTAGATGTGTTGTAAACGTTTTAAATACATTGTACTTGGTCATTGTTACACTTACTGCTTTTTTACATTCTTTTATTTTTAAAACCTTTTTATTCCTATATTTAATTTTATTATGATTGTATTATTGGTGCCAGCCACCTTAAAAACACTTTAGTGGAAAGGCAGAATACACAAGTAAGAAGTAAAGGAAAGAAAAAAAAATTGATTACCAAGGCTTGAAGGGGACCTTTTGACCATGCAGAACTTCACAACATTCCTTCAGCTGTCATTGTACAACCCTCTGCTGTTGTGGCTGTTTTATGTCAAAGGGGAAATGGAAATGAAAGGGTAACAGAATGATATGAAGAAAGACTGAAAACAGTCTTCATATCTTATTCTGGATGTACAGTGAAGCAAAGATAGATGAATCCCCTTGGGGCTAAAACCAGTGGCACAGAAAACAATCCCAGAAACTAAAAGTCTGGTGAACTTTTTCTTTCAGAAAGAGCATCACCTGATTTCCCAGATGACCAAATCACTCTGGACAAGCTGATGGGTCACTGCTTAAGAAATGAGAAGGCAGAATGTCAACCAAAGCCATCATGGGCATTTACTCAAGCAAAGAGTTTGAAAAGGCTATGCAGAACAGATTAGTCTACAGTCTCTGAGATGTAAATGTTCCACATTTACCTGCCACAGCTGAATGAAAGGATGGAAGCTCAGCTTCATTTTCCAGCTATTTGCTTTAAAGGCCACATTTTATGAAACCAATTTCTCTTCTCCTTGGTGACTTTCTATGACTCTTATTTCCTCTTTACCCTATACAGTAACTGAATGGTGGGTACCAGGCACTGCTGGGTTTGCTGCGGTTAGAATGAAGTCCAGCTATCAGCCACTACTTGATGTACTATTTCCATTCATTGGCAAAAAGTATTGTGCCTCTAACGATGAGACTGGGGTAGAACACTGAAAAGAAGTACCTGAGACAAGTATTTAATGGAAAAGAAAGAAGCCACAGTTTTATTAAGCAATTGCTGAAAAAGCCTGGGAAGCATGAGGCAAAGATTCAGATATCAAAGGACCAGTCTTCTGACCAATGGAGACTCCACCCTGCCAGTCTTATTGCTGGAGAGCAGTTGGAGTGACAGATGTAGTACTCCACACGAGCTAAAGCCACTGCAGGATTCCACTATCACCTAAGAGTGAAGCAGGTTACACAGCTTCCCAAGCTGGGCATGACCCTGAACGCCTCATTCCAAGACCCCTTACAGGGAGTCCCAACTGAGAATGATAAGCATGGATCCCTATTTCCCCAAACTGAATCAGGCTACATGGCAAAACTACCTAAAACTGCAACAATATAATTTATAGTTTGCCAACAGGAGCAATCCTGACAAGCAGCAATACTAACAGAGGGTGGGACGAAGATCAGAATCTGAGTGCAAAGGCATAGTTGGTACAACACTTCTATGATGTCCAAGCAAAGTAGACTGGGGACTCCTGAGCTGATGTTGACCTAGACAAATCCTCCCTCTGAGATAGCTGAGATTCCTTCCAGGAAAGTTCACAAAACCATGTGGGCTCTCTGGAAGAAGAAAGCTGTTGACTCAAACATCGGGGTAGATGGGTGGGTGGGAGGAGTGAACCTAAGGCTGTTGGCTGTGACAGCCTAAATACTCCAGTAGAAATATTAAATCTGCCATAGAGTTACCAGTAATCTTAACTATCCTATGTCAAGGATGCTTGAAGAATCCATTAAAAGCAAAGTTTATCCAGCATTCAACTCTTAGAACTGAATGTGATCTAGGATGCAGTTTATGATGGAAAACAGGTCCATATCTAGGCTTGTGATATACTCAACAAAATGACAAACAAGATATTCACTAACCTGTACCACATTTAAAAATGCACAAATACATGAAAAAATAATGTGCAAAGAATATGTGCAAAAATAAAAAAAAATGCACAAATATGTGCAAGCTTTAACTGGAATATATTTGCATCCAAAAATGCAAATACTGTGCAAAAATATGCACACTTTTAAGGCCTTTCCACACTCCACTTTTACAGTGCTATTATTCCACTTTTAACATCCTGTGGAATTCTGGGGTGTGTAGTTTACAGAGACCACAGAGCTCTCTGGCTGAGAATTCTAAACGTCCCTCCCTAAACTGCAAACCCCAGGATTCCGCAGGATGTTGAAACTGGAATAATAGCACTATAACAGTGCAGTGCAGAAAGGCCCTTTGAGAAAATGTTTCTAATGTATAATCTCCGTCCTCAACACTACACTAGTTCTGTCTCCATTTCTCTTGTCATTTCAAACATTTCCTTTTTACCTATTTCTTTGGACACTTCTCCCCTGGTATCTGTCTTCAGCCTGATAGTGTACATTTCTCTTTTCTGATTGATATGTTCATACCCTTGGACATACTCATAAATATTTATAAATATTTTAAAGAGATAAATATATTAATACAAAACCATTGTAAAATTGAACTGAATAAACCTTATCCTCCTTTTCTGTATTGTAAACTCTTCTCCCCATCCCCCAGTGAGTTTCTTTGAAAATTTAGAAGAGTACTTCTTTATAGGCCACCATCGTGACTCCCACATCACATCTAGTATTAAACACACTGTAAGGCCTAAGAAAGTGAGCATGGTGCAGTGATTTGAGTGTTGGACTATGATTCTGGGGACCAGGGTTCAATTTGAGCTTAGCTTGGAAACCTAGTGGGTGACCTTGGGCATGTCACACACTCTCCGCCTCAGAAATAGGTTCACTGTGATACGTTCACCTTAGGGTCACCATAAGTCATAAAGAACTTGAAGGTACACAATAGCAACAAAAAGGCTTAAGGACTTCACCATTTACTGAACCTACATTTGATGGGGCTCTCCCCGACCTTTATCACAGTGGGGCAATGCATTAGGGTGTTACTAATGATCATTCTTTTTATGGGCCAATGTAATAAAAATCTTTTGTAAGAGGAATGTTAATTTCTCTAATTTGGATTGTACCTATTAACAAGCTCACTATGATAAAGCTAATTAAAAAACAAAATAATCACTCAGGCCATACATTTCTCAGTTAGATTAGAAGTTTATGTCTTAAAACTGTCCAGTTTTAAAGCAATACATTTAAAAAGCCATGTTTGAGGAATAGATAACGCATAATAGAACAGTATATTTCTTTCATTTTAAAAAGCTCTCAGTTAGAATGTGTCTTTCGGGGGAAAAAGATGTTCAAAATATAATTCTGTTCTTAACCCTCTGCAGAGGATAGGCAATAAATGAATTACAGGTCTCTGGTAAGTTTTCTGCATCTCTTGCCCAAGAGCCAGTTTCTTTTCAAGATGTGGTCCTGCATAATGAATAAGCCAATGGAAACTGTTGAGGTGTATGCAGTCCATGGGGTAGAGGTGAGGGAGTCAGGGAAGAGATTGGCCCTGGACCTTGCACAATTGCCCAATCCCTGTTGCAGAACTTTGATATGACAAACCCACACACTACATTGTCCTCTCCATGTGCTTCTGTTAGGGCTTTCAGTGACTTTTCCTTCCATGTGCTAAATGTGTTTCCCCCCCATATTGGTTTGCTGAGGCAGTACAGTATTTCAGTTTGAAAGCAACAACAACTAATCATGTTGTTGAACAATTCCTGGTTTTATTGTTCTGCTTATTTTTAGTGATACTATCAGCTAACTTTAATTTAATTAATAACCAGATATAAATGTTTAGATCAACAAGATATAGACAACTTGGTATAACAGCAACAACATAAATGAGTTTAATAAAGATCAGTATTTTTGAAACATTCTTTTTCTATGGGGGACAGGGATTTCTTCTGAAATTTCTTCTGTCTCTGGGATAGAATCAGCTAGGCCTCCTCTGCTCCATTCTCTACCATCTTTCTACTACATAGTCACACTTATCCTCATTCTGCCCTCTTCTGACTTACATGCATCTTATCAGAATCAATAGACAGGGAAGTTGCATAGGGCATATGTGGAATATTCCTCATGTGCTCCATAAATTAAACTAAGACAAAAATGTGCATTTTTAATTAAAAGCTACAAGCTCCTTATACTGCACATATCAGATCTCCTCTTTCTCAAAAAACAGCGTAAACAGAGACATAGGTTGATGAATCTAATACCAGCAAAGTCTGTGGGAACAAGAACTGGAGAATATCTGTCAAAATGATAGAAATCACTCATCATATTTTAGACTACTACACGTGAACCATTTCCTGGCCCTCCTATCTCAAAAATCAGCAAAAATTGTCAAACCAAACTATCTTACACTAGCTTAGTTTCAGATCAATCCATAGAACCATTTTCTGACTGTAAACTATAGAGACTACCCCTTCTCCAATTTCTACTTATAATGGTGGAATATGAGTCATCTAACCAAGCCTACAAATAGGACTGAAATTATGGCTAAAAAATACACTCAGTTTAACTACAGCTGGATTTTTTTTTAATGTGATGAACCTGAAATTGTTGTATCCAGGTTATAACTTGTTTTGATCAAACTGGGCTAAAATATTAATGTATTAAAGAGCCTTCAAAAAAGGCAGAAGCAGAGGAACAGAGTAGAAATTAAAGGAACTTACAGTAAGGACAGCCATACACCTCAATTCTCAGCCCAATTTGACCCTCTTCACTCCAGTCCAAGGGAAGTATTCGGACATAGCGGGCAATAACTGGATGCTGTAAGTCATGTCGCACCACACTGTCTGAATTTATGTTCCCAGGAAAGGCCTAGGAAAAAACAACAAAACACAGTAATAAGTCCTTTTTTGAAACTATACATCAAGTCAGTATGACTGAATGTTCAGATGGTAAACCCAATCCATCCCAAAACCCTTCTGCAGCATTAAGGAGCCTACCTGTTATGTCAGCATTCCTCATGACACGAATTGTAATGATGATTGCCTAGTAAATATCTTAGTCTCTACAATACTGTATGTCACAATCATATCGTGTATGTATGAAGAAAACGTAGATCCTTGGAGGTTATTATGTAGTGCTAAGTAATGCCCTATTGCATATGAAACTGTGTAGCTGTGAAATTATATGTTGATCTTGTTTGGAAGGGTTATTGTGTGCCTTGCTTTATTGAATATAGGTATCATAGCACATGTATACTGATTGCATAGAAAGTAGGTATAAATAATTACTCTTCTGTTATTGTAGTAGGCACTGCTATATACTGAGCAGGCATAATTAGTACTTGATATTAATCTTGTTGAATGGGGATAGTATATACCTTGATAAGCTGGGAAAACTGAAGATAATAAACAGGGCAGTTCCTTGGGCCAAAAGCCCAATCTGGCCTTTGAAGGTTGTTTTATGGTCTATCTCAAAAATAGTGAGGCTGAGGGAGAATTGGATACAGATCGGGATCAAAGAGGAACATGAGAATGGGCTGAGAGAATTAGCATTAGCCAGGCAGGAAGCGGGGGTAATAAATGAGAAAGCAAATGATGGGTTTGGATAACATCAGAAACCTGTTGAATTAACGAAATATGTAAATTCAACCAATCAGTGTAAAGTGAGATGAATAATTATTGCTTTGACCTATATATTCTTTGTTTGGAGAACGCTGGTCAGTTTCTGCCACTTTAAGTAATGTTTGGATTCAATCCATACTTCCAATAAAACAACATTTCTGTCTATATCTGTTTCCACATTTCTGAGTGTTCCCCATGGAGACGGTTTAGAGCCATACATGACATTACCTTTCTTCCCTGCTACAGGATTCCAGTGCTACCACCAGCTGAAAGAATAAACCTGGAAATTGCTTCATGTTCTGAAAGAACATGTAGGATGTTTCAGAACAATTTCTGTTTCCTAATGTACTCATACTGGTTATGTTTATTTACAAATATACAGGTTAAGCACGTGGAAAACAAGTAGGCAAACACTGTATATTTTAATGCAGCATCAACCCCAAAGGCAACAGCAGCTTTTATGGATCACCTCACTCCACGAAAGAACACTATGATTAAATATTTAGCAGCCATCAAGAAATTCCCTATTCACTTTCATCTAATTATCTGAATGAGAAATGTAAAAGAGGGAGCTTTGACACAGCAAAACTACATGGGTCATGATCAGTCCATTAAAATATCTAATAGTCTTAGATTTTCTCGGGGATGGAGAGGAGAAATTTACTTCCAGTTTTCTGTAATAACTCAGGTAATGTCACATGAGCTTTTGTGGTTACTGGTTGCCTGTATTTTTGAAGCTCTGCTGACAATAGTACAGCTGTTTCATGAAAAGGTCTTTATAACACCTAATAAGAGTCAGAAACTTTTCCACCAATTTTCTTGAGAGGACAGCTGTAAGTATTGGTTTTTTTAAAGAGGGTGTAGCACAAGGTCATTCATCACAGGGCATAAGATAACTAAAGACTAGGATTATAATTATTCACTGAATTTCTAAGAGTAGCCTATTACCTACAATTAGAGAACAATGCAACAGTCCTTTGAACTACAGGTGAAGAGTTCATATATTTAAAAATCTCCTTCATTTACAGAAGAGATGGAGTACAGACTTCCACACATGCAGAAAGGTTCTAAATGTGCTTCCCAATGTGCTAAAAAAAAATGTTGGCCAAACATTCAGTTGTGTCCTCCTTTCTCCACAGTTGGTATACTGCCTATTTTTCTGAAGACCTAGGCAACCTTCCTGCTCAAGAAAGGAAACATTTTTCTCCCCTCATTATATCAATCTTCACCATAATTATATGTATTATCCTTTAATTTGACTACTATGTGCTGGACCATAATGGATTGCCAAATATAATGACTGGTCAGTGTAATCGGGAATTCACTCTCCAGTGCATTTATCTTTTCAGGAACAAAATTAAGAATGTTCCTCCCTTTTTATTTCAGGCTTCTTTCAGCACAAAGATATATTGTACTGAGCTTCAAAGAAAAATGCCTGCCTTTTCATTCTTCTTTGTTATTTTTCCAGTAATTTTGTTTAGGGGATGCCACAGGACGGCATTTTCCTTTATAGACAGCAGCTAACAGAATTAAACAGTTATGCTACATAGCAAGCTATTCTTTTTCCATACTCTGTAACAAACTTATTTAAAGATATTCCTATTTCTTTCACTTCTTGCATGAAATAGTTAATGATCTGTGCAAGAAATAGCAGTAGTCAGAAATACTATGAAACCATGACTGAGGCCGTTTCTGCACTACCCTGTTATAGTGCTACACTACCCTGTTATAGTGTTATTATTCCCCTTTCAATATCCTGTGGAATTCTGGGGTGTGTATTTTACTGAGGCCAAAGAGCTGTCTGGCTGAGATTTCTAAAGGGCCCTCCCTAAACTGCAAACCTAGGGATTCTATAGGATATTGAAAATGGAATGATAGCTTTATAACAGTGTGGTGAAGAAATGGCCTGAGCGTGTAGTTTTATATTCATGTACCTGGAAGCAAACACTATTGAACGCAGCAGGATTTACTTCTGAGTAGACAAATATTGGATTGTACTATAAACTACAGTTACTGCAATGTTTTCCAAAGGAGAAAATGCAGGCAATGACTGAGTAAATTCCTGTTATAGACATTGGTGTACACCCCAGGAAGCAAGGCCTTGATATTTAATAAATGAAGCATCATATGGCTGAAATCACACTATGGATACATAAGTCTGAGACTGGAGACCTATGACAAGCATGATGTTCTCAAAATATGCTCAGAATTTACAAGCTTAACTTTCTATCAGTTTTAAATATTACAGGCAAAGAGCTATTCACATAGAATTTTTGTGGTCTGTCTCTAGAAATTAGTAAAAAAATTCAGTCCAAAAGGTTTATTAAAATTTACCTGGATCATAGAGCCTGAACCTGAATGCAAATCCAAACACCATTTACAGTCAGAAATCCATGTATTTCTGAGCTTGTGGCTGCATTTCACACATGAAAAAAATATATTGGACAATGTGTGCACGTATGAAAATGCAATTGAAACTTTAAAACATGAATAAAAACATTATAATAAATTGACACTTTTGTACAAAAATGTGCATGCTTGAAAAATGTGCACAAAAAGTATTTACAAATTTATGTGTTTCTGAGGAAGAACAGCTTGCATGGAACTGGAATAGGATGAGCTTAACGTAGGAAAACTGAAAGCCAGCATATCAACACATTTAACAGATCTGCCCATTTCTGTGTTACTTTCACATGTACTCATATAAGTGTGCTGCACAATTTACTGCACTGTATCATTGTGCGACAAGGCTTGAGCAATGGTTCAACAGCCTTTTTCCAGCTTGCTTGGCTGGGGGATCACCATTTCTGGGACCATGCAGCCTCATGCAGCCCCAAGAAAGGCCTTTGCCAATGACAGCCAATGAATTCAAAGCTGCTTTGAATTCACTGGCTGCCTGAGCCTGGCCTGAGTTAAAGCTCACAGGCTTCACTGAGGCTGGGCTATAGCGTATTTATTCAGACATCTCATCATTGGCAGCTCTCAGAGGTGGACACAGGAGCAACATGGGACAGCAAAGAACAAAGAGGCAGTGAGAGCAGCAGTGAGATTATTGGGAAAGAAGAAGACAGGGCAGAAGAGGAAGTCAGACAAAGAGCTAGTCACTTAATAGCCCTTGTCAGGGCTTGGATCTGAAATCCCCTTGGCACTAGCATTGTTGAGCTTTCTTGGGCCCTCACACTGTTGCAGTAAGCTTGCTGAAGGGGCAGCTGTACTGTCCCCTCACAGGCCTTCTTGATGGACAGGCCTCCTTGGCACATCGTACTTCCTGGCTGGGGCTCCTTCTCTGCTTCAACACTCTGTTCTTTTCTTTTCACCCTTACCTTTCATATTCTGTGTCTCCAGGCTTTACTACTTCAGTTAGTGACTGAATTGTTGTCTCTCTTTTTCCCTCTGGGTTAGATGTGCTCTGTCTTTACCCGTTCTCATTTTGGGGCTGAGCTGGTTGTGGAGTGTGGGGATAAGCAGATCTTTTCTATGCTTCTGAGTTCTGGGCAATTCATCATGTCTCCTCGCTTATTTTGGGGAAACTTTGTATTGGGAAGGGCTACAACTTACAAGCAAGCTGTTCACTATCATTAAGTACCAGGGCTCTCGTTCAGTGCATACTTTGCAAGCTTTAAGAGCTTTACTCTTACAGCTAGCTACAACAACACTACCAGCACTAATTTTGGACAATTACAGTTTATTGTTTTTCAGGGACAATGCCTCTCAAGAAAGCACAAAAGGCCTCACAAGAATCCTTGCCTAAAACCAACAAGATCCTTACAGATCTTGGACCAAGTTAGTCCCACCAAGAAGTCACAGTAAATGCACCCTAGGAGAGAAGGTCCAGCCAGGTCTTCAGCAACAGTAATCAGCGAGGCAGTTCTTGAAGGTCTCTCTCAGATGCTGGAGAAGCCAGTGGAAAAGGTAGAGCATTTGGACTTCCAAGCAGTGGGGGCAGCCCCAGATAGGGAGTCAGTGACTCCACAACAGCAAGCAGGAAGAATGCCCAGGTGCGGGAAACAACAATCTACATTTTCCAGCAGCAGCACTCAGAGTCCCTTGGAATCTGAAGAAAGGGAAGAAGGAGCAAAAGGAAGAAAAAGGGTAGGAACAAAAGGTGTAGGAGGCAGAGTAATGAGTCAGACAGCAAGGGAACCTCTGGTGATTCCCTGAGGGATAGGGACAGGGAGAACTGGAAGATGGCGACTGCAATCTCTGACCTCTCTAGGTGGTACATCAGAGCACCGTGGGCTCCCCACTGTGGAGTTTGGAATACATTCTTTTTGTACTGGGGTTGCAACAGAAGCAGCATTTGCAGTCTCCCAGAAAGGGCCATTAAGAGGGTTAAAAGATGGAAGTCTAGGACATATGCAGGATATGTGAGGTTAGGTTCGAAGTTTAATAAGCAGTAATATGATTATCTCTTCTAGTTATTGGTCAGGTGCAGGATGCAGACCAGGCATTGCTTATACAGCATTGTGGGTGAAAGGACGACTGCATTGGTAACTGGCAGAGCAGTCACTGAAATGGCAGGTGGCTTTGGGTGATAGCATCAGGAGTGTCTTGGGTTGGACTGTGCCAGGAAGCAAATGGACATGAGTTTAGGTGTTAGCAGGACTGCCAGTGGTGGACTGTTGGCCTGAAGGAATACATACTTATCTTCTTTGTGGAAGCTGGACTTTGGATGGTGGGGAACTGAGTCAGCACTCGCTGCAGATGAGATGAGTTGGCAGGTGGGATAGACTTCTCCATACCCACCTTTTTGATGGATGCATGGGTTTTGGATCTGGGACAATAGGTACCTAGTGCCACCAGGCATTGGTAGGATGGGGGTCCCAATAAGTTTTGGGAGAGCACAGTGGTGGTGGGCATGCCCAGCTTCAGAGGACATGAACCAGGTGGTTCCCTCCAGTCCTTCATTGTCAGGTTGATTGATGTCAGATTCATATCCATGTGTGTGTCAACCTAATCTGTATCTGTAGCCAATAAAGTTGTGGCTTTTTCCTTTCAACTATGCAGTCAGTGTCTTCACTGGGAGTAGATACTGCCCCTGATCATGCAAAGCCATTCATATAATTCTATTTCATCTTTTTTTCCATATTATGATTTTTAAAAAAGTGCATACATAAAAATTTGTATTTAAATATGAATTTTCTCTCAACATATACATTTAAAAATGCATCCAGAGGTTTGCAGATGAGATGGGTTGGCAAAACATTCCTGTACTGCAAACACGGAAGGATAATTAAGTTCTGAGCCACACATACATCCAAGAGATGTAGATAAAGTCTGTCAAACTGGCATTCACAAACACTGAATTCTTTGACAAAAATACCCTCTAGCCATTAATTCATCTCCCTAACATATTGATGAATCTATTTTATAATGAGTAAGGCAACTATTAAGGCCAGCAGTGATTATAGAATACCTTCACAGAACATTACAGTAATTAACAAAAGTACAAGAAAATCTATAACATCTGATCCATCATTTTCTGAGAACTGTAGTCTATTATTCAGAATGGTATTTAAGAAGTGAACTGCATCATCTTAGTACCTCTCTGACAAAACAGTAGGTACAGCCCAATGGTTACCCAAAATGTTACTGAGTTCAGTGCAGTTTACTTTCAAATGGATGTACCTAATTTTACATTCCGAGGTAGTTGTTCCTCAGTCTAGGTCCCCAGCTGTTGTTGGGATACTACCCCAGCACATTTAGACATTTGGTCTTGCTGTCTGCATCTTCTGTGCATTGATGTCCAACAACAGCAGGCAACCTAGGTTTGGGAATCTCTGGCCTCAGACTATAGTGCTATACGCATAGAATCATAGAATCATAGAGCTGGAAGAGACCACAGGGGCCATCCAGTCCAATCCGTTGCTATGCAGGAACACGCATCAAAGCATTCTCAACAGATGGCCATCCAGCCTCTGCTTAAAAACCTCCAAAGAAGGAGATTCCACCACATTCCGAGGCAGCATATTCCACTGCTGGACAGCTCTGACCATCAGGAAGTTCTTCTTGAGGTTCAGGTGGAGTCTCCTTTCCTGCAGCTTGAATCCATTGATCCTTGTCCTACTCTCTGGAGCAATGGAAAACAAGTCCACTCCCTCCTTGACATGACATCCCTTTGAATATTTAAACATGGCTATCATGTCCCCTCTTAACCTTCTCTTCTGCAGACTAAACAGATCCAGCTCCCTAAGCTGTTCCTTCCGGGGATGACTTCCAGATCCTTCATCATTTTGGTCACCCTCTTCTGGACACATTCCAACTTGTTGATATCCTTCTTGAATTGAGATGCCGAGAACTGGACACAGTATTCCAAATGAGGCCTAACCAAAGCAGAATAGAGTGGTACCATTACCTCCCTTGATCTAGACACCATACTCCTATTGATCTAAGCAAGAATCGTGTTGGCTTTCTTGGCTGCCACATCACACTGCTGACTCATCTTCAGCTTGTGATCTGCCAAGACTCCTAGATCTCTTTCATACATACTGCTATCCAGCCACGCGTCCCCCATCCTATATTTGTGCCTTCCATTTTTTCTGCCTAAGTGTAGAACCTTACATTTCTCTCTGTTGAAATTCATTTTGTTAGTTTTGGCCCAGCTCTCCAATCTATCAAGGTCATTTTGAATTTTGATCCTGTCCTCTGGCGTTTTAGCAACCCCTCCCAATTGGGTGTCATCTGCAAACGTGATCAGCGTACCCTCTACTCCTTCATCCAAGCCATTGATGAAGATGTTAAGAATTAAGGGAGCAAGAAACAATAGGGATATTCTGGTGGGGGTTTACCACAGACCTCCAACCTAGACTGAGGACTTTGATGACGCCTTCCTCAACCCAATGACTGCACATTCAAAAAGGAGAGATACAGTAAAAATAAGAGATTTCAATTACCCGGATATATGTTGGCAGTCAAATTCTGCCAAGACAGCAAGGTCCAGCAAGTTTCTTGCTTGTCTTCCAGACAATTTCATGGTCCAGAGGGTGGAAGAGGTGACAAGGGGATCAAATATTCTAGATCTGATCCTGACCAACAGGGATGACCTTGTTAATGAGGTAGAAGTGGTTGGATCTTTAGGGGAGAGTGACCATGCCCTATTGGAATTTGGCATTCAGTGGGAAGGAGAAGATAAGTGTATCCAGACACTCATCTTAGATTTTAAAAAAGCAGACTTTTGTAAACTTAAGGAGCTGCTGGCTGGAATTCCGTGGTCAAGAATAGTGAAAGAGAAAGGAGTTCAGGAGGCATGGGAGTTCCTTAAAAGGGAGATACTGAAGCACAGTCTAAACTGTGTCAATAAGGAAAAATGGTAAGCATTTGAAGAAACCAGAATGGTTGACTAAAGAACTCTCAGCTAAGAGAACTTAGGCTGGATAGAGACATTAAAAACAATAAAAAAGGCTTTTTTAAATATGTCCACAACAAAAGTAAAAAGAAGGAGACAATAGGGTCGCTGCGCAGTGAAGATGGTGAATTACTAACAGGGGAAGACAAAAGGCAGAACTACTTAACACTTTCTTTGCCTCAGTTTTTTCCCAGAAGGATACAAGCACTCAACCTGGCGGTTGGGGAGAGCTGAGGAAGCAGGGGAAATGAGGCACATAATAGGTAGAGAGGTGGTACAGGAATACCTGGCCACACTGGATGAATTCAAGTCTCCAGGGCCAGATGAATTGCATCCTAGGATACTAAAAGAACTGGCAGAGGCCATTTCGGAACCGCTTGCTATAATCTTTGAGAAATCTTGGAGGACAGGAGAAGTTCCAGCAGACTGGAAGAGGGCAAATGTTGTCCCCATCTTCAAGAAGGGAAAAAAAGAGGACCCAAATAATTATCGCCCAGTCAGCCTGACATCAGTATCCGGAAAGATCCTGGAGCAGATCATTAAGCAGTCACTGTCTAATAACTTAGAAAGCAATGCAGTAATCATGAGAAGTCAACATGGATTTCTCAAAAATTAGTCATGCCAGACTAATCTTATCTCTTTTTATGATAGAGTTACTAGCTTGATAGATGAAGGGAATGCTGTGGATGTAGCATTTCTTGATTTCAGTAAGGCTTTTGACAAAGTTCCCCATGACATTCTTGCAAAGAAGCTAGTAAAATGCAGGCTGGACAGGGCTACTGTTAGTTGGATTTGTAATTGGTTGACCGACCGAACCCAAAGGGTGATCACAAATGGCTGCTTTTCATCCTGGGGAGAAGTGACTAGTGGGGTGTCACAGGGTTCTGTCCTGGACCCAGTGCTGTTCAATATTTTTATCAGTGACTTGGATGAAGGAATAGAGGGTATGCTCATCAGATTTGCAGATGACACCAAATTGGGAGGGATTGCTAATACGCCAGAGGACAGGATCAAAATTCAAAATGACCTGGATAGATTGGAGAGCTGGGCCAAGGCTAACAAAATGAAATTCAACAGAGAGAAGTGTAAGGTCCTACACTTATGTAGAAAAAATGGAATACATAAATATAGGATGGGGGACAAGTGGCTGGATAGCAGTACGTGTGAAAGGGATCTAGGAGTCTTCATAGACCACAAGCTGAAGATGAGTCAGCAGTGTGATGCAGCAGCCAAGAAAGCCAATGCAATTCTCGGCTGCATCAATAGGAGTATGGTGTCTAGATCGAGGGAGGTACTGGTACCACTCTACTCTGCTTTGGTTAGACCTCATCTTGAATACCGTGTCCAGTTCTGGGAACTCCAATTCAAGGACATGGTCAAGCTGGAGCAAGTCTAGAGGAGGGTGTCCAAAATGGTGAGGGGCCTGGAAACCATGCCTTATGAGGATGGATTTAGAGAGCTGGGTATGTTTAGTCTGCAGAAGAGAAGGTTAAGAGGGGACATGATAACCATGTTTAAATATTTGAAGGGATGCCATGTAGAGGAGGGAGTGGGCTTGTTTTCTGCTGCTCCAGAGACCAGGACAAGGAGCAATGGATTCAAGCTGCAGGAGAGGAGATTCCACCTGAACCTCAGGAAGAACTTCCTGACAGTCAGGACTGTCTGGCAGTGGAATATGCTGCCTCGGAGTGTAGTGGAGTCTCCTTCTTTGGAGGTTTTTAAGCAGAAGCTAGATGGCCATCTGTCGGGAGTGCTTTGAGGGTGTTCCTGTATGGCAGAGAGTTGGACTGGATGGCCTGTGTGGTCTCTTCCAACTCTACATTTCTATGATTGTATGATTCTATGTTGAATAGCACTGGGCCCAGGACAGAACCCTGTGGCACCCCACTAGTCACTTCTCTACAGGATGAAAAGCAGCCATTGGTGAGTACCCTTTGGGTTCGGTCAGTCAACCAATTACAAATCCAATTAATAGTAGCCCTGCCCAGCCTGAATTTTACTAGTTCCCTTGCAAGAATGTCATGAGGAACTTTGTCAAAAGCCTTACTGAAATAAAGATATGCTACATTCTCAGCATTCCCCCAAGCTTGTAACCCTATCATAAAAAGAGATAAGATTAGTTTGGCATGACTTATTTCAGAGAAATCCATGTTGACTTTTAGTGATTACAGCATTGCTTTCTAAGTAATTACAAACTGACTGTTTAACAATCTGCTCTAGGATCTTTCCTGGTATTGATGTCAGGCTGACTGGTTGATAATTATTTGTGTCCTCTTTTTTATCTTCTTGAAGATGTGGACGACATTTGCCCTTCTCCAGTCTGCTAGGACTTCTCCTGTTCTCCATGAGTTCTCAAAGATTATGGCAAGTGGTTCTGAAATGATTTCTTCCAGGTCTTTTAATATCCTTCGATGTAATTTATCTGGCCCTGTTGACTTGAATTCATCTTCTTTAGCCAGATATTCCTGTACTGCTTCTCTACCTATTCTGTGCTGCATCCCAAGGCTTATTATTTAATATCAAGAGACTGGCCATTCCCAACTGCTCCCCTCCACGTGCTTGCGAGGCCCCTGGACAAGCACGCAAACGGACAGGGCCAAATGAGCTGAAATATACTAGATCATTCAGGCAGGCAAGTAATTTTCCAGCAAGCAACTTCAAGAGACCTCCAGGCAAGTACACTTTAAAACTGCATTAAGTATGCACGAAGCGTACAAAAGATTCTCTGCCCTGAACAGGCAGCTTGATGAGATTAAACACTTTCGAATAGCCAACTGTCAAGCACTCCCTATTTGCATACTGTCTGCGCTACTGACAGCACCGTCAAAATCCAATCATTCTAAATTTGACTTTTCGGGGGCTTTGTCTCCAACTTGAAACCCATTGTTTTCCCCAGGAACGGACTACCCTACAGGCACATTTCCCCCTATAAGAACTCCTGATTTTGAGCGCTTCTTCGGATCGCTCCTGGCTTCCATCCTGCCTTGCTGCTGCTCTGCTTGCCAAGCCTTCCCCTCAGCTTCCACGTGCTGAGAATCTCCGCTCCTATTGACTTTCTTCTGGCTTCCTGGGCTATAGGATCTGGTGTAGTATTTCCCCTGAAAAATCCCTCTCAAAATCCTCTATCAGTTTCCTTCCTTTACTTTCTTAGGTCTGTGTGAGTACGTAAGTGTGCAGTGGCTGTCATTTAAATAAAGAAAACAATTTTAATTTACTTCTGCTTGGTTTGTGACTCGGCCTGACCCTGTAAATATTGGGTTCAAGATCTCGCTACATTATCCTGCCTCTTGCATTGCTTTAGCTTGTGCTCTAGCTAATTCCCATTCCCCAATATTTGGAGCACATTGCGGTGTCCCCCACAGGACCCCAGAAATCAGAGTAACATAGTTGAAATCTCCCATTACTACTGCATCTCTCCTTTTTGAATGTGTGGTCATCTGCTCCAGGAAGGCTTCATTCAAGTACTCAGGTTGACCCAGAGGCCTATAGCAAACTCCCACAATCATATCCCTATTGCTTCTCATTACCTTAATTCTTACCCAGATGCTCTTGACCTAGCTTCCTGGATTTAAGTAATGGATCTCTTCACGGGTGAAAACATCCGTGACATACAAGGCTACTCTTTCTTTCTTGTTTGGTCTATTTCTGTGAAATAGGTTATACCTCCCCATTCCTATATTCCAATCATGAGACTCATCCCACCAGGTTTCAGTGATGACTATTAAATCATATTTATTTTGATGTATTAAGAGTTTGAGTTCATCTTGCTTAT
Source organism: Iguana delicatissima (assembly GCA_948472985.1). Classification (NCBI taxonomy): domain Eukaryota; kingdom Metazoa; phylum Chordata; class Lepidosauria; order Squamata; family Iguanidae; genus Iguana; species Iguana delicatissima. Next base: position 139,452 of record CAOKZL010002647.1, on the reverse strand, counting down.
TTCCCATGCTCTGTGCATTAGTGTAGATACAGTTATGACCATGTGCCCTTCCTGGAAGTCCTGTACTAAAGTTACTCTTTCTCCCCCTTTTGGTCTCTAGTGTTACTTGGTCTACTCTATCTATATCATTTGGGCTACTTTTCCCAGCACTCACTGAATCCTTGCCCTGAATATTATTGTTTCCCTCCCCAGTCAAGCTCAGTTTAAAGACCTCCTGATTCGTTTTGCATGACTGTTAGCAAAAACGTTCCGGTCGACAGTTGTGAGGTGCAGCCCATCCCTTGCCAGAAGACCATTTTCATGGAAATGGAGACCATGATCCAAATCGCTCCCAATGGCACCATCTTCAGAGCCAGTTGTTGACCTCCAATATTCTTCTATCCTTTTGTAGGCCATGTCCTTCCACAGGGAGGAGAGACAAAATGACAACCTGCACGTCAAGGTCTTTCAGCTTCCTACTCATAAGCTCATAATCCTTTGTGATGTGGTGAAAGCTGTGCCTCGCAGTGTTGTTGGTTCCGACATGAACTAAAAGGAGGGGGCTACGGTCAGTGGGCTTGACCAGTCTCAGCCTCTCTGTTACATCATTTATTTTGGCCCAAGTGAGACAGCACACTTCACAATTGATCCTGTCCGGGTTGCAAACGGTCAGTTCTATTCCTCTCAGCAAGGAGTCCCCAACTACCAGACCTCTTCTCCTCTGAGGCTTGTCCGGAGTTACTCGATGAGCAGATTCTCTCAGGGCTGCCTGAATATTTTGTTCAAGCTGAGACTGTTGGTCCTGCTGCTGTTGGGTTTCATTCTGCTTGTGTTGGGTTTTGTCTTGGTGACGTTCCATTACCACTTCCTGCTGTTCCACTTCATCATTAATAAGATCAAGAACTTGGAAGCAATTCTGCAACTTGAGAGTCTCCATTTGGTACCCTGCCTTTCTACTCCTGTGTGCCACATTCCTCCAAGCGTCCATCTCACAGTTTTGTGAACTGACTTCCTCATCCGCTAGCTCCTCCGTGTACTCCTTCTTCAAAAAGGTCCTCTCAGTCCTATCCAAGAACTCCTCACCCTCTCTAATAATGCAAAGATTCAAAACCCAGGCCTCCAGCTGTTGAACCTTCTTGTCCAAGAGGGCCACCAGCTTGCATTTGCTGCAGGTGTACTCAACGACGTCTTGCAGCAGATAAAGAAACTTGCCACAGCTGTGACAGGTGACTGCAGCAGTTCCCTCACCCTCCATACTTGATAATCTAGAGTCAAATTGGAAAAAGTCAAAGTCACCTGGTAAAACCTATGTCAACACACCTGTTTGCCAAGTTCTTATTGTCAAACTATCAAGACAGAGGGTGCAATCTATAGTGCTTATAGTTACTCTCTCAAGGTACCAAACCCACCTGGACGTTGCAGATAGGCAGACTGACTCAGGAGGGCTTCAAGCCAAGAAGCAATGAACTCTTGCTAAGCTTTGATAGTGAAGCTGTACGCACCTTTTGCACGTGTCTCTGGAACCAAATATAACGAGCTGTTAGCTCCTCCTCCTAGCTCGTCAGTGATTCAGTTAGAACTAATGGCTGCTAGCTCCTCCCTCTAGCTAGTCAGTTAGACCGTGTGTTCAGGGAGAGCACATGGCCAGAGCAAACAGACAAACAAACAAACAAACAATGAAAGTGGTTGTTTTCCACCCAAATGGAACATCAGTATAGTAGTACCCATATTTTAAAAAGGCAATCCAAGTAAACCAGTCACCCTATCAGCCTGCTGAATATTTCTCCTAAAATTTATACTAAATATTTATCCATAAAATTAAATTACTGGCTGTAGTCTAATGAAATTATTACCACAGAACAGGTGGGTTTCCGATAACCGTTCAACTGTGGATCATTGCTTTGTGCTGTCCCACCTAGTGCACATATATGTTAGCTCGAAACGAAAGTGCCTGTTTATGGCATTTATTGACTTTTCAGCAGCTTTTGATTCTATTAATAGGGAGCGACTACGGGGCAAATTATATAGAACAGACATAGACAAAAGATTGCTAATATTAATGGGTGAACTCCATGCTGACACTAAGAATCAAGTAAGATTGAATCAATGTGGCTTGTTATCAGAACTGATACCAACTAGTTGAGGCATTTGGCAAGGTTGTTTGTTAGCTCCAGCACTGTTTAATTTCTGTGTTAATTCATTAATAACTGATCTAAGCCATAATGACAGCTTTGGTCCCCCTATATTAGGTAATAAGAAATTAACAGTACTTATGTACGCAGACAACATTATTCTATTGTTACAGACACAACAAGGGATGAGGAGATTACTGAAAGCTTTTAATCAACTGGCATTACATGACAAATTAAAAATTAATTATGATAAAACTAAAATCTTAATATTTGCCAACAGATACATAAAACATGTACAGGAGATTGATGGGCATCCTATAGAACAGGTGAAATCATTTAAATATTTAGGCCTTAATTTCCTCCCAGACTGGACTCTGGACAAATCATTACAAGAGTACCAAAAAAATCACCATTAGCACTGTCAACTCCCTACTAAGATTTTACTGAGGTAGAGGCGGTAAACAGATTCAACCTGCTATTAAAATTTATAAGGCTAAGGTAATTATTATGGTGCTGAACTTTGGAGAGCATCTCTGAAAACTCAACTAGAAACAGTCCAGAATCATTTCCTTAGGGCAATCTTAGGACTACCTGTAGGAACTGAAACCTCCATTGGAGGTTGGAGACTGGTCTCCGCACACTGAAGAGTGTTGCTCACATGTATGCAATCAAATATTGGCTGAAACTGAGAAAAGGAATAGGTTCTTCTTTAGTTTTGAATGCCTTCAATGAGATGTCAAACTGTAATAGTAGAAAATATCTATCCTGGAATCTGAAGATCCTACATCTAGTGGATGGTCATGGCCTTTCACTGGAGTCCTTAGATGCTTTAAACTTTGAGCAAGCAGCTTGACATCTGAAGGCACACATTTTAAAAAATTATTTTCAAGTTGATAGTGTTTCCATATGTATGTCAAAATGTGCTCCCTGGTATGCCAAATTACCTATACAAATGCCTCATCCTCAATATTTAAATAGCGAAACTAATCCCAAGTGGAGACGTGATTTCACTGCTTTCTGTTGTAACTTAATGGACTCAGCAGTAGTGCATGGAAGGTATCATCATATCCCCAGGAAGGATAGAGTCTGCCCATGTGGGAGCAATACAGTTGAAGATCCAGTACACTACTTACTGGTATGCTCAATTTATACAGACTTAAGGAAGGCCCTGTTTAAAGATTTTGACCTTACACCCAATAAGCCCAGCTCATTTTTAATTAAACTTCTTTTGGGGGATTCAGTCCCGTACATTTCCAATAAAGTTGCTTGCTTTGCTTTTAAAGCATCCATTATGAGAAGGGAACTTTATAGTAAGGATAAATAGAAGTCAGAGATGATGGATGGGAGCATAAAGTACAACATTCTTTGTATTGTTTTAATGTTGTTTTTATCTGAAATACTTTGTAATGGCCATGGCTATACAAATAAAGATTTATGTAAAGTAAAAAAACAAACAAACAAACAAACACAGCTCCAGAAGCCTGTGAAAAACAGCCAGTTGAGCATGCCTTCTCAGACACAACTCACCTTCCGCTCTCTCCTCTGGAAATGAGCTTGAAGGCAGCTAGGAGCAAATATAAAGAGCTGCTAGCTCCTCCCCCTAGCTAGTCAGTTAGATCGTGTGCTCAGGGAGAGCACACAGCCAGAGCAAGCAGATAAACAAACAGAATTCCCACATCCTGATGTGGGAAGAAGTCTACTGAATTCAGTGGAGCTTACTTCTAAGTAAATATGCAAAGGATCAGGATTTGTGCCTGCCATCCTAAGCATACCTACCAAGAAGTAAGGGAGCTCTTTGAAATCAGCAGAACTCATTTCTGAAAAAGAGAGTGAGGGGGATGAGTTTTCAAGAAATCACAGTTAAATTTGTGAAAATATGTATATAAATGTTTGAGGGGAAATAGTACAAGAGGACAAGCAGTACCATCAATTTCCTAGGTAATTAACACACATTTCATTTAGTCTTCAGCACAACAATATCCTTTGAACTCCAGCCTTCATTTAGATAAATGGTTTACAGGAATGCACATTTGGTGCATAATGCAAACATCAAGCCCAAATCCATCACTGAAAGCCTGAAAAAGAATCGATTTATAGGGCCTGTGAATTATATACTGGCATAATTAAATCTCATTTACTGATGGTAGTGCATTTGTACCCTTAGAAAATTAGGTTTCAAAAATTGAATGCACCAAACCTGCTGTTTGTCAAACTTAACAAACACTTCATAAAAGATGTATAAAGCACATCTCAAATCAATATTATTGTTTTTAAAAGCACTAGATATTACACCATGTGCAATAAATAGACTGCTTTATTTTAAAAGATACACATATTCATCAAGTGGGCGTTTTCACTGTATGTATTTTTGTTATATGCTATTTACATTGATTAAGGCAGCATGGGCAAAGTGCAGCCTGTAAGTTACAGGAAACTTCTCAGGGCTGTTTTTGTGGCAATGGGGAGGCTCAGGGGCCAAAAAAATATTTTGCCTCCAAATGTCTCTACATATCCTCTAAGGGTCATTGATGCATTTGTGCTACATCTTTGAGTCCCTCTGCATCATTTTAGGATCAGTGACTTCTCTATCACTTTCCTGTGTGAAATATCTACACATACATACATACCTACATACATACATAAGGCAAGATTCTCCTGGGCCTAAAATGGCCACCTGGAGGCCACCTGTAGCGTCTTGGATGTATTTGGGCTTATTTTTCAGGAGTGCAGCAGGGATACAGCCCTCAAGCTCTCCTAAGATCTATCGTGGCCTCTAGCCTCCAACTTTTGCCCACCCATGGACTCGTATTTTTTGTGTATTATTTTACTTGCATTTAGCTGTTCAAATTTTCAAATGGTATTCATGCTGTTGTCCAAATTTTATTTTCAGAAACGTGTCTTAATCCTTGATTTCTTGAAAATGAGCTGATTACAGGGACAGCTAAACACTGAAAATGAGCAGATTGCAATGTGTTTTGTCATGCAGATAGAAATATATACTTTCTTTGGATGGTTTTTTGTTGAGAATTTCAGACCCAATGAAATTCTTTTCCATCCTTATTTCAAGCACATTTTTCTCAAAGCACCCATTCCAACCACCTCTAAAAACAGAGCTCCTCATAAATAATAAAATTATATAGTTGGGCATAGCCCCAGAGACCTAGGGCTTTTCCGCACTTTGCAGGGGAAATGGGGCAGTACGTTACTCACCGGACTAGCACGCTCCCCCGACGATCCACGAAGATCCAGAGCAGTGCACGCCCGCGCTACACACTCTCCAGAGATGAAAATGGAGGCTTCCAGTTTTCGGAGGCTCTCCACCAACCGGAGAAGCTTGCCAGCCGGAAGCCTGCCCCCGGAAGATCTGCAGTCTCACGCTGGCGCGAGCCTGCAAATCTACACTTAGGGCAGCGACAGACTGGAGTGTGCCGGACTATTGAAAGTCCTCTTTTAATTGGTCTTTCAATAGCATGGGGAACCACCAGTTCTGGGCGTTCCAGAGCGGGCTGAAGTCCAGACAAACATTAAGTAGTCCGGACCCAGTTTGACCCCAAGTGTAAACATCCTCGCTGGAGGAGGCACTGCCCCATTTTAAATATAAAATGAGGAAAAGGCCCTGGTCTCACCTCTTACCACACAGAAATCAATTATGTTTAATTTCTTCTTGGGCACAGAAAAATTTTCCACCAGTTTCTCTTTCATTTTCAAGGGTTCACCATTTGCAGTGATTATAGTACAACTGTTTTCCTCCCTAATTTCAACTTCTCTCATCACTGCAAGTGACAGCAGCAGCAGCAATCATTCATTCATTTCATAAAATGTATAAAGCGTCCATCAGCATAGGATATCAGAGCCTTGCACCCAGTGGCCTAGATCCTGTTCTCAGTCCTGTCTAGAATAGTTCCATGGAATCCATGGGATTTACCTATTTGTTGATACACCATTCAGCAATTGATTGAATGGGTTTATCCTAGTTGGCACTAATCAACAGGAGACAAGCCAGTATTTTGAAAGTACATTTATACCTCAGTTAACAAAACAGGTGTGTTCCTGGACATCTTTAACAGAAAATTTGGTACCAAAGGCAAAAATAACATGGAAACAATAGGAATAGCTTCCTGCACTATGAGAAGCTTTGTTTCAGCAAACTTTTTATTTAAAACTAACAAAATGTCAAATGGTATAACTGGCTCAGGAAAACCTTTCATAAGGAAACAAAAACATGTTGAACTTTCTAGACATTAGTTGAAAACTTCTTCCAAAATATATCCAAAGATGATTTTCTCTTTCAACAGCCTACATTTTTCTTATGATTTCCATCTGGTGGCCAAACTTATGATCTATGCTTTTTTAACATGCTGGTGAAACATGGTCTTCCCCTTTTTACCTCTTTCATTTTGCATGAATACTCAACAAAGGATTTTGAGAGCAATTTCAGTGTACCTTGCCTGTTTTACAATGGGAATGGCTAAAGCAGAATTCCATTCTTTCACAGATCAAGGTCTGTCGCATTGCTTATTGCACATAAACTGTTACAGTCTAACACCAAAGGTCTGTACCTCTCAACCCTCCTTCACCATTCTTCCAATGCTGCTAAACAAAAATAAAAACAAAAACAAAATCAACCTTTCCCCACCAGCTAGATCAATGGTTCTCAACCTGTGGGTCCCCAGATGTGTGTGGACTTCAGCTCCCAGAAGCCCTGAGCATTGACCATAGTGGCTGGGGCTTCTGGGAGCTGAAGTCCACGAACATCTGGAGACCCACAGGTTGAGAACCACTGAGCTAGATAGACGACAATGTAGAAACAGAGAGGGCTAGGCAGGCATAAAAAGACTTTGAAAAAAGGGAGCTTCACTGTCAAAGGCTTTGTTAACTGAGGTATGCCTGTGCAAATACAATATAAAGTTACAAAGAATATATAAAATTAAAAACAATAGGCATAAAATGCTTCCAAAGCAAAACACCAAAATTAATAAAAGAAAAAAAGAAAATCACTAGATGGTGTGTGTGTGTGCGTGTGTGTGTGTGTATGCCTCACGCCAACTGTATCTCTTTCAGGAAGGCATTGGGAACTTGGGGAACATCCGACACAGAGAAGGCTGTCTCCTCTGTGAATGCATAACAAATTCTTGTCATGAATGTTACTCAGAAAAGGATCTCCTTTGAAGACCTTAATACGCACACAGGATAATACAGAGGGGGTGCTCTTTCAGGTTTAAAGCTGATAACTGCAACAATACATTGTGTTTAGTAGTGAATGGAGAGATGCTGATAAAATTTCTTAAGACTGATGTAATATGGCTGTCCTGAAATACATAAAATTTCTGCAGCAAGTTGAAGCTTCAGTATTATTTTCAAAGACAGTCTTGCATATAAAACATTAGAGCAGTAAAAGTTGGATGGTACAGAGCATGAATCATTATGGCATAGCTCTCCTTGTCCAGGAAAGGCTATGTCTGGTGAGGCAAAGCTGCTGCAAGCTACCAAGGTTACAGCATTCTAGTGACAATGATGGATGAAGCAGGACCTTCAAGCTGTACACCTGCTCTTCCAGGAAGAATGTATCTCCGTCCAGAACAGATTGGACTTCTGCTTCTCGTACCCAGGAACCATTAGTACACAATGACTGTATCTTGTTAGGGTGCAATTTCAATTTATTGGCCCTGATTCATCTCATTACCAAGTCCAAACAATGTCTGGAAACTATTTTGGCAGTCTGGACTTTGTGTTTTATCTTCCATGACAGCCCAGACTTGCTGTTTTTCTACAGGATTGAGAAGGAAAGCAGCAATTGCTATCATCACTACCAGCACTAACAACAACAACCAGGAGAGAATACTGGAGAATACTCAGATACTTAGTAGATGGAATGAAAAAAGAGACAATTCTCAGCTCCTCTCATATTCATGCTAAATAGACAGACTGACTCCATACATCCTTACAACGATACCAGTCCATGAGCCATCCCCTGCTATTCACTTCCCCCCACCTGGTAGGAAAGAACTTTGCACACTATTCTTGCATCAGTGCTTACTGCTGTCCTTGGTGAGCTAAGCAGTAAGACCTCTTGATGCAAGAGAACTATGTCCAACTGTGCTGATGTGAGTTTCCCAAACCCTAACCCTATATTTTGTTGTTCAGAAACAGCAGTATATGGGATCAAGCCCTTAGGCTGAAATGCTAGGAATACTTCCTTGGACATAAGTTCAGCAGAAATAAGAGTAGTTCTATAGATTTTGCAGCATGAGATGGTAGGTAAATGGATCACAGACAGCAGATATGTAGTACTCTAGACTGCACATGCATTCCTGAATATTCTGGTTTAAAAAATACCTTGCATGGATGGACTGGAGCATGAGGGAGAAAGAGAGAGTCCATCCTTTCTCTCTGATAAGTTAACAGTCCTCATGCAGTGAGCTTTTTAAGTAAAAGAGCATTCAAAAATACAGTTCCCACCTGCAGTTTAAATGATACAATTTCAGATTCTTCAGCCTCCATTTCTTTCTACATAAGATACAGACCAGTGCCAAATGGGATTTTTTTCAAAATAAATGGGCTTAATCTGTAATCGTGCAAACAATAAGGACCACTGAATATAGTGGGGTCTGAAAGAAACATGCATGTACTGAGCAGTTAAGGTGTGAACTAGCATCTCTAAGCCAGAATCCTCTTGCATACTGCTCTTGCATCAGTAGTTGTATGTTTCCATTCTGGTCAAAGAGTGATAGGCAGAATACATTTATGCAAATATTTCCACCACTTATGAAAGGATTTGCAAGCAGTTTTGCTTTGCATAAGTATACATTAGTATAGAGATCTGAACTATGGTTTGTCCCTAACTATAGGCAGTTTTACAACTGGGCTCCCCAGCTCAAGGTTCCTGTTGTTCAATTGCTTGTATAACTGTGTGACCTTATATTTATGCTGTGCAAATGCTGAAGAGGCTTTTTGCCTTTCTTCTTTTTTCCCTAGCAATTCAATACTTTTTCTCAATAAGATTTATCAACAACAATGAAAAAAAAATAGGCTGATTTATACAACTGTGTTTGCACCAGTTTTTCCCCCAAAGACTTTTGATACTTTGTAGCCCCCCTCATTCCTGTAAACAAAGGCTCAAGTGAAATTGCCTGAGTTAACAATATCTAAAATTATGTCATGAAGAGCCCATTCCACAATATACCACTAAGAAATACCACTAAGAAAATCCTGGCACGAGAATTTTTAATTTTTAGTTTTTAATTCTCTAGGGGGAAAAAAGTATCCAGAGCATGATATCACATGGAAGGAATGCTCATATTGGAGAGGGGGAAATTGTTGCCCCAATGTTCAGTCAGTGACATATATAAAGACTAAATTATTTCCAAAAGTACTTCGGCCCAGGCAGTGGTTTTCCATCTTAAACTTCTAGTTCACCTGATTTTTTCTTATCTCTAATATTTTATATTTTTCTCATTAAAATTGTACCATGTGAATAACTGCTGAACTTTCTAATTCACTTTTTTGTGTACAGTCTTCTGAAATGTTTGCAGCTCTTCTCAATTTTGTGCCATTCATATTTTTATTTGAAAGGCAAAGAAAAATACAGCAAGGTTAGATATTGCCATTCTAAGCCTGATGCAAACACTGAGTGCAATTTCATGGTCTGTATCATACTTGTCTACTGTCCCTCACTGTGAGTGACAACCTGCATTTGGCACAGTCCTAGCAGCTCTCTAAGCGTTTGAACAGCAGCACACTGCAAAACTAATCTATACATCTCATGGTTCTAAATCTTATGCATCAGCACTTGACAGCCACATAAAGCTTTATTGAGCAAGTTGGTTAAAACTTTTGTTTGAAGTCAAGAAACCTGACTTGATTTCCACTGGCATCCGATATGTGTGGAATGTTCTTTTCTGAATCAGCCAGGAGTGCTTTGATTCAATATAACTTGCTATTAATTAGCTATCTTGATTTATAACATTTCAAGCTATTAGATAGAGACATTACATTGGTGCATTTTATGAAATACAAAAACGTGTGATGCCAAAATAAAATCCCCAACCATAATGAGACACTTTTGAATAATGTCTGCAGTCTTGCAAGGCATATAAGGGTGACAATTTGCTCAGCAGACAGGAAGCATTTTGAAAAATCTGTAGAATATGTTGCTGTCAAGTTGGCTTCACATTTCCTAGTAAAGTTTTATTTATATATATATATATGTCTGTGTGTGTGTGTGTGTGTGTGTGTGTGTGTGTGTGTGTGTAACCAAGAAATCCATGGCCATTTTTGCATATGAAACACATGCAGCATAACCTAACTTGTGTTATTATTTAGCATTTATGTGATGCATTTTTGTGTTCAAAGTGCAAATAGAGTTGGAATGGACTGCAAGGGCCATCTAGTCCAAACCCATGTCAGGCAATTCTGAAACATGGCCATCTAACTTCTGTTTAAAAACCTCCAAAGAATCTGAGTCCACTAACCTCTGAAGCAGCTTGACCCACTGCTGAACAGCTCTTTACAGAGTTTTTCCAGATGAGTATTCCAGCTAACCAAAGCTAAAAAGAGTTCTGTTCTTACTTCCCTTGATCTGGGTACTATGCTTCTGTAGATGCAGCCTACAATTACATTGGCTGTTTTGGCCACTGCATTACATTCTTGATTCACGTTAAGCTTGTAATTGACTAAGACTAGATCTTTTTCACATGGACTAATTTCAAGTCAGGTGCCACCCATCCCTTATTTGTGCATTTCATTTTTCCTGACTAGATGTGGTACTTTACATTTATCCCTGTTAAAATTCATTTTGTTAGATAAGACCCAGCTTTCAAACCTGTTATGCTCATTTTGCACTCTGTTCCTGTCCTTTCTGTAGCTACACCTCCTATTTTGGTGTCATCTGAAAAACTGATAAGCATGCCTTCTATTCTACCATCAAAGTCATCTATAAAGATGGCCCAGGACAGAACTCTTTGGCATCCCATGTGTCACTTCCCTCTAGGATGAAGAGGATCCATTGGTGATCACTTTATACATTTACTTGGTTGTTGTGTGCCTTCAAGTAATTTCCAACTTACAGAGACAGTAAGGTGAGCCTCTCACAGGATTTTCTCTGGCTGCGTGTGTGTGACATGCCCAAGGTCACCCAGTAGGTTTCCATGGCTGAGCAGGCTGGTGGTTGGTTGGTTAATCAGTTACAAATCCATCTAACAGTGTCTAGCCCAAATGTTACCACCTTGCCTGCAAGAAAATCATGGGGGACCTTGTTGAAAGCTTTAATGAAATCAAGCTATAGTTTAATGAAACCAGCATTCCCCTGATTTATCAAACTTTTAACTTTATCAAAATGTGTGTTTGTGTGCGCGCGTGTGTGTGTGTATAAACAAAGGTTAAGTCAGTAACTCTTCTATGGCAGGTGGAGTATGGAATAGAGTTGATGACCTAACATGAAAGAGTTGAGTTGTGTCACTAGTTAGAAATAAGTCTCGCTGAAATCAATGGAGTTTACTTCCTCCTGGGTAAGTGTGTATATGATTTCAACCTTGACTATCAACAAGGGCACACAGAATTTGCATTGTTGCTCCTAACTGTCGCCACTTGACTTGTGGTGACCCTGTGAATGAAAGACTTCCAAGGTCCCCAACATCAGCCGCCCTGCTCAGATCTTTCAAACTCAGGGTTGTATCTTCCTTTATTGAGTCTATTCATCTATAATGTGATTTTCCTCTTTTCCTACTGCCTTTTACTTTGCCAGGCATTATTGTCTTTTTTTAGTCATGTCTTGTTATGATATATCTAAAGTACAACAGTCTCAGCTAAATCATCTTAGCTTCTAGAGAGAGTTCAGGCTTGATTTGCTCTTGGACCCATTTATTCATCTTTTTGGAAGTCCATGATCTCTGTATAACTCTCTTCTAGTGCAACATTTCATTTCAAATGTGTTGATTCTCTTTCTATCAGTTATATAAATCATTTTTGGTGATTTTTAAGGTTTTCTTTACGTTCAATTATAATACTACCTTAGACTTTCTTCTGTGAATTTTATCAATGATTGTTCCAAGTCTTTGTTATTTTCTGCTAGTAGTATGATATTATCTGTATAACTTAAACGATGTTCCTTCATCTAGTTTTCATAGTTCCTTCTTCTAATCCACCTTTAAGTATAGTACAATCAGTGTGCAAGTCAAACAGATAAAGTGATAAAATGCAGACTTGCCTGACCCCCTTACCAGTTGGAAATCATTCTGTTTCTCCTTATTCTGTTCCGACAGTGACCTCTTGTTCTGAGTACTGCTTATACATTAGAACAATCAAATGTTGTGGCAAATCCATTTTTAAAAGAATTTTTCATGACCCATACTTTTTCATGATTGACACAATCAAAGTCTTCACTATAATCTATAAAGCACAGGCTGAATTTATTTTGAAATTCTTTGGTGTGTTTCATTATCCAACATGTGTTTGCAATATGATCCCTCGTGCCTTTTTCTTTAGCTTCCAACACTTCATAGATGAAAGTAGGATACTATGGCCGAGCAACACTGGAGTGTGATCAAAATGGCAAAAGTTATTAATCTGTTATAATGGGCAAGCTAAGAGGGGCTGCAGCAGTTTGCTTTTGCTTGAAGCTACTGGGAGGATCAAGACTATGGCTCCTTCTCTCCTCTCCTCCCTGCTGGATTAACTGCATTCAAACTATTTTTGTACATTGGACTCAGTTTGCAGAAACTATAGTAATCTGGAAATTCAGTATAAGGAGGCAAGAGAAGCTGAGATGTTTTAAAAGCAACTGAAGAACTGGGACATCAGAGGATTAATTGTACTGCCTAATCAGGACAGCTTGAGGAGATGAGTTTGCACCCAGGCAGCTGAGTCTAAGTCATGCTGGTTAGATGTATGACACTTTGGTGATAACACATGAAATGATTTTTGGGAAGGTTACTCTGCTTCAATGTGGAGAGGATTCTTCCTTCGTCTACTGAGTGAGCAACAGTTCACAGTAAAACTGGGTCAAAAATGTGTAGCCTTTGAAGTGAAATCTCCTTGCTTCCCATCTTGAGGAAAAGTAGTCCCATGCAGGACTGAAACATATTTTGTGGGGAGGGGTCCAAAAATGACTGAAAATATAGTAAAATGGCGAATAAGCTGCCTGGATGATTGGGTGCTATTTGCCATTTTTGACCAGACAAAAATGGATCCAATTTTTTTAGGAGATGCAGGGGTGAAAATAGAGGGTTTCAACCTCCAAGGTTTCATAAGAAACAAGAGGTGAGGGTACAGTCATCCATTCATGCATTAAGTGCAGAAAGTCAATGGATTTTTTTAAAAATACAGACTTACTTTTGCTTCCAGCTGGCCAGAGACATTAAAAACAATAAAAAGGGCTTTTTTAAATATGTCTGCAGCAAAAGGAAAAAGAAGGAGATGATACGGTCGCTGCGCAGAGAAGATGGCGAATTACTAACAGAGGGAAGAGAAAAGGTAGAACTACTTAACACTTTCTTTGCCTCAGATTTTTCCCAGAAAGATACAAGCACTCAACCTGGCGGTTGGGGAGCAGGTGAGGAAGAATGGGAAATGAGGCACATAATAGGTAGAGGGGTGGTACAGGAATATCTGGCGACAGCGGATGAATTCAAGCCTCCAGGGCCAGATGAATTGCGTCCTAGGATATTAAAAGAACTGGTAGAGGTCATTTCGGAAATCTTCAGAAATCTTCGGAAATCTTTGAGAAATCTTGGAGGACAGGAGAAGTTCCAGCAGACTGGAAGAGGGCAAATATTGTCCCCATCTTCAAGAAGGGAAAAAAAGAGGACCCAAATAATTATCTCCCAGTCAGCCTGACATCAGTATCCAGAAAGATCCTGGAGCAGATCATTAAGCAGTCAGTTTCTAATCACTTAGAAAGCAATGCAGTAATCACGAGAAGTCAACACGAATTTCTCAAAAATAAGTCATGCCAAACTAATCTTATCTCTTTTTATGATAAGAGTTACTAGCTTGATAGATGAAAGGAATGCTGTGGATGTAGCATATCTCAATTTCAGTAAGGCCTCTGACAAAGTTCCCCATGACACTCTTGCAAAGAAGCTAGTAAAATGTGGGCTGGACAGGGCTACTGTCAGGTGGATTTGTAACTGGTTGACTGACCATTCCCAAAGCACCAATGGCTGCTTTTGATCCTGGGGAGAAGTGACTAGCGGGGTACCACAGGGTTCTGTCCTGGACCCAGTGCCGTTCAATATCTTCATCAACGACTTGGATGAAGGAATAGAGGGCATACTCATCAGATTTGCAGATGACACCAAATTGGGAAAATTGGATAATTCACATATCCTCATCAAGAGAAGTATTAGTCCCACTATATTCTGTGTTAGTCAGGCCTCACCTGGAATTTTGTGTTCAATTCTAGATGCCTCATTTTAAGAAGAATAAAGGCAAGCTGGAGTGGGGTGAGAGAAGGGTGAAAAGGACAATATGAAGTATGGAGAACAAATGTATAAGGAAAAATTGAAGGAGCTGGACATGTTCAGTTTGGTGAAGAGAAGGCTGAGGATTGACATGATTGCATTTTTTGAATCCCTCAAGAGCTGTCAAAGAGAGGGGGGTGCAGGTTTGTTTTTTGTTGCCCCAGAGGTTAGAACCAGGTCTAATGGTTTTAAGCTACAAGAAGGTAGATTTCAGTTGAACTGTAGAAGAAACTTCTTGACAGTAACAGCAGTTAGCCAATGGAATCAATTACCTAGAGAGGTGGTGGCAATTCTTTTCTGGTCAGACACTATACTAAGCTGTTATAGCGTGATGATTCCACTTGCAACATCCTATGGAATCCTGGGGTTCCCAGGATTCCACAGGATGTTGAAAGTGGAATCATCGCGCTATAACAGCTTAGTGCAGAAATGGCCATAGACAAAAAGAGAGTGAACAGTTACCTGCTAGGGATACTTTAGTTGGAGATTCTCCATTGATCAGTGGGTTGGAATTGATGGCCTTTTTCAACTTTATGATTTTATGGTTCTATGTCTCTATAACATGTGTTCTCCTTCAGCTGCCCTAGCTTATTATATGGAGGTGATAGGGCAGGAGCTACATATTAGTAGGTGAACCCAGTTCTGATCTTACCTACAAAATCTGTTTCACAGATTCCCCCTTGAAGCAGAATCTGGTTGTGCTGAATCTGACAACAAAGTGATCTACGTGATCTAAGATCATTTCTTCATTACACAGTTATAGTGCTATTGTTCCACTTTCAACATCCCGTGGAATTCTGGGATTTGTAATTTACCGAGGCCAAAGAGCTCTCTGGCTGAGAATTCTAAATGCCCCTCCCTAAGCTGCAAACCCCAGGATTCTACAGGATGTTGAAAGTGGAATAATAACGCTATAACAGTGTAGTGTGGAAATGGCCTAAATCAGGTTTGTATCTAGTGTAAGGGCCAATAAGAGACAGGATTGACCCAAAACATTTTTCCTGCATGAGGCAGAAGAGCAGATGACCCACCCACCTCCAGTACAGATGAAGGTACAGGGTGTCTGAGGCTAGGCAAACTATTTGGGCACCTGAGGCAGAAAATCACATAACATCTTGGCAGTAAAATTACTTATGTAATAAACCAAGTAATTAGGAAAATGCTGCTCTTGCAAGATTGTCAAGGTCAACTTTCTGATGTAACTGACTCAGCCTAATGTTATGGCCAGCCCTGCCCAGAAAAAGATTTCTCTAGACTTTTCTGTAGAAGCATTTTGCTTGTAGCCTTGGTGTTGCAGGGCTTGGCAACTCTTGGAGACTTTCCAATTCGCTTTCATTTTGAGTGCACATTGGACATATTTTCCATATTATTGCCACTTTAGAACTAAACAGTAGTTGACAAATCTAAATCAATAATTCTGCATACACAGAAAATATTGAAAAGAAAATATCCCACTGAAAAGCAAATATGTTTGTAGTATATAATTGTTTCATCTTATAGTGGAAAAAATGACTCACAAGCAAGTAGTAATCAATTGACTTTAACTGCTTATATTTTCAAGATTTATAACTCAAGTTGAAATTATATTTAGAAAGTTTCTGTTGTATGCAAATTAGGCCATTAAATCACTTTGCAACTCATTTTATTTGGTTCCCTACAGTCCATCAGTACTAACAGGTAGGGAACTATGCATCTCTTGGAATTAGTTTAATGCAAAAATCACACTTCGAATGCACGGAAAGGAACCATTATATATAAAATGTCTGTACAAAAGAAAGGCAGAGTAACTCCAAGAATGTATGCCAAGTACAACATAGACAGCAAATAGCTTTTACTTTGCTATTGAAACAGCTAGTAATGTGCAATCTTTCTGAATTTGAGGGGTGAGCAGAAGGTAGACCTCCATATGTTTTGTACTTCAACTTACAATGCTAGCAGTGACAGATAGGACTTGAATTCTAAAATATCTGAGGAGCTATCCTTTGCCCACCCATTTATTCGATAGCTTATCTTTCTTGGGTAGGGAGTGCTACAGTTGACACTCTGCTATAGAGAAAGCCTTGTTATATATACCCATTAACCTAACTTCATGAAGTGTTTGGGTATACAACATGGCATCCCCTCAAGATCTGAAATTTCTGGCAGGCTTATATGGGAGGAGGTGGTTTTTTAGATATCTTGACCCCAAGGTGTTTAGGATTTTGTAGGTCAACAACAGCACCTTGAATTGAGCTTGAAAGCAAATTGGAAGCCAGCACAGTATATTTATAGCCATGGTCTATTTAATGGGGAGTCAAGGTAGCTATAAGCATCTAGATACAAGAAACTGCCTTGCACTCAGTTAGAAAACTTTCCTAATGTTGCTACCTCAGGATCTTTAAGCAGAGCCCCATTGCTTGGGTCTTACAGGGCAAAGTTCTGCAGCCTTCCTGCTGCCACTGAGGGACAGAGTGTCAGCTAAGTTCACTGACTGTAATAATGATCAAAAGTTAGTTATATTGCATAGGTGTAAAATGTTGGAAACTTGTTTTAGCTGCTTTATGTTTATGTTTATTCTGTTATAAAGATATGTCCCCCTCTTCATTTAAAAAATAAATCAAAATCTCTTAAAATGCATTTGATCTTGCTTTTGTTGTTACTCCATTATTGGTTCACTAATTAACAAGATGGGATATGTGCATGGCTTTTTAAGAATTTCTCCAAAACAATGACACCAATGAGCTGTTTAGTCTTGGGCAGACATATAGGCCTGGACCAGAGGTGCTATGAATAATTGACAGGGAGACCTGCTAAACACAAATTCCCCTATTTAGTTACTATAAGGAGGTGCAAAGATTTTGAGTAGGACTCATTTTGACCCCCATGTCAAATGTTCATTACTACTGATAGGGCCTCCACTTGCTGACAACTTATCCTGTCACCACCTGGAACACTGAAATGTGTGTTCTTTGTGTATTCCAGGAAGAGGGACATATTATGCTCTGCTAAAGAGCTGGTGTTCAGGCATCTTTGGACATTGTGATGAACCTGATGGGAGGGGGTCTTGACAACAGAGCCCCCTTGGGAACTGAGAGTGTTTAAGCTGATTGGATGGTGAAATGGAACCTTGGATAGCCCAGGGGAGGGGCCGGTGGAAAGAGGAAAATGATGGATTTTAACTGACTGGTGTGTGGTTAAAGAGGAGAGTGTGATTTGTGGTGTATTGGGAGAGGCTGGAGATTTGAAGAGCTCTGAGAATTGAGAAATTGGGTGTACGAGAGATAGTGAATGAATTGAAAGAGAGAGAGAGAGAAGAGTGGTGTACTGTTTATAAACATTTAGATGTAAAACATATTTAATGCAACAGTGTTACAATAAATGTTTGAAGTTCTGTGTTCCTTAAAACGGTGTCACAGAGTCTTATTTTGAGTCCTAGAATATACACGCTACCAATAATATCATCTTGACCTTACTGCCAACAGTACCACAGTCTTGGTACAGAGATATCCCTGGCTGTTCAGTTCTGACCACAAAGAGGTGTCAAGCTGGGCAGGCCTTGAGTGCGAAGCTTGGGGTGCGCCTTTCGCACTCAGCACTGGACGGGCGGTGGTTTTCTGTCTGCTCGTTACAGACACGCAAGTCAAAGTTATAAAAAAAAGTGTGGTCAACCACCAGTAAAAACGAAGAGCCTCTTTTGTTGCTGTACTGCTTGGAAACTGCATTTCTATAAATATCAAGGAATGACTCCACTCTTTCTTATGCACTAAATTGTTTCTACTTAGTACTGTAAAGATGAGTTATACACTTATTTGGATTGCTATGCCATAAACCAAAAAGGAAACCTTTAAGCAATCTTTTGTGTACATCACAGCAATTCAGCTTTAGCTTAACTCAAAGTGACAAAAGCAATGCAGTTGCACAACAGCTAATATTTCCATTTAAAAAGAACCTTTCCACCTTATGTAATGCACTATCATTTTTGATAATCTGTGTTCAACACCAAATGATTGCTCTGAATAACACTTTCAAATAGCTCTTACAAATATTAAATATGTCATATTTAGCAAACCAGCAAACACAATGAATATTGAGCTTATAGGAAAGCCTGCAAGAGAAGTCAATCTATGATTGCCTGGAGATGAATTTTTACAATAGTCTGTTTTACATGCATACATTACCAAAAAAAGGAGTTAAACCTCACTAGCCCAGGCTCACTTTAGATGCAGGGGAATAGGAATACAATAGATAAAAACAGCATGTAAAGAAAATAGCAGCAATAAGAGAATGCCTAGTCTCTATAAATTCCTCTGTGGAACCCTCTGGAATCTTTTGAAGGGAAAAAAAATCAGGATTTCTCTCCCTCTGTGAGATATTAGTTACAAAGCTTTTACCTAAAAATTACCAGTTCACAAAGGTAATTTAAAAATAAATAGCAGGAGCTACATAGAAGTGCCAAGGGAATGTTCACCACCTCTGGGCTTAGTTGTGAAATATGCCACAGTGAGATAGGGGTCCTATTCAAGTTTTTAGAACAGATAATCCCTCATCCTTCTGTTGTTCCTTTCTTTACATGGAGTGATAGTCCAAAGACAATATTGTGATCCTTGTGATCAAAAGGCAGCTGCCTGACTTAGGCCCTTTTCGCATGCAATTTCTGAAGTGAAAGGGCCCCTTGAGTGTCACGTAAATGTGAGAAGCAGTCCGTACAACGCACTCACATCTGCGTGATGCTCAAGGGCCTGACGCGGACTGCTCACAGATTTTTTCATTTTCGGCTCAAAGCCAAAAATGCTGCGTGGTCGCACATCACTCTGGGGTCTCACGCGCACTTGCCTGGCGCACGGAGCCTTGGGAGCCAGGCTGGACATGCGTCCTCTCCTCAGTGCAGCCTGCGAGGTCCCAGGCTGCACTGCGAATGGAAGGGGCGGGGTGTTCGCGCGATGAGGAAGGAGCTGCAGAGCCGAAGCAGGAGGGGTGTGACAGCGTTCCTCCCAAGCCTTCATGTGCGAGCCGAACAACCCAGCACCGGGAAAAGGTAAGGTGCGAAAAGGGCCTTACTGGGTGGATAGACTGTGGCTTGGGGTGGGCTGCACTGCCATGGCTCACTCAGCCATGCCAGGCCTCCTGTGTCCTTCCCAGGAGGCTTTATGGCCTCTTGAGAAGAAAGGGCCAGACAACCAATGAATTCAAACCTCTGGTTTGAATTCATTGGCTGGGGAGGGACCAGAACCCAACCTGAATGTCTACCTGGACAAAAAGACAAGGGAAAAAATATTGAACAGACACAATGTTGATATATTTTCCCTTCTCAAAGTAGAACGGGAGGAGGTGTGCATGCCCAAGATTGAGCAGAAGAAGGCAAAGGGAAAAGTGCTGTGGTTGAACACACATTTTTAATTGGTTAGTGGGCTACATTGGTGTTCATAGGGGTTGTGCAGGCTGCTTATGCCAGCAGGGGTTGGCATCTGTCTAACCACCTGGGCAATGTACTTAAGGCATGTGCTCTCGTAGGGGGTTCTGAAATCAATGAATATGACATTGCTTTCAGGAAGAGGGCCTCCCAGAATGATCATGCTCAGTGGAACCTGCTTAATAACAAGTTATTGTTAAGAGGCCCTCATCTTAAAGGCAAGGCAGAAGCACCAAAGCCTTTTTATCAGGCAGGTGAGAAAGACTCTAGAAAGTGGATGTGTTGGAGTTCAACAAGGAAAGTGCCAGCACACCAGATGCAAATTTGAGCATTTCTATGAAAACTGCTTGGGGGGAGGGCACCCTAAGCTTTCGTGCCCACGGCCGAGCACTAGCCAGCATAATTTTCACTGTGGATACTCCTTTCCAGTTGCCATCACCAAGAGGGATGGGGGAGCTAATCTGGGCACTGTGGATGGGGCTATGAGAAGTAAATAGGGAGTCACATCCAGCCAGGGAGAGGGAGTGCTTGCCCCCTCTCCCGTTCCGTGTCCAAGCTTTGCTTCCCCTTTTAATATACACTGACAAGTGGACACCTAATTTTAATAAGGATGGGTTTCTTAAGGGCTTCAGGATCCCTGCTTAGGGCCCACAGGTGGTGTTTGTGTCTGGGAACCTTTAATCAGTCAGGCTCATCAATCAACAGATGGGTTGGTCAATGTCTGTATCTGGACTCATGCATACGCCAACCCTATTGGCAACTGTAGCCAATAAAGTTGTGGCCTTTTTAGTTTCACTTTCAGGTATGTGTGTGTTCTTGGCAGCATCTATCACCCCTGGGTGGACAAGTCCTGATTTTTCAGGGTTCTTGATAACATAGAAAGCAAGCACACACAGCTTAAGGAATGCATGTAGCTTAACTGATGATATATTTGTTTGAGAAATCTTGGCAGGCAGGAATATGAGAATGAAGAACTGTCATAAAAATGTTATGGCTGTTATGAAGAATAGTCATAAAAACAGGTTTAAAATAGCAAAACTCTACCTGTGATGTAAGACTAGCTCCTAGTTGAGATAATAGGCTTAGACGTTTCAAAAGCTTTATTCAGAACATTAGAGAAATAACAGCACACCTTGGCAAATGTCAAGACTAACAAAACAATGGATTTGCAGTACTAGATAAGACATCATCTAGTCTAGCACATCATCTAGCACACACCACTACTGCATTTGTTAATAAATCAAAACAATGCTTCCCCCAGGCTTTGCCTTC
The DNA here is from genome assembly GCA_948472985.1 of Iguana delicatissima. Taxonomy (NCBI): domain Eukaryota; kingdom Metazoa; phylum Chordata; class Lepidosauria; order Squamata; family Iguanidae; genus Iguana; species Iguana delicatissima. The sequence continues at coordinate 118,222 of CAOKZL010002647.1, read as the reverse complement.
CCCCTCCCATTTTCTCACCTTGAAGTCATGTCTTATCACTATTACCATAACATTCAAGGATCGTCATCTCACCTATAACCACCTCACACTATCTCTTTTCCCCACTTATTCATTGGAGCACCTAAGCCCTTCAGGATAACCTATTCTCTAAAACAGGGCTTTCTAAATGGTATGCCGTGACATGTTAGTGTGTCACCTGAAGTGTATAGGTGTGTTACCCACAATCTTGGAAACGTATGTTATTATTTATAAATCATATATTTTTAAAAATATATGAAAGGTTTTCATGAGATATGTTGTATCCCTATACATTTTGTTATTACAATTTATGTATGTGTCTGTATCTCTTATAAGGGGTTAGTTTAACCTCCAGTTTGCTAGTAAAACTGAACTGCTGTGTCGTGAGATGACGCATGTCTAAAAAGTGTGTCACCAACATGAAAAGTCTGAAAGCTCTGCCCTAAAACACGGCAGGGATTGTACAGCCACTAGTCTACATGGCAAACCTATACTATGGAAGAACACGGCTTTGAGCTAACTAGGAGATCCTGGAAAGTTACTTTTTAAAAGTAATGTGTTAAGTTGCTCATTGCAAAATCAAGGGCCTTTTTGCACTACACTGTTACAGTGTTATTATTCCACTTTCAACATTCTATGGAATTCTGGGGTTTGTAGTTCACTGAGGCCAAAGAGCTCTCTGGCTGAGAATTCTAAATGCCCTTCCCTAAACTGCAAACTCCAGGATTCCATAGGATGTTGAAAGTGGAATAATAGCACTGTAACAGTGTAGTGCAGAAATGCCCCCAAATTTAAAATGCTACTCTTACATTACTTATTAATTTCACTTTATTTTTCATTCCTTTTTGATACCCATTCCTATCATATTTTTTTTGAAACAAAAAGAAAGAAAATGGCCTACAATTTGAAAAAATCCCCTCAAAACACCACAAGAAAATATTTTAGCCCTCCAAAAATAACAAGAAAATTACAAGTTACTCTCTACAGGAGTGAGTACAGAGGGTAATTATTATCCCAGCAATTAGCATTTGCAAAAGAATGTTGTCCTGCCTTCATCAGCCTAAAAGCTAATACATTGCAGATAACAAATTGTAAAAATCTGACTCACAGTTATGGCATTAACCCACAAATTGGTGCCTCAGGTAACCATATCATAAATACAGATCATAAGAAGAGTTGGACTCTGTTTCATCTAACACATGAATTTTGTTTAACACATGAACCCTACAGCTGATCCAGACTAGTCCTCCAGAGCCAAGTTCCAATCATGGAACTTGCACGGTGTCACCAAAGCTCACAGTGTTCTTGGATCAGATGAATTCTGAATCCAAAACTGGCTGTTTCAGACAGATTTGGGAGAAATCCAGAAGTAAGAGGGACACTCTTTGCACAGTGGCAGTATCGTAGCCAATGAGGTTAATCCAAATCACGGTAATTGCTAATTGAAATATATATAATCAAAATATATAATATTATAAAATAATATTAAACTGAAATTCCAAAAGCTTTGGAAAACGAGAAAGTTTTTAATTGAAATTAAAAAATAATAAGAAAAGGAGCAGACTGCAAATGTTCATGGAAGCACTTTCAAGGGTATGGAGCAGTGAGTGAAAAAAGGATGAACCTGAGCCAAGAAAGGAAGCCCATGGTTGGTAAGAAACCTCGAGTTCCTAGAACACAGATCTCATGAAGGCTGATAAAAAGAAATCAGGACTAAAAGACAAGGAGCGCTAGGTTCTACAGCGCTTTGAATTCCACTAAGCTGACAAATGTGATAGAAGTTTTGACTATAGGCTGTGTGCCAGTTGGTCATGTACAACACCCCTAAGGTAAACAATCATTTCTCAGGGATACAAGCATTTTTCTAGGTTAGCCCATGCAAAGCTATGTTTGGCCATTTCCGCACGGGGTGAGGGAATCGCCCCGTGCCACTACTTACTGTGTCTTATGGCTCCCCGGTCCAGTCCAGGCTGCTCTGGAGCAGTGCGTGCTCATCACTCTGCACTGCTCTGGCGTCCAAAATGGTGGCTTCTGGTTGGTCGAGGGTCTCGACCAACCACTGAAGCTTGCTAGCCTAAAGCCCACCCCCAGCAGATCGCAGGCTCACATTCATGTGAGCCTGCAAATCTGCACAAGAGAACAGGCTCACACTGGCGCGCTCTGTGCTTTTGAAAAACTGAAAGAAACAGTTTTTTCAAAAGCATGCTGGAGGATCACTTGTGGTCATTCCGGAGCGGGCTGAGGTGTGGATCTACATTAAATAGTCCGTACCCAGTCCACTCCCAGGTGCAGACGTCCTCCCTGGAGGACAGACTGCACCGTTTCAAATACCCCATGCGGAAACGGCCTTAGTTTCTCTTTCAATCCTCTCTTCAATGTTTTGTCTTGCTATTGGTATTTCTCTTTCCCAAGGCCAAGAATATTAAAAGTATTTCCGTGGAGGGTATAACATAGGCACTTTCTCAGAAAATACTTGGTAGATCAGATCCATCTGTCTCTCCCGCTGTTTGTTCCTCGTTCACTTCTTTTAATGAACTTTCTGGTATAACAAAGTTCTATTTTTCACACATCATCACTGCCCCTAGCCAAGATCCCACATCACTTCAGCATAATGTAAATATCCACTGATGACGTTTTCATTACACTTCCCCTATACTGGAGAGCAATATGAACCATGCACATTGGAGGCCAACATACATGGTTGTCATCATGCAGGGCCACACACATGTGTAACATAACATTCATGCATGCATGTGCACCTTCACACTGCTCTCTGAAATTTAAAGTGCTACCACATGTACAACAGTTCCACCTGGGGAACTTTGCTTCTCTTACATTCAGCTGGACACCACCATGCTGCATTGTCCAAGAAACCCACACTGTATATAGTTATACCTGTGGATGTCATCAGTAGGATCTTGGCCCCTCACTCTTGTACTTATTCTTTTAAAATTTTTCATCTTTCTTAACTAGGATCCCCTGTACACTCTATGTAATTTTCCTTACCCTTCCAGACTTAGAGGATGTAAGCCTGACGAATTTCATTCATCCTCTGATACTCTGCTTTGAGTCCTGCTGCCATCACAGATACAGTATGCAAATACCCAACAGTTTTTCAGTAATGGACATACAAGATTTAGAACAGCCTCCCGAAATTGTCTATGCCTCTCTACTGCTGGAATTTAAAAAACAGAACCTGCTTAATTCTGATGCAGAATTCTTTGCAGAATACTTACCTTAAGTTGTTTACACTGCTGCAGCATCAAACTGTTTAGATTGTTTCTTCTAAGAAACAAGAAAGCTTCTAAGCTCTTACATATCTTTTTATTAATCTGTATTTTAATTAGCTGAACAGTGTTTTTAATGTTTAATTGTAATGTGTATATTAGAAAGCTTAGGAATAATATTTAGGCAGATGATACTATTTTACCATCAATTTGCTATAATTTGCTACTGCAAACACTGTATTTCTTCTCTGAACATATTTTTGTTCTTTTCACAGGATGAAAAAAATGTTCACATGAAAAATGCTTTACAGTGACTGTAGCAGAATACTATAATTTCGGATGTGCTATTTTGAGCTACCAGGACAGGACAGGAATGAGGACAGCGAACACACCAAACCAGAGCATGAATCTATTCTAATATCAAGGATTTGTAACAAATTGGAAATGGTCCAACTTAATCCACACTCATTAGGTTGTAATCTTTTGGTTATCCTTCAAAAACCACAAACAGCTTTACTTTCTACATCAAGAAGTGGATTACAATGTGTGAGACATTAGTCACCAATCAAATATTTAAAATTACATTAAAACTTGGTCTTCTCTTCCAAAAGGAGAAGAAAGAAGAAAAAAAAGAGGCAAGCACTGAGGTAGTATTTTCCTGCCATTGAAACAGAATAGCTTTTAACTCAGATGTGCAGGGTGTATCAGAGAAAACAGGTGAAAAGGTCAGAGGTTAATGCACAGTAACTTTAATCCTCAGAAAATGCCATTTAAAACATTTGGCAAACAGCTGACCTTTTGGCAAATACAGTACTTGCCTCTTTCAGTATCAAGCATTTCAGAAATCTCTTGTTGGAGGTTTATAGTTTGACCGATGGCATAAATATTGCAAGTGGTAAAAAAAAATCAATTGTATTTTTCATAAATTGTTTCAATATGTTAATTTATAATGTTTTTCCAAAGCAAGATATTAGTGTCCACCTGTAACTAACAGAAAGGGGTTTAGCTGGACAAAAGAAACAAGAAACTCAAAAGACCAGCAGTCAGCAATATGCACATACTCCAAAGATTTCTGTTTCATCTGCCCCCTCACATTGACTTCATCTCTAAAGCTGAATTTCGCTGGTACAGTTGGGGTAAAATTTCTAGCACTTGCAATTTAAAATAAATCACATTAAAATGAGGCATACTGGCAGCATACCCTTTGCCTCATTGGATATCCAGGGGGCTGCTGGCTCTGTTCACTTCCAGGTTCAATGAGCCAGTCTGGCCTCCCCACTGCTTGAAATTACCCATCCCTGTGCAGTGGTTCTCAACCTGTGGGTCCCCAGATGTTTTTGGACTTCAGCTCCCAGAAGCCCATAGTGGCTGGGGCTTCTGGAAGCTGAAGTCCACAAACATCTGGGGACCCACAGGTTGAGAACCACTGGACTAAAGGCTTGCTAGCCTTTTTCTGATTATAATTTGCTATACATTGGGTGAGGGGAAAGGAGGTATTCTAATTATTTATTAATGCAAGATGGCAGGGAATATTCTCTTTTGGGCTAAAGAGAAATGTGTCTCAGTAGATCTAAAACTCCTGGATGTATGTCATTGTTTCCTCTCTTCCCCATCACTTCTTCTTCCTCCTTCTCTGTAGCCTTTTGACCATTACCAGAGTTACCATCCTATAAACTAGTGGCAGGCAACTGTGGAAGACTGGAGAGGGGGTTATTAGCTCATTAGTTCATTAGCTCCTCCCAGGACATGGATGGCTACGCCCATCATCATGCCCACCACAAAAAATAAAATCCCCCCAAATGCCACGAAAATACTCACTAGCTGGCATGGGGATTATTTTGCCAGTTTGAAGTCCCCCGGGTCATTTTAGGCCAAGGAGAGGCTGTTTTAACAACCAGAAGCAAACAGAAATCACTTCCTGTTCACTTCCTGATTCAAGAAAGTCCCTTCCTCAGCTTAAATTGGCCCATGGGCATCCAAAATATATAGTAAAAATGCCCACATACCCCCTAGATGGCATTGGGGAGCATCAAGAGACAAAATATGTCCCCTGTGGGGACCTAGGGATAACCAAAAATGGCCCTGGGGCTACATATAGCCCATAGGACACATTTCCACTCCTGTTGCAAGCCCTTGTTGTCTGTATCAGCATAGATCTTTTAAAATCTGAAACAAGGTGGGCAACTATGTGGGACTACAGGCCAATTTTTATTTCCATGTACCCCTTCACCAGAATATTGCTGGGAAACTGGAACTAATGTCATGTTCACTTCCTTTTTGCCTTGTTTTTGGCCATTTTGAGGAATTTAGGGCTTATGGGAGAGTGGAAGATAAACATTCCATTACATTTTGCTGGCAGCTTTAGGCTGTTTTGAGAAAATTTTGAGCAACTCAACCCCACCTCCAATTCCCTGAATTTTTAGTAAAAAATGGAGTCAGGGCATCTGGTGGCTTTGAAGCTGTCCCAGGGAGTTTGTCATACTGCAACAACAGGTCTAGGGACTGCCTATAACTCATGGACCATGCTTTCCCTACCCTACTCTGTAATCATGAATACAATACGATGTTTTTTCAAATTTTCTTCTTCCTGTTTTCAGCAAAAAATGTGATAGCAATGTTTTTGTACTAACATGGAATTTTGAAATATTCTCCAATCACTTACTTTGTCTTTTTTTTTAGAACGCTTTATTTATAATTGGAAGACTTAATTTCGTATTATTTAATCATTTACTAAATGTGTTTATTTGTTTAATTTAGAACATTTTATATTTCCAGGTATAGAGAGGGAAACCAGATAGGGATACTATTACATTCCTAAAGGTTGCTTGTACATGGGGCATTGCATTTTCTTTCTGAAAATCCAGGCAATGCCCTTCCTGCCTATCTTCCCAATGTCAACCATAGTTTTTTTTTTTAAAAAAATGCTACAGTAAACTCCAAAATTTACAATAAAATAAATCGATGCAATGTCATTTGTCAGTACATTTTCTTCAGCCATAATGTATCACTTTTAGCAAGGTATGTCCGATGTCACTTGTGGGTGTCTGCCCCTTTTTGCAACCTCTTCTCAAACCTCCCCTTCAGGCAGATTTCCAGCAGTTTAACAAGAATGAGCTACTCTGTTTTACTCCCACAAGTTTCCAGCATGGTTGCATGACATCATGTCAGCCCCTACACAGTTCACAGCTTACTGTGTCTGCAACTCTCCTGGTACAGACATGAGACATGTAAAATGGGAATGAATCAGGAAGTAGAAAATACAGTGGAAAATTATGAATCAAATGTTGAGACCATGGCATTTTGCTTATTATGGAAGTGTAGAATTGTGTATGATATTGCTGGAGTAAGATATAATCACCAGTATGCACAAACACACACAACATCTCTGGTTCCACTGCATGATATCTCAGATGTTTTGAATGATCAAGGAATTTCTGGACCTGTGTCTGATCTAGTTAAGTAGGAAAAGTACCAAACGTAAGATGACTGTGACAACAGTGCTTTCTACACCATGGTGCTCACTATATCTTCTCTATGTTTTGTCCCCTACCACCAATGGTTGGTAAGTTCTACTTTCTTTCTCCCAAGGTAATTTTCAACTTCAGCTCTGTAGTACAAGGCAGAGTCCAGGGAAAATGGAGAAAAACCTTGCATGGAGAAAGATGGCAGCAACCAGAGTGGGGATAAGGCAAGTCATATTTATGGGAAGAAAAGTCACTAACAGTACGAAACAGCAAGAACTTATCTGTATCCATTTGGATCACAACCACAGAAAGTAGCGGAAAGAATTTCAGTTGCAGTGCCAAGTAAATTGTCGATGACACTGCAATAAAGAAAGCCTTATTTGTTTTCCTAAGGAAATACATCTAAAAAACTAGGATAAGCTTTCCATTTTACCTCCTATTATTATCTGACAACATATATACAAAAAATGATGAAACATTGTGAAAGATAACCAGCAAAACAGAGTATTTTGTCAAGGGTGAACGGTATTAAACAATAGTGTAAGTGATAATAAATATGTGTGAACCGAAACTGGAATTAGGTAATATCAAATATGAGGCCAAGGTGCTGCAGACAGGTTGAATGACCTTCAAATATACACGAGAAAGTTCAGCACAACCAGTTAAGTCAATAACTCTCTGTATGGAGCCAGTTAATTCAAGTGTAACCAATTAATTCAAACAGCTTGGGAATTTGTTTAAACCTACATTCACAAAAGCCATTTTCTGGTGGAAATTGGATTCCAGTACTTAATATGTTATTAAACAGCTGTCCAGAGCTGTGCTGGATAAGGCAACCCAAAGTCACATTGTCGGGTGCCATATATATATTAATTGATTTAGTATAGCAATAGACTGAAGGAATAGTGATAGTAATCTGTTAGAGTATTTACATATGCAGAACATTCTTTCCAGCTAGAGTTTCACAGGAACAGATAGATCAGATAGTAGTTATGGTGATTTAGGGCTGCTTGACCTTTGATGGTTATGTCCTGCGAAGTTGCCTGTTTAAATGTAAAGTGTGGGAAGCAAATCCCATTCTCGAGCTTTAACGCCTGTAAGACAGCATCACCCACTATGTTTCAATAAAACTTCTATCCAGTTTATTGACTACGAGTGAGCATGAATCTGTGCCTGACAGAAAGCTCGAAAATCCTTTCAAAATTTTTCAAAGACCTTCTGGAGGAGATAACCCACATGGAAACAAGACTTGAGAGACAAAATGAGGAGATACTGGAATTCAGGACCATGCTACGCGAGATGCGCATCCGTCCATCGCAGGCGGGGAGACCACTAGGACAGGAACCACGAGCTGCAGCTCCACCACAACAACCAGCCAGGCCAGGGCCAGCGCCTCCGCTACTCAGAAATATTGGAGAACTGAAAGCATCTTTCAGTGGGAAGGGGGAGAAACTCTCCTTTTTTATGACTATGGCAAATAATTTCATGATTGATTACGGCCATCTGTTTCAGGATGATGCGGCCCAAATTCGTTATCTCAGCCAGAGATTGAAAGGTCTGGCTGCTGACAGGGTGGCGAATCTATATGACACCTGTGCCCCAGAAACTTAAAATCTGCAGCTCTTCATAAACCACCTGCGCGAATGCTTCAAAGACCCTTATCTGCTGGAGAAAACCAAATATCAACTAAAACGTATGAAGCAAGGCAGGAATGATGTGGGAACGTATTCCCGTGAATTCAGAAACCTGGCCACCAAAGTCCCGTGGAACAATGAGATTCTTATTGAATTATACAAAGATAGACTAAATTCTGATATACTACGCGGATGCCTAATGCAGGCCAACCCGCAAACCCTGCTAGGCTGGATCAGGCTAGCTGCTGATGTGGAAGGAATAACTCAGGTGGTACAGCTGGCCTGACAGCGGCAGGACATGCCAAAATGACGTTCTGGCCGCTCCCCCTTCCTCAATGCTGAGGAACGGGACAAATGCCTCCACCTGGGCATGTGCTTCAACTGTGGCAAGATGGGTCACCTCACCAATAACTGTCCTGAAAACCAAGCCCCAGCTGGGACTAAGGGAGAACGTCCCGACCCCAAGTTTAGAGAAACCACACATAAGACCGCGGCTGCCAGACTGTCACCTAAATGCAATCCAAGGGACCCTGCGGCAGCGACCGGGGATTCCGCTCCCGTAGAAGAAACTTCATCGTCGTCCTCATCTGACACAGATGGGGACTCTGAAACCGGCTGCGATGCTTGGAGCACCGTGGGAACCGCTGTAAGTACTCATAAAGTTCCCCATTTATTCGCCACTGTTGAGTTTATGGGTGGAGATGGGACCTTGCATGTTCATAGGGCTCTAATTGACTCTGGTTGCTCCAGAAGCTTGTTGCACCCCAAATTGGCCAGGAAGCTAAACCTTCTTTATGAGCCTCTGAAGCATCCCATCAAATTAACGCAAGTGGATAGGACACCAATGACTGGAGGAGTTATTGACAAGATTTCCGAGCCCGTCATGTTCCGAATGGGTGAAAACAAGTACAAGATGCGCTTTCTAGTTCCCCAAGCGGTGCAGTTCATATTGGTCTTGGGGATTGACTGGCTTTGCAAATATAATCCCCAAATAGACTGGACTGAGGAATTGCAACAGATTCCTTCACACTACCGGGACCTTCAAAAGGCTTTTCATGAAAAGGAGGCTGACAAATTGCCCCCCCCCCACAGAATTTGACTGTAAGCTGACAATGATGGAGGGGTCCAAACTGCCTAAGCCAAAAATTTACCCGATGGGCCGACAAGAACTCCTTGCCCTTAAGAAGTTCCTAAACAAAAATTTGGCTCGTGGCTTGATCAAGCCTTCTACAGCCCCCACAGCGAGTCCTGTATTTTTCCGGAAGAGAAAGGACCCCAGCGCTGATCCTAGGCTGGTAGTAAACTATTCTGCAATTAATCAAGTCATCTCTTCTAACTGTTATCCTATCCCCCTGATAAGGATGGTATTAGACCATCTGGTTCAAAGGAAATTTTTTACCAAGCTAGATCTTAAGGAGGCTTTTCATAGAATTCGAATGGACCTAGACTCTGAGTGGTTGACCACCTTTGCTACTCCTTTCGGTAATTTTAAATGGACTGTTCTTCCTTTTGGGTTACAATCTGGACCATCTGTTTCAGGGCGTTCTGATTTATTTGGACGACATTTTAATTTATGCCGATTCCATGGAGTCTCATGTATCTTTGGTTCGTGTGGTACTTCAACGCCTGATTGATAATAACCTCGTTGTTAATTTATCAAAATGCCAATTTGACACTCGAGCTTTCGATTACTTGGGCTACAGGATTCAAGATAACTCCCCGAAAATGGACCTTTCTAAGATTACCTCCATTTTGCAATGGTCCACCCCCAAAACTTTGAATCAGCTCCAGCAGTTTCTTGGCTTTGCAAACTTCTATCGGAACTTTATCGACGATTTTGCCGCCATATCGCTTCCGCTCACTAACCTTTTGCGGAAACCTAAGGGCTCATTTGCGACCAAGCCACATAAACTTTCTTGGTCCCCTGAATGCCAATCCTCTTTTGAACTGTTGAAATCTAAATTCACTTCTGAGCCTTTACTTCTTTTCCTGGATGCTACGAAGCCATTCATTGTACAAACGGATGCTTCAGATTTTGCGATGGCAGCCGTCCTTTTGCAACATGACTCTGAGGGGGCACTCAAGCCTTGCGCCTTCTTTTCAAAGAAGTTTTCTCCTCAACAATTTAACTGGCCTATTTGGGAGAAGGAAGCCAAGGCTATTCATTTTGCACTGTCCTCCTGGCACCACTTACTTGAAGGGGCCCACCACCCCTTTGAAATTTGGACTGATCACAGGAATTTACAAGCCTAGCAGTCTGTTAAGAAACTCTCCCCCAAACAGGTGCGATGGGCTGAGTTTTTCCAGCGTTTTAGATTTAAAATTGTTTTCAAACCGGGACACACTAACCAGCTAGCTGACCCTCTCTCTCGTCTTCCCTGTTTTGTGGGCTCCCCTACCGCATCCCCTCCTCCTCAAGATTTATTTCCTGCCTCCTCCCTGGCTTCTCAAGTGACCACTTGCGCTCTAGCCAAAACGAGGCTTTCTGCTTCGTCTCTCTGTGATTCCACTCTCTGTGATGCTATCCTTCACTCCGCACACGCAGATTCTTGGCTCCAGGCTAACAAGAACAAAATAACCTGGGTTGATAATCTCCCCTTCTATGGCGCCAAGATTTATGTTCCCCCTGCTGCCCGGGAACATGTTCTTCATAGGCATCACGATACCAAACCCACTGGACATTTCGTGTTTCTGAAAACTTTGCATGCGATTCGACACCTCTTTTGGCAGCCTGGATTAAACTCTTCAGTGCAGACTTATATTAAACAGTGTGCCACCTGCAATGTTTCTAAGTCGGCCTCCTCAAAACCCCAAGGGCTCTCGCAAACTTTGCCTGTTCCTTCTACCCCTTGGTCAGTAATCGCCTGGGATTTCATCGTGGCCCTCCCCTCCTCACAAGGTTTTCAAGCAATCTGGATTATTACTGATCATTTTTCCAAACAATGTCATTTTGTGCCTCTGAAGCGTGTGCCCACTGTGCAGAAGCTTGCTGACTTGTTTATCTCTCATGTCTGGAGACTTCACAGATTACCTTCTGTGATTATTTCTGACAGGGATCCTGTTTTCTCTTCCAAGTTTTAGACTTGTTTACTGAAAACCCTGGGCGTTACTCAGAAACTCAGCAGTGCCTATCACCCCCAGACGGATGGTCAATCGGAGCGTGTTAACAAATCCCTTGAGCAGTTTCTTAGGTGTTTTGTTAATGAGAACCAAACTGATTGGGCTTCGCTCCTTCCTTTCGCTGAATTTGCCATCAACTCTGCAGTTCATTCCTCCACTGGGTTGCCCCCCTTTGAAATTGCTTATGGTTTTCTCCCTTCTCCCTTTCCCCCTTTCCCTCTCCCTCCTTCTGCCCCTCCTTCTGTTTCTGCTTGGATCACTAAGTTTTCTACCCTTTGGCAATCCATTTCCCATGCTCTCGCCTCCGCTAAAGCTGCTCACAAACGCTTCGCTGACCATAAGCGACTACTGAATCCCCAATATAAACCTGGTGATTTGGTCTTCCTTTCTTCTAGGAACATTTCATTGCCTTCCCTGTCTAAGAAACTTGCTCCTCGCTTTCTAGGTCCTTTTCCGGTGAAACGCGTTATTAATGATGTCTCTTTTGAATTGGATCTCCCTTCCTCACTCAAAGCTGTTCATCCTGTGTTTCATTTCAGTTTGCTGAAGAGGGCCCCTTCGCAAACTTCTTCGACGACTGATGTTCCTCAACACCCCGACTGATTTTTCTACTGTATTTATATTGCTATGTAATCCTTCTGCATGTCTACAGTTATGCAGTGTTTTCAATTTATATATATATATATATATATACACACACACACATATTATTTTTATTTTTTTGAAGGGGGGCAGGATGTCGGGTGCCATATATATATTAATTGATTTAGTATAGCAATAGACTGAAGGAATAGTGATAGTAATCTGTTAGGGTATTTACATATGCAGAACATTCCTTCCGGCTAGAGTTTCGCAGGAACAGATAGATCAGATAGTAGTTATGGTGATTTAGGGCCGCTTGACCTTTGATGGTTATGTCCTGCGAAGTTGCCTGTTTAAATGTAAAGTGTGGGAAGCAAATCCCATTCTCGAGCTTTAATGCCTGTAAGACAGCATCACTCACTATGTTTCAATAAAACTTCTATCCAGTTTATTGACTACGTGTGCGCATGAATCTGTGCCTGACACACATTGACTTTGGCTTGGGTAGATGCAACAGTGGTGTGTCAAGGAGTCCATAGAGAAGTAGCAGTAGAAGCATTCCCTTGGAGACAAGAACGGATCTCCCTTTCTGTGTCAGTATTGTTCCCTATTGTTCTCTGTTTCCTGTAAAATAATCTCCATGTACATCTCTCATGAAAGCCCAGGAAACTGAGGATTCTGGGGCAACTGTTGGGGTGTACACTCCATTGAGCCCCTCTGAACCTTCCCACAGACTGAGAGTTCAGCTTCAAACACAACTGACCCAGCTCTCTTTGTGAAACTGCATATTGAAGAGACAGATCTTTACCGATGGTTAAGTTGCAGGGAAGTCTGATTTTCTTCTTATCCCTGCAGGAATCCATATAGGCTACTGAAGAATCTCAAGGCAGAGATGGAAAATAACTTCATTGTGTTCACTTTTTATTGGGTTCACAAATAAGTTTTGTACCTCACAAAACTGGTCAAAACAGAACAAATGAAAGTGCATCTTGCTTCCAAAATTCATATATTTCTGAGGTTTGCAATGTGCTTCCTTGAGGAAAAAAATGCACAGAAAACCATGAGCACATTCAAAATAGGCTCTTTCACACTACCCCATTATAGCACTTCAATTCCACATCAACTGCCATGGTTCGCTCCTGTGGAAGCCAAAGGTTTGTAGTTTCATGGGATATTTAAACAGTTCTGTCAGAGAGGTCTTGTTATTGCTCTTGTTGTACGCTCTCAAGTCATTTCTGACTTATGGTGATCTTAAGACAGGGGTTTTCTGGGGCTGAGAGTATACGATAACCAAAGTCACCCCATGGGTTCCCATAGCTGAGTGAGGAATCAAACTCTGGTCTCCAGGGTCATAGCCCAACTCTCTAAGCACTACACCATGCTGGCTCTCCAGAAAGTTCCAGTGCCTCAAAAACTACAAATCCCAGGATTCAGTAGAAAACAACCATGACCGTTAAAGTGGAATCATAGTTCTATAATTGTATAGTGTGAAGGGTTCCTAAAATATACACAAAAATGCTTTTGTTAATGCCAGATATACATAAGAATACACATTTAGATAAAGTGTCCATTGAAATGTGAAGAAATGTCCATGTAGTAAAGAAAAAAAATCTTTCAAACTCATGAAGAACAAGAACCAAGGCAAAAATGCTTGTGAGATTCTGAGAAATGCATTGAAACTGAAATGGATTTTCACATCCCAGTATCAAGGTTCCTTGAAATTCAGCATGAAAACTACTGTCCTAGTTGCTTTCCTGCTAATTGTATTCTTGGTAGCTTTTGGGAAGTTTTTAGGAGTGAAGCTTTAAACTAAAGTTGCTGAAAATTCCTGTAAATTGGTACATATATGAATTTATTATTCCTAATCAGTTCACATTGCTCCTTATATGCTGTATTCTGTTATGGACACTGGTATAATAACATTTAGTGCAACATCATTGGCCAACACACACACTGTCCACCCATAGCTGAGTCTTTTTAAGCAAAAGTTTAACTGTCCAAACAAAATACCTGAAATAAAAAGTGGTTATCATTGGCTGCATTGGACCCTATGTGCTTGGAGAAGGGAATATTTTGAAAACTGAGATACACTGAGGGAGGAAGCTGTACCTTTTCAGTTCTACCTCCCATGAAGCCAAGCCAAATGGAGAAAGCACTTCCAGTTAGAAAGATGACAATAGCAGATGTGTAAGCAGTACTTTCAATTTCCCTTCAAATTCCCATGGGTGGGAAGATATTTTTGGACTGACTTCAAATTTCATTTTAAGAGAAAATGAGAGGATTAAGACAACCTTATATACATGCAAATGTCAGATATCATTAATCTAAAGCCTACCATAGTCCCTTTTTTAGCTGAATAATAACGGATTCTTTTAAAAACACAAGGACCTGAAATAGGCTGTGTGTGCTTGGTGGACAGAAAACAACATCAAGGGGCTGGGTTACCTCATGCTACCCCACTGGCCTGGAAACTCAAAGAGCCTGCTGCCAAAAAATAATCTCAAAGAGGTGTGTGGCATGCAGAGCCAGGGAGCCTTTCTGCACTACACTGTTATAGTGTTATTATTCCACTTTCAACATCCTATGATGTTTAGTTTAGAGAGGGGCATTTAGAATTCTCAGCCAGAATGCTCTTCGGCCTCAGTAAACTACAAACTCCAGAATTCCACAGGAGATTGAAAGTGGAATAATATAGCAGCCTGGAATCACATTGGCCTTTTTTAACTGTAGTATCACACTGTTAACTCATGTTCAGCTTGTGGTCTACTAAAACTCCTAGATCCCTTTCCTATGTACAGTGGGCAAGCCAGATGTCACCCATCCTATATCTGTTCATTTCAATTTTTCCTGTCTAATTATACCTTACTTTTCACCCTGTTGAAATTTGTTAAGTTTTGTTTGTTAAGTTTCGACCCAGCTCTTTAATCTGTTAAGGTCATTTTGAATTCTGATCCTATCTTTTGTGGTATTAACTACCACTCCAAATTGTAAATTTGATAAGCATGCCCTCTATTCCCTCATCCAGGTCATTGGTAAAGGTGTTGAATAGCACTGAACCCAGGGAAGAACCATATGGCATCCCACTAGCCAGTTCTCTCTAGGATAAAGAGTAGGCATTGATGAGTACACTTTGGGTTTGGTCAATCAACCAATTACAAATTCATCTAATGGTAGCCTTGTTTAGCCTACATTTTACTAGCTTGTTTGCAAGAATATCATGAGAGACTTTGTAAATGGCCTTATTAAATCAAGATATGCTACAGCTACATCGTTCTCTTCATCTACCAACCTTGTAACTCTATATAAAAAAGAGATAGATAAAATTAGTCTGGCACAACTTGCTTTTTGAGAAAGCTGTGATGACTTTTAGTGATCATGGCATTCCTTTCTAAGTGCTGACAGATTGCCTGTTTAATGGTCTACTTTAGAATGCTGATATTAATGCCAGGCTGGTTGGGCAGTAATTGTTTGAGTCCTCTATTTTCCCCTTTTTGAAGATGGGGACAACATTTGTCCTCTTCTAGTCTGCTGGGACGTCTCCAGGAATTCCCAAAGATTATTGCCAGTGGTTCTGAGATTATTTTTGCTAGTTCTTTTAATACCACTAGATGTATTTCATCCAGCCGTGGAGACTTGAATTCATTTGGAATAGCCAGGTATTCTTTACCTATTCTGTGGTGCATTTTCCCTACTGCATCATCTCCTCTATTTTCCCCAGGCAGAATACTCTTTTCCTTTTGGGAGAAGACAGAGGCAAGGAAAGTGCTGAGTAGTTCTGCACTTTCTCTGTCCCCTGTTAGCATTTCGCCAACTTCTCCATATAGTGGCCCTCCAATTCCTTGTTCTTCTTTTAGCTGTGGTCATAACCAAAACAGTTCTTTTTATTGCTTTTAACCTCTCTAGCAAGCCTGAGCTTGTTCTCTGTGTTAGCTTTTCTGAGTTTCCTCCTACATGTGCTGGCTATTCATTTGAACTCCTCTTTGGTGATTTCTCCCTTTTTCCATTTCTTCCTTGAGATGTCAGGGATTGAACCTGAAACCTTCTGTGTGCAAAGCATGTGGTTTTTCACTGAGCTATGGCCCCATACCAAATTACCAACACATTCTGCTTCTTCATTTTTCATGATTTATAGAACTGCTTTTAGTTTTGTATGTTGTCCTGCTAATTTCACAATGCCACCTGAATTTTAAGAATTTATTTAAGGGACTTCCTTAGCCCCAGCATGGTCTTCTCACAGGAACCTTCTTCTCTGTAGACCTTCTTTTTTACACTGTTCAAGAGAAGACATCATTCTTATAAACCCCTCTTAATTAGAATAAACTGATACGTGGAGCATCTAAATAGAATTTGAATCAAAATCTTTGAAGAGTACAGGTTATAGTAAAGTCGTGGCTTAGGAGAGGGACAAGCAGCTGTGGATGGAATGGTGGCCATTTTTCATGTCATTTCTGATATCATTTTTGCTAATTTTCAGCTAATTTGGAGCAGCTGCACTTTTCTGCTGCTTGGGAGCCTTGGAGGCTACAGGGATAAAAATTGGTATTCTGCAGCAATTCTCATTTGCTTGGGACATTCCTGAATGAAAAATTGCCCTTGACTTTTTTGTAAATGGAGGTGGGCTTGAAGGGGCTTTCCATGGTGGTGAAATTGCATACTCACATGAGGTAAGAGATTATACCTACAACAGCATTGCTGCTGGCAGGATCTCCCATAGCAGGTAGATTTTTGCTGAGGAGCCAGAGCAAATGTACCAAACAACTACTGGGCAGCAGCAGTAATGGGAGGAGGTGGCACAGGTAGAGATCTCTCAGAAACAATGGCAGTGGAACTTGAGCTAACTCTTGTTAGTACTGGGTAGAATGAGGTCATGGTAAACCACTCCTGAATGCCTTTAACTTGGAAAACTCTATGATGATGAAACAATCCAAAATGAAGCAAGAGATAGTGCCAGAGGACAAGACTTCCAGGTCAAAAGGCACCTAACCGGTCACTAGGGAAGAGCAGTGGGCAAGGATGAGAAAAGCTGAGATTAGCAATGCAACTGGACTCAAGCCAAAAGGAGATTCATCTGCTGACATGCTTATTTGTGAAAGAAAAGTACAAAGCTGCACAATGCAGAAGGCATCAAATCCTAACAATTTTTTTCAGGGGTTCTAAATAGTTAACATTGTTCTGGTAACATTATCAAAAAAAAAAAGGTTATTTTAAGAACTCTGATTCCAAGATGTCAGCTGTTTTTGCAAGCACTGCCAGAGATGCATGTGTGATTAGAATAAGGAAAGATGGAAATCAGTTTTATGATGCATGGCAAGAATGCACTCTCATATAGAGCAATAAAGATTCATAGAAAGTGATAGATTTAGATGAGAATCTGAGCATAACTTAGAGCTGGGCTAAAAATGACTTTATCTTCCTTATGGATGTGTTGGATATAACTTCATTCATCCCCCACAGTGTCCAAAAGCTTTGCAACACAATCACTATTTGGAATGAGCAGATGTGTATCAGGAAATGGATGATCATTTCATGTCTTCTAAGATCACAGAAAACAGCATGGAGATGTGCAGGACAATCTCATGCATGTTTACAAAGAAATTAAGTCCCAGTCTTTTACATGGGATTCTCAAGTGCATGTATCACTTACAGCCTTAATCCATCATATCTGTATGATGCTCTTACTCCAGGAAACTGGAGTATGGATTATCCTGTTTGATCCTGATAACAACCCATGTAGTAGGTCAGAGTTAGTAATGTGTGTAAATCTGATGGATGTGTTGCATAGCTTAGTGGAAACTTACTGTGTGCGCGGGTGTCTGTCTGTATCTGTTTAATTTCTATGGAAGCAGCATGTGCCATAGAAATACCTGCAAGAAAGAAACCTGCCAGATTTCAGAGGGGCAGAAACAGGGAGTTATGATTAGTGAAAAACATTTCCCTAGTTTTCTGCTCAATTGGACTGAAGTTGCTGAAAAGTGCCAAAGGACAGGACTGGGTAATCAGCCTAGACTGTTCAGTGGCAAAGGGGAAAGTATTTGAACATCCACTATTTCCCAGATAAATACTCAGTGTTATACTCTATCGGGCCCCACAGACTCCAGCAAAATGCTTAATGTCTCTGATCCTGGAAAGGAGAATTAACAGCAAAGAGCATTGACTAATCCTTCAGTGTTGGCTAATAGTCATTGATAAATTTATCCTCTTTCCTACGATGTCAGCTCACTGTGTGATCATTCATTAACCTTTCTTCAAATGTCCATTTACCTCTGCATACAATCACATGGAGAAATTCAATAGTATGAATCAAATAGCACATTTTGAAATATTAAATATAGACAGTATGTCAAACACAGCCAAGACTTAATGGAGTTAGTATCTACCAGAGTCAATTTTAACTGCATCAAAGTTAAATGTTTGGAACAGTTATTCATTTTGGCAGCCCCAAGTCAATCCAATGGTAGACAGAAAAGTAATGGGCAAATTTCCCTCTCTCTTTCCCTCCCTCCCTCCCTCTCTCCAGATATCCCTCATAGAGCAAAGACCCACTGACTCAAATGAAAAACTCCTACATGAGGATTTTGGTCTCTTTTTCTTTATGTATGTGACATGTAAGATTTCCATAGTATTATATTGAACACTAAAGACAAATCACAAAATACAGAACATCTGTATCCTGCTAATAAGATGATTTGGGAAAACTGAATTTGTTGTGGTGGTGGTGGTGGTGGTGGTGGTGTGCCTTCAAGTTGTTTCCAACTTATGGCAACCCTAAGGTTGTTTTCTTGGCAAGATTTGTTCGAAGAGAGTTTGCCTCTGTCTTCCTCTGAGGCTAAGAGCATATGACTTGTCCAAGGTCACCCAGTGGGTTGTCATGGAAGAATGGGAATTCAAAGGCCTTTTCCACACGGGGGGCCCCGAAACACGGCGGAATGGGGCAGCGCATGCGGGGACGGAGCTTACCTTAATCCAGGTGGCTCCGTGCTCACGGGGAGCAGCGTGCATTCGCTGCTCTACACGCCGCCAGCATCCGGCGGTGTCCGGCAGCACCCAAAATGGCATCCGGCGGCTTCCAGTGGCACTCCGCCAATTGGGGCAGTGTGCCAGCTGGAAGCCCACCCTTGGGCAGCTCTGTAGGGACACCCCTGCAGTTCTTCATGGGGCGCTGCGACGGGCTAGGGCGCTCTTGTTTTAAAAAGACCGCTTGAAAGGTGGTCTTTATAAAACACGTGGCACCACCCCCGCGGCTGCGCGAGGGTGCTTTGAGGTGTAGAACCTCACCTTTTCAAACCGCCCTAGCGCACCCTGCGGTGTAGACGACCTCCTGGTGAGGTCGTCCCAGCGCGGGCTATATCCCCGTGTGGAAATGGCCAAACTCTGTTCTCCAGAATTTAGTCCAGTGCTCAAACCACCACACCACACTAGCTCTACTTCTTCTTTGAAAACCAAATGAAGATTTGCAGTGCAACATTAAAATGAACATTGTAACTCAATCAATCCACAGTTACGCATATGCACACACATACACACTCTCTTTGCATTTTCTTTTTCTGTTCCATCTTTGCTTATCATTCCTGTTTGCTTCCTTGTTTATTTTATTTTATGTTCACTTACTAATACCAACTGGGTAGATCAAACGAATCAATATATAGGGAGTCAATACATATCTAAATCCCTTTGATTCAGTGCATTTATTCCAGTTGGGATTAGTAATTGTATGTATGCCTTTGTAATTAGAATCCTGTTTATTAATTTGATCTAGGCAATGAAGAATTGTTGTAGGTATTCTTTGTAGGCATTCTTTTATCTACACTGCCAGATTAATAGAATCTATACTGGAACCAAGTTATGCAACATTTTTTGCACTTCAACGTAAAGTCGAAGGCTTTCGTGGCCGGAATATTTTTTGCACTTCCTTTTTTAAAAAAATATGAAATATATATTTAAATACTAATTTTAATTTTGATTTTAAAACAAACAATGAAGGTTAATATGAAAACGAGAGAGAAAGAACTTATAGGTGCCCCATAGACTGAACATTTACAGTATTAGCACGTTCCTTGATCTCATGAATGGGTGCCAAGAATGTATTGTGCAAGCCAGGATGTGAACCTAATTTCTGCATACTTAATAAATCACCAGTCCCACCTGAATACTTGGTTCAAATTTTCTCTCCAACATTATCATTATAATTAAGATTGATTCAATCCTGCTTTGAAATGTGAAAATTCTTTAGTACATTATTTTTCTCCAGGGTTTGTGAAATGATTTCAGTTAAGTCTTTAAAAAGTCATTTCGCAGAAGGGACATTTCCCATCAGATTTCTATTTGAAGACTTGATAAGACTATCAGTTCCAGGACGTTTCAGAAGTTTCCCCCACTCCGAGAGGTGCTAGACAAATTGCTTCTAATAATTCTTTCTACTGTGTAACTTAATTAGGCATCATATCAGCATTTTTGCCCTTTTTCTTCCTCAGTGAGTCATAGAAGCATCCATTAAGGTCAATCGGTCACAAGGTTCTTCTCCAAAAACTTAACAAAATTGAAGGGTAATTTTATTGGGATGTGAAAAATACAGGATATTTCAAGACCCTTCCTGGTGACACTTTTATAGCATGGGCACTTCTCCCATAAAGATGCCTCTCAGGTATGATAAGTCTTAACTATCACTTGTTGATGTATTGATAATATTAAAAATAAACAAGTACATAGCATAAGCATATCCAGTCCAAAATAACTTTAAACAGTCTTTGATACTGACAGAAGAAACACTCAGCCAAAGTTCCTCTTGAACTATACACAGAGAAGATAATTTTAAAAATGTGAAATGCAGCTAACATAGGACAAATACATTTTGAAGCTAAGTTGCACCTTGACATTTTAATGTTCAAGACTTCAATCCTATTAATACATGTTCATCAACAGGCACTGTGTCAGGATGCATAGCCCCTGCCACGTGTTGGTCTGCTGGGTGTGTATTGAAATAGTGCGTTGTAAGCAATGTAAAAGTAACTGCTGTAGAACTTTATTAAGCCTAGTTGTCATGCTACAAAGTATCCAGTGTCAACTGGTGATTGCAACAATCTATCTGCTTTGAGGCTGCCTATATTCTTACAAAGTATCAATAGCTAATTGCTTTATTGCCTATTGGTACAATGGAGAGATATTGTGGAGGGAAGATCAGAATTAGTTGAATGTGAAAGTGTAGAGGCTTTTGTTTTAGGAACCTGGTGTCTCTAAGATTAGAGGCAGGAAATATGTGCTTGGATCAAGGATGGTGAGATTTGGGAACCAAACACAGGTCTGGGAACTACCTGAGAAGTGGTGTGATGCTAGATTTATGACCCTCTCCAATCACAGCTTTACATGCCTAAATTTTGGAATTGCACCTATAAAATGTGTAAGCTCCATGCATAGTTTACTTTCAACAACTTTGGAAGATGTGTGCTGTGTTTCTACAAATAAAACTACTTTCTACCTCAGAGTACCATTTGTGGAGTGTGGGTTATCCAGTATATGACATATTGTTTCCTAAAATGGTATCAGTTCATAATAATCAGTATGGCTGTTGAACGTTAGGACTACCAATTTTTTGAAAGACACAGTTCTCACATTTATAGAAGTTCTGATACTAGAGTGGAGCTTTCTCTTTAGACCAGGAGTAAGGAACTTGAAGGGCCATGCCTCCTCTGCCACATCCATGCTTTTTTAAACCCTTAATGCATCCTAGAAGGCATAAGGGCAATTTTTCTTTCTTTCTTTTTTCTATCTTTGTGCCATTTTACACCCAGGATATGCTTTCCCCCCCCTAATAGGAAATGTCCAGGAAGCACTTGGGAGAAAGTTGTTTCCAAAATAATTCAGAAATAAGCAGAGGCTGGATGGCCATCTATTGGGAATGCTTTGATGTGTGTTCCTGTATAGCAGGGGGTTGGACTAGATGGCCCCTGTGGTCTCCTCCAACTCTATGATTCTATGAGTCTAGTCCTGGAAACAACTTGTACGTCTGGAGCTCTTTCAAGCTACACACTCACAGAGCTACAATTCCACTTTAACTGAACTCAAATGGATATACCCCAGGAACCCAAACCAGGTATCTTCTATTTACTACCCAAAATACACAAACAAAGCAATCCTGTAAGACCTATTGTCTCAAGCATTAGAACCATGAGGGTATCCCAATATACGGACTCAGTTCTCAGCCTTATATATCATCAATACTTCAAGCTATGTGAAGGATACCACTGATTTCCTGAGGAAAATACAGTCCATCCACAATCCCCCTCCATGAGAACACCATCCTAGCTAGTATGAATGTGGAATCCTTGTATATCAACATTCCACAGTAAGGCTCTTTTCACATGGCATTGGCCATGCAAAAGGGCACCTGAAGCATCGCGTGATTATGAGGAGCGATCTGTACGATGCCTCACAATCGCGCAACACTTCAGGGTAGGGCAGGCACTGCTCGTGCACTTTTTCATTTTCGGCTTTCAGTCAAAAATGGTGCGCGATTGCGTATTGCTCCAGGGCCCGGCATGCACTTGCCGGTCACGCTTCCTGCCCAGCGCAGCCTGGGAAACTCCCAGGCTGCACTGCAGAAGGAAGAGGCGGGGCTCTTGTGCTGCCTGCTTGGGAGCAGGCAGCTCGTGCAGAGCTGAAGCAGCGGGGATGTGAGAGACTTTTGCTGGAGGCTGCTCGCGCGATCCCCGCACCCCAGCACCAAGAAAAGGTAAGGTGTGGAAAGGGCCTAAGATGGACTACAAGGCATTAAGAATGCCATCCTACACAAGGCTATAGGAGATCTATGCACCAAATTCTGCCACTGTACACTTATTTATAACTGCTTCACTTTTGGGAATATATACCATATATACTTATATGCTATAAGTCAAGAAATTTTAGTCTCAAAATTTCCCTGGAAACCTGGGTCACCTTATCCATGGGCCAGTGCTGCTTTCCATAGGAGTCAAGGCCAGCCCATCCAGTTCAGAGGAGAGAGAACAGAAAATCAAGGCTGCTGAAAAGGCCCTAGAGTCTGTCTCAGCATGCCTCAAGCTGGGAAGAGTTTGTGGGGTTGGATTTTTGATGATCGGTTCCCTCAGCCCCACTCTCAGCAGCACTGAATCCCTGGGGGACTCTGAGAAACTATCCAAGTGATCTCTCCAGAACTGGCTACCCAGCTAGTGGGGAGGGGTCATGGTATCTTAGGTATCTTCCCACAGTCTCATTCAAGGCATCAAGCTGATTGATACTTTACAAGCAACACCCGCACAGTTCCAAGCAAGTGTCCATTGTTGGCTTGGTGCCTTTTCCCCCTTTCAGCTCACTTTGCAAGCAACACACACGTGTGAACAGCTCAAAGTGAATCTCTGTAGGCAAGATGAACTGATGAAAATCTGCTGTTTCCATGCTTGCAAATTACAAGTATGCAAATTACACACAAATTTATATGCTTGCAAATTACAAGTTACAGACAGCGCTAAGGCCTTCACGTATAAGAGCCCTGGTGGCGCAGTGGTTAAATGCTGATACTGCAGCCACAACGTTGTGAGTTCAATTCTGCAGGGCTCCAGGTTGACTCAGCCTTTCATCCTTCCGTAGCCAGTAAAATGAGTATCCAGCTTGCTGGGGGAAATTAGCTAAAAAAAAAAAAGTAAACCACCTAGGAAGTGCTTTGCACTTAAAAGTGGTATAGAAATGTAACTGCTAGCTGCTATATATGTGTTTAATATTTAAATATCTGGTTGCTACATGTATAAAATATAAATATTACATATGTATATTATATATAATGGAGAATACAGATTATAACATAGAATTATAAACTCTTGCCCTCTGAAAAGTTCTGAAAAGAAATTGAGGCCTTCTTACATAGCATCATTCAAATAGGAAGTTGTTGGTTTTTTTGCTGAATATTTTTAATTAAAATTCCTTTGTTCATATCCACACAAAGAAACTATGATGTGTGCAAACAAATAGCAGATAACAAATATTAACAAATGATCTTACATAGAAACAGAGGTTGATATCCACAAGAAAAGAAGGAGAAAAAAAAACCAGACATCAACATAAGAAAGTACAAAGTACAACAATACTACAATAAACAAATCTGACTTACTTCTCTGATAAAGCTACAGACTGGAGCCATTTCCACATGGGCATATTGCCCACACTAGAGCGACCTCTCCAGGAGGTCTTCTTCACCGGGGTCTGTGCTAGAGCAGTTAAAAAAAGTGAGGTTCTAAACCTCAAACTGTTCTAGCGCAGACCCGTGGGTGGCGCTGTGAGTTTTATAAAAACCACCCTCAAAAGTGGTTTTTATAAAACTTACCGTGCTGCCCCGTAGCAGCCCCCGGTCAAGAACTGCAGAGACGCGGCAGCGCCCCCCTGCAGATCTGCCCAGGGGCGGGCTTCCTGCTGGCGCTCTGTCCTAATTGGTGGAGCACCGCCGGAAGCCGCTGGCCGCCATTTTGGGCGCCGCTGGGAGCTGCAGAGTGCCGTGGAGCGCTGCCGAAATTCGGTGGCGTTTGGAACGGCGGATCCATGCTCTTCAGAGGGACGGAACAACCCGCTCGCGGGTAAGCTCTGCCCCGCGTGTGCGGCCCCGTTTTGCCCCCCGTGAGGAAAGGGCCTGGGTATCGTCTTTCTTATTACTACTCCTTTATCTTATTGCTCAGAAATTTAACCTTCTTCTTAAGATACCCTTTTAATATATGTAAATCAACTAAAACCTCTTCTTTACAACAAACTCTCAGATCTATACTTATCACCCTTAACTATGTCATTCATTATTCCATTATTGTCATCATTACATCATGGTCATCAACATTATTATCATCGTTGTCGTCATCATTACAACATAATCATCCTCGTTACATCAGTTACATTTCTTGTTTTGTCAACATCATCATATCCTTGCATCATAATCATCATTACATCATATTCATTCTCGTTAAATCAATAACTTTCACTATTTTAAGAGAGTCTCTTGTGCTAGCAGCTCATATACAATTATAATATCATCTCAGGACCTCTAATTATACACTCTCTTTTTCTTACCTCCCTAACCAAAAAATTCCAGTTAACTTTACAGGAATGTTCACTGCTCTCCTTGGACTCGTTTTATAATTTATGCAAAAATAAGTATTTTATACATCCTTAACTCTCACTTTGTATTTTATGTTATTTTTTGCAAATAGGTTAGGAATGGCTACCGGGTTTGAAGAAACTTATGGTTTGTGTTGTTGTCTAGGTGGTAAGTAAGCTTGTTCATCTCTGCTACTTCTATTAATTTATCCATCCATTTTTCTTTGGATGGAATTGAGGCTTTCCTCCAATGTCTAGCATAAACAATCCTTGCAGTGGCAATCATATGCCAAATTAGCCTATCTATATTCTCCCTCCAAACTATGTTTGGGTCACATATTCCTAACAGGAAAAGTTTTGGGGCCAGATCAAACCTTTCCTGTACCACTTTTTGTATCACTGCTCTGACCATATACCAATATTTTTGTATTCTGTTACAACCCCATCATTGATGAAAGAGAGTGCCTTTTTCTTTCTGTCATTTCCAACATTGTTCTTTTGCGTTCTTAAACATTTTTGCAAACCTAACTGGGGGGAGGTACCTTCTAAACATCATTTTCAGGGCATTTTCTTGTAGACTATAAGATCTGGTAAATTTCATGATCTTTTTCCAAGCTTTTTCCCAGTCCTCTAGGTTGATATTATGACCCAAATTGATTGCCCATTTAATCATATATTCTTTAGTTACTTCCCCCTCGAGATCAAGCTGTTGCAGTAATTGATACAATCTCAACAACAGGTGCTGGTTTCCTTTCCTTATCTGTATTTCAAACTTCAAACCTCTTCAATTCCTCTTTCTGTTAAATCTTTTTTAAACCTCTCTTGGATTTGAAGGTACAGAAACCAATTTTTTATGATTCCTTCCTGTTGTAACTGCTGATGGTTTCTTAGTTGGACCACATCTTCTGATAGATAGATTAGCTCTTTATAGGTGACCCAGTCCATATCTCTTCTAAGACCTTTAACTGGAAGGGCTTCGGCAGGCGATAAACTGAGTGGAAACTTTGGGCATAAATATCTCTGGTGTTTCATCCATCAGGATCTGATGATTTATTTAGTTTTAACCTGTCAATAGCCTTGCTTATTTCTGCTACCGATATTGGTTTGTTTAGTAACTCTCTATGATTTTGCTCTAGTTGAGGTACCATTTTGATTTGAAGGTAATCTTCAATCCTTTTTCCATCTTCTGGATTTTGAAGATTATATAGATTTTGAAAATAATTAAGCAGGATTTTTTGGATCTCTTTGTTATCAGAGACTATCCGATCTCTCTCTCTAATGCAATTTATTCTATGCTTTTTCTTTTCACTACAAATTTTGTAGGCCAACCATCAACCTGGCTTGTTCGTGTTTTCGAAATAATTTTGTTTAGCAGATTTTAATTTCTTTTCGATCTCATCTGCGGTATTGAGAGACAATTGTTTCTGTAGTATTTTAAGTTTCATATGGACCTCTTTATTTCTGGTTCTTGTTTAGATTGCTTCTCTAAATTACTTACTTTGTTCACCAATTTTTCAGTTGCTTTCATCTTTTTCTTTTTCCATTCACTGGATTTTTGAATAAAAATTATTCTGATCACTGCCTTTGAAGCATCCCAGACGTTTTGGATACTCACTCCTTTATCTAAGTTGTCTTTAAAATATTCTTCTAGCTCTGTCCTTCAATAGGAAATTACATCTTCTTGAGCTAGTATCTCATTCAGTCTCCAATTCTTGCAACTAACTTCTATTTCCATTTCAATTTGAATTGAGTTATGGTCACTATATAATTTAGGCAGGATCTCCACTGTTTTGATCACATGTAACAATGTTTTTGATGTCCATATCATGTCTATTCTTGACCAAGAGTGGTGTCGGTCAGAGAAAAAGGTAAGGTCCCTCATTTTGGGACATTTGAATCCCCATACATCCTCTAACTGAAATTCCTGTAATAGCTGGAAGCAATCTTTCAGCAGTCTACCATAGCTGTAAGACTTAGCCACAGTATTTCTATCCAATGACAAATTTACAACAAATTTACAATAAACAAACAGACTTGTAGGAAAAATTAAGTAATTGTCACCTCAGATCTTCATAGAATTTCTTAGTTTCTTTGCAAGGTTCATAAATCCCGACTAGCAATATAGTAAGTCCATTCAATATGATCTCCACACCTAGAAATCTTCCTTTATCATCCTTGAAAATCAGTCTAGGGGACAGATGTGATTTGACATATAATACCACTCCTCTTTTTTTAACTCTTGCAGCTGACACAAATGTTCGCCCAGATTGGGAGACCATAACAATCTTTCCTCTTTCTTCTTTATGTGCATTTCTTGCAAACAAGAAATTTCTGGTTATAATTTTTTAAGGTAGTGAAATATTCTCTTTCGCTTGATCAAGAAGTTCAGTCAGTTCACATTCCAGGACAAAATCTTACACTTCATTTTTCCTTATTTTTTGCAATGGCCAAATCATCAACTTCCAAATCTACCAGGCTCACCTCCACATCCTTTTCTACATTGCTTGAATCTTTCTCCAACAATTTCTTTTTTTCTTTCCCCACTTTGGGATCTGAATCATCTGACCTTTTTGTCGGTGTTACATTATCTTTTCCTTTAGAATCTTGATTCTCTTTTCTTGGGTTTGTGTTTGGCCTACTCAAGTTATATCCATACCTTCTAAGGAAATCTCGAGCTTTCTCCAGTAAATTCAGGTGAAACTGCTGTTGTCGAAAGTTGAATATAACTCCCTCCACACGGTCCCACCTAAATGAGATTTGATTGGCCTTTAGTTTAGAAACTAAAAATACATAATCCTTCCTTTGTCTTAGAATTCTAGTAGGAATTTCCCATATAACAGAAAGTTGTTTACCTTGATCTGTTAATGGGTATTTGTTATGTTCGTCTATTATTTTGTCCTTAGTAGATTTCTTTATGAATTGCACAACCACATCTCTGGGCAGTTTTTGATTTTTAGCTAGGGCCATTTGAACCCTATACACAGAATCACTTTCATTGTCTATGATGTCTTCTTCTAAATCCATGAATTCACCATCCTTTATTTGATATTTTTGTTACGCTCCTCTTCTAAGCCCCGAACACGAATCCATGAATCCATCTGTTTTTGCTCTATAAGGGCCAATCTAGTTGTCATTCCTTCGCCATAGAAGATGATTCTGATTTCTGTCTTATCTCTTGAATTTCCTTTTTGTTTAATTCAATATCCTTTATAACAACATCTTTTTTAACTTGATCTAATGAACTCTGCATTTTGACCATTTGTAATTTTAAATCAGACAAGTCTTGTTTGATATCTTTCATAAAGTCTCTCATTTTGTCCATAAATTTTCTATGGTACTCAGGTGAAACATCTACTGAATCTCTTTTGTTTTGAGGGTCCCCACCTCTGGTTTTCCCTGATCTCTTGGACACGCTATAGCAAAATATTGATCAAATACTTAACAATAAGCCCTCTAATTGAATTGACAATCCAAAATATTGTAGTACTATGGAGTTACATTTAGAACTAGTCCAATTCATCAATTCTGTCAAATATCAACTTGGGTCAATTATCTATCATATTATATATATATATATAATATCAAATACACATCCGTCTACTATTCTTTTCTCTTTTTTTAAGTAATTTTATTAAGTTTCACGGATAAAAACAAATATTATTTTGTTGTTGTTTCATATGAAATATTTCTTGATTCTTCCAGACTGATCCAGATTTCATTTTCAATGTCACTTTACATAGTTATTTCCTTGTACTGCATTTCCCCACCATTTGTCATGTCGGTACATTGCATTTCATTTTCCATATAATGCTTCATGATATCAACAATAATTCTCACAAATAGTTTTCCACAGAATACCATGAATTACAGACTTCTTTATAGTGTCTCCCCGCCAATACCCACAATTTGCCATTCTTTCCGAATTTCATCATCTGATTTCCCTTCAGTCTTTGAGAAACTATATCAGCATTTTTATTCTCCATAAGAGTCCCTCACCATTGGTCAACTGTAGGTATTTTCTGTGTTTTCCATACCTTAGCATATTCAATAAGTGCTGTTGTTATCATATACAGTACTATTCTCCAATATTTCTTTATACTCATACTTTCAACTAAATCTATCATATTCAGTAAATACATTTCAGGAATCATAGGAATCCGCAACTTCAATATTTCACATATCCTAATATGTATCTTAGACCAATATTTCTTTACCTTTGGACAAGTCCACCACATATGATATATCGTGCCCACTTCTTTTAAACATTTCCAACAGAGCCCGGTTCCTGTATTGTAAATCTTTTGTAGTTTATCTGGTGTCAAATACCACTTGTAGAATATCTTATAATAGTTCTCTTTTAAGTTCTGGGCCACAGTAAATTTATTCATCTTTTTCCAACTCTGCTCCCAAGAGCCCAATTGAATTGTATGACCTATATTCTGTGCCCAGGAAATCATTTCACCTGCTCCCATAACCATTTCCTGTACAATCACTCAATTTAATTTCCTCTCTTTGAAGGTTATACCAGTGTGTTTCAGTTAACAACCCACCTTGCTAACTAGTTCTTACAGAATTTCATCTATTCAAAAAACCAAGAATCATCATGAATAATTAAGACACAATACTTACTCAGAGCATCAATCAATTAATATCCAATAATATAAATAATTAGGTAATACTCAGTAATTCCTTGAACATTCAAATAAGTGCATAGTTCTATATACATTATAATTCATTAATATGCATATTGAGTATTAATTAAGTAGTTCATCTACTATTTTATCAATTAATCTATCCTATCCATCATATATTCCTCTAGCCATTAATTGATCAATAGTTAAACAAATAATATTAAGCTAGAATTAATTATCCAAGATTGGTGTTCCAAATCTGAATGATTTGGTGGTAGAACTTAGTGGTATCAGTGGAGGAATAGATGAATAATGAATAAGTCTATAAGGTGATTAACAAGTAAGTTAGACTTGGTGATTCTTTTGGTGGTGTCCATAATCAGTAGTCAGGTGGTACCAATAATCAGAAGTCAAATAGTCAATAGTCAGCCAGTAGTCAGTAATCAATAATCAGTTAAACAGTTAAATAATCAGTTAAATAGTCATTAATCAGTAGTCGGATAATCAGTAATCAGTAGTTGGATAATCAGTAATCAGTCAAATAATCAGTAATCAGTAATCATAGTAAAGTAGTCCATAGTCCATTGTTCACAGACAAAAAACCCAAACAGAAAGTCTTAGCTTTTTCTTTTACATATTCCACAAGCAGGAACCAAGAAGAAAAACAAAACAAAGAGAACTTCATGTTTTAAACCAAACTAGTTACTTCCTTGGCCTCATGGAGGGAAAGAAAAAGCCGAACCACGCTGTGAACGCTGCTTGTTGTGGGTAGAAATTTCTGGGCTATTCAGAGTTCTTCCTTTGGATGGGATACACAAAAAAACTGCCAAACTTTAAACGTAAACCATTAAATGTAGAGTTGAATCCCAGAAAAAAAAAGCTAGGCAAACCTTGTGTTACAAGTTCGTCTTCTGTCTGGAAAGAAGTTTGACAGTGGGAATTGTAGCGGGCAGGTTCCCCCCATTTCATGCCGGAGCAGATGAAAGTAATAGCAGTGACCACTTGTCCAGCCACTTCTCCTGTGCTGCTGGAACTGAACACCTGGAGAAAGAGCAGCTTGAGTGACGTCATGGGCCTCTATCTTGCTGTTCCCCAATTTTAGGGGTGCAGAATGAACCAACTGACACCAATTTCAGTCAGTAGCCTGCTGCAGCAGTGACCTCACAGTGGAGCACATGGAGATTGTGCTTTCCTTGCTCATGCTCAAACTGGAAGTCACGAAATAGGAAGTTATTGAACATGCAGAAGAATCCAATAATTGTGCAACTGTGGGATAATCTGGCATCAATGAAAAACTCATTTGAGACTGGACTAAAAAACAGGCTGAACTACAGGATAGGCCAAAGAAACTGCTGCATCACAAATTTGTGCCCTTTGCTGCAATGGAAAATGATCTGAATGACTGGGCAACAAAATGCAGACAAAATGGCTACATTGTGACTCGCTCAAGCATTTGGATAAGGGCACTTTGGATGGTAAAAGAAGAAAAGCATTCAGTGACTGAAGGTATTGGACAGTTTAAAGCATTGGCTGGTTGGCATACAATGTTCATGAACTGATATGGATTGTGCTTTCATCTTGCAACAACAAAGATCTTGCATAAGCTGCCTAAAGATTTGGATGAAAAGCTAATTTTGCTCCATAAATTTATTATTAAGGAGAGACAAAAGAATGACTTTGGTATGGCTTACATTGGTAATATGAATGAAAGCCCAATGACTTTATATATGCCTTTAATTCAAACTTGAACAAGCACTGGTGAGAAGATCTACTTGTGAAAACAACCGATCATGAAAAGAACCATTTCACAGTCATCCTGTCTTGTCTAGCAGATGGCACAAAGCTATGCCTCTTAAGAACAGTCAAAAATAAAATGTTGCCAAAGAACTCAAAAATTCCAGTAGGTGTAACTGTTCACCATAAAGGCTGGCTGGATGAAGGAATTAAACTGAGATTGTGCAATGTGTGGGGTAGGTGACCAGGCACAGTGCTAAGAACATGCCCACTGCTATAGATGTAGGATATGTTGGTTCCCCTCCTCTGGACACGTTCCAGCTTGTTGATATCCTTCTTGAATTGAAGTGCCCAGAACTGGACACAATATTCCAAATGAGGCCTAACCAATGCAGAATAGAGTGGTACCATTACCTCCCTCGATCTAGACACCATACGCCTACTGATGCAACCAAGAATCGCATTGGCTTTCTTGGCTGTTGCATCACACTGCTGATTCATGTTCAGCTTGTGATCTATCAAGGCTTCTAGATCTCTTTCACATGTACTGCTATCCAAAACTAGACATTAATTTTATAGCAAAACGGATGAAGGACACTTGGGATTCAATTCCACCAGAAATGGGGAAGAAGTTATTCCTGAAATGTGGCATAAGCAACTAGAAATGTGGCATGGTACAGAGGACAACACCATTTACGAAGGTAACGATGAATCAGCTCTGGATAATGATTCAGTAGATTGCAATAGCACAGATGACACTTATGCTAAAGACATCATTGAAGAACAGTCCATTTATTTATTTGGATATTCTGATGATGAAGAATCAGGCTTTAAAGGTTTTGAATTAGACATTTGTGTATGTTTGTCAGTTTTTCCAGGATCTGGGCTAAAGTCACACATAATTATCAAATTAAATTTAAAAGCTGGAATTACTGCTAATGTGGTTGCTATTTCTTTGCTTTGTACTTTACATCCTTTGTTACATGCCCTTAAGTTTTACCCTTGACTTATTCACAGGTCATAGCAAATTCCATAATTTGAGTCTTGAAACCTGCCCTCAACTTATCCATGAGATTCATTTACAGTCAAGTATATATGGTACCTCCAAGTCAGTGGTACTGCCATGGGCACCCACATGGCACCATGGTATGCAAACATCTTCATGGCTGACCTGTAACAATGCCGGCTCAGCATGTACATCCACAAACCTCTCCGCTACTTATAGTTTCTTGATGACATCTTTGCAGTTTTGCCACATGTAAAGCAATTACTTGAGAAGTTCCACAAGGATTTCAATAATTTTCACCCTGCCATCAACCTGAACCTGGAACAAACCATACAGAAAATTCACTTTCTTGACACCATGGTGCCACTGCACAATGGATTTCTAAACACCACACTCTATCAAAAACCCACTGATTGTTACACATACTTACATATCTCCAAATCTCTTGTTTACAGCCAAGCTCTCTTATACAACTGCACCTGTCCTGACTCACAAGACACAGACTTGGATTTACAACAGGCATTTCTTAAACTACACCTAAGGAGATAAAGAAACAAATCAACAAGGCAGAATTAATACCCAGAAACCATTTACTACAAGACAGAGTGAAAACACAAAATGACAGAATACCCAAGTGGTCACCTACCATCCCCAGCTGAGACTACGCAAATGCATCATCAATGAGCTACAGCCAATACTAGAGAGTAAAACAGGCCTCTCAGAAGCTCTGGGAGGCAAGCCTTTATTGGTCTACAGAGAGCCTCCAAATCTTAAACTACTCACAACAGGACACATAACAGGGCTGGTAATACAGAGACAAGACCCTGCCACAAACCTAGATGCCAACTCTGTCCCTTCATCTACTCTAGCAGCAATATTAGGGAGCCAATAACATCACTCTCAACATAAAGGGTGCATTTATTTGCTGTTCCTCCAATGTGATATATGCCACCTTGCGACAGCAATGCCTCTCAACACTCTACATTGGTCAAACAGGGCCATCTGTATGCAAGAGGATTAATGGACACCAATCTGACATGAGAAATGGCAATATCCAAAAACTACTGACAGAACATTTCAACTTTCCTAGACACACAATAAGTTATTTACAAGTTGTGGTCCTTGAACAAGGCAATTACAAAGGTTGGCCAGAAAGAGAAATCACCTCCATCATTATCAGTTGGGTACCAGACTAGATGAATCTGAACCAGCACAAAGCAGTTATCTTCATTGCCTTGCTCTCCCAGAGCTTCTTACTATAGGTTACAGTAGATGTATTTATAATGTTAGTATTTTCCAATAACACTGGTAAGAATATGCAGGAATGTTTTCTTCTTAGCAAGTTGCCTTCATATGTAAAGAAGAAATTCTCTAATGAACATTTCACATTACATTAGTAGCCACACTAAGAAGCTTGTGGGGAAGCTGTGTCTTGAAGTAAACACTGAAGAGAATCAACTGACTTCTCAAATTATGCTGGAATGCTTAAAGGCAAAATAAGAACAACAAACAAACGTCTCATCTGCTTTCTGTCAATTTGTTGGCTTATATTTATACGTGGCAATTATACAACTGGAACAAAGCAAGAGACTGTTGTAGAGTCCAACAATTAGAATGCATAATGTGACCTTTAATATTAAAAACAGCTACATAAATACAAACAGAAATGTTAAAAGTGTCTTGAAAAGTCATTTCCCTACAGATGGCAAACAGGAAAAAAAAATCAACAACAACAACCCTAAAATAAAGCTACTGCAGAATTATATCAATGCAACTCACATGCAACCTTCAATTCTTTTTGTCCCCGCTTTGACTCTGTTAACATTTGCAGAAATGCATTCTGCTTTCCAATCTGTCATCTATGATACTGGAAATGAAATGCTGTGTTTGATCACAAGCATCAAGCAGTAAGCCAGGCAGAAGATACACAGGAGAACATGGTCTGTTGCCCACAGTGATTGAGTCGATGGCTTTCAAAAGGGACAGTACAAGGACTTACCCATAATGTTTTTCTGTGTCCCCACCCATTCTCTCAAACACACACAGACACAAACAGAAAGAAAGAAGAAATGTGTTAAGTCCCACAATCAGTTTTTATCTTGTGCAGCTTCTGGTAGAAAGGTAGCCCAGTTTTGCTTTGTTATATGTACTTTAGAGTCACAAAAAGTACTAAAATCTTAGAGAGCTTCTGCTTAACACAACGGAATTCCACACAGTAGGAGAATGAAATAAGAGTTTGGCTTAAAGCCAAGGGAAGTGTTTCCACTGAGTCAAGAGGGCTTTGGAGTGAGAGCAAGACATATGGTTTCATAACCTTGGCACATAAGAATTCAGAGGTCAGCTGTGGAGGTAACTATTAGAAGAATTTTCCTGTCTAGGGCTGAACAGAGTGTAAATGAAAAGCAAAGTGGGAAACAGTCCAGAACACAAGGAAGGTAGGATTGTGTTCTGTGGTTCTCCTGGTGGGAGACCAGGGGAACAATCTTTCTTGCTTTTTCAAACAATTTCCCACTAGGAGAACAACAGAAGAGGAAGGACATTGTGTGATAAGTCCCAGGCAAAGACATTATTACCCTCCTTTATTTGTGATTGACCTAACTCATGTGATAAAGCCCTCAGTTTTCTTGAGTAATGTTTGATTGCCTCTTGAGATTGTTTCTTTTCCCCTTTACTTCCTGCATGGAAGCTTCTATGTATTTTAGTAGATACTTTTCTGCATGTATACTTTTAATGCATTTTTCCTGTTGGCTAAAGCAAGTATACACTTTTATTCATCTGCATTTTCAAATGCAAGCATAGTTTGGTGCACATTTTTTTCTTTGCTACATCACAAGTTTAAGAAATGCATAGGTTTCTGAGGCAAGGTGCACTTTATCCTACTGTCAGCCTTGGGAAGTCAGGAGCAATTTTTTTAAGGAGACATGGACCCAGATTTCCCCTTCCATCCCTAAATAAATATGCAGAATATGAAAGCCACTCTTAAAGCAAAAGGAACTTCCCAAACCAGAGTGTGCTGAGTATGACATAGTAACATGACAGCTGTTTGCAGGGAGAGGAATCATATTTGCATTGCACACAAACAACCTAATTTTATCCTTTAAAAGATTTTCTTGTAGGAAGAAATGTCTAGCAAAAGAATGCAGATTGTTCAGTTTGCCGTGGTGAATGTTACCTTACAACTATCCTACTCAGTAGCAGTGGCTATTTCAGAATGATGGGCAGAATCAATCAATTCTTCCTTGGGTAAGAGAAGCAGTAAGAGGAGAAGACACTTGCAGGATTGGTAGAGAATTCTTTTTTTCTGAATGAGAATGGATGGATTCCTTCTCCAGCTAGAATTCCAATGTCATGTTTAAGAGCAATCATTTCTGCTGCAAAAATATGTTTAGTCCATATCTCATCTCAAAGAATAAAGTGACTGCTAAAGCTACTAAGAAGCAGATGAAAGCCAGAAACCCAGAGATCACTGAATTAGATTGTAAGATTCCACTATGCACCAACTTTATTTGTTATTTATTTCCATATTTTCTTTGTTTTTTATTTTTATTCCACTTTTAGTGTCTTCCAAAGTGGTTCCTATCAATAAAAAATTAAGCCTACAAAGACATAGAATGGTTGTGGAGAAGACAGGAAGAAAAAAGAGATCAGTTCTTCAAGTAAGCTGGTGTTCTGCAAACAGATATTATAATGCAGTTCTAGCCAGGCTTATGTTCTCCTTCTGGCGGTCCTGTTTAAACAGCAATCAGGATGGCTCTTGCTCCTTTGAGCAATGGAGGGAGTGATAGTACCCTTTTCTCTTGCCACTCCAAGAAAATGTACAGCAGCTGCTCCCTCTCTGGCTAAGGGCCATATTTATCTCACCTTTGGTGATGTTTTTTTCTGGGAAGGCAGCAGCAGCAGGTTAGTGGTCTTGTGTCCCCTGATTGGTGGCAGAAGCCACACTGCTTCTTTTCTGTTCTCTAGTCCTAAGGCAACATGCATGGAATGTATTTAGTAACATGTAAGTTGTCATCATTTTTTCAGGTCTGGAGATTTTTGCTTAGGTGAAAATCTGGAGACACTTCAAGAGAATTTCTATAGAGTTTACACATTTTTCAAATAGAGTTCCATGCGTACGTACTCTTCTGAATTAACTGGATATAGTTAGATTATGTAAATACAATCAAGTCCATTTATATAGAAAAAAACCCCTCTATAACAAAAAAGCTGTGCATATTAATGTGCAGTCAGCCCTCCACATTTATGGGTTTGACTTTCACAGATTTGATTATTTGTGAGTTTCTTCAACCCCTGCCCCTACCTCAGGCATTTCTTTTCTGGGGAAACCTTCCCTCTTGATGGCTCTGACCAGGCCACACAGTGCTTTAAAATCCTGCCTCTGGTCCTCCTCCTCCTCTACCAGTCACTTCTTGGCCAGTTAAGGATGGCTCACAGCCCAGTTTCTCAGCATCACAGGCCCACTTCCAATGCTCCCACACATCCAAGGAAGGAGACGGACAAAAGAGAGGAAGTATAGAGCAACTATGCCAATCCACCCACTTTCCCTCTCCTTTCCCTGACCTGGTTTGGATGCTGGGTGCTTACTCTCTCCACCATGCCTCAGACCTCTTTCTGGAGATGGACACACATTTTGATATTTTTGCTTTTTCTACTTTTGTGAGGGTCCTGTGCCCCAAACCCTAGAGAATGTGGAAGGCCAATTATATATTGCCATTTTTTTGTTACAAAGAAGATCACATAGGCCCTTTCTGCACGGGGTTATTAACATGGGTCAATGTGTTTTGGCACGGAGCTGTTCTGCACATGTGAGTGAACTAGGTTCGCTTTATTTACCGCCGTTCCACATGTAATTCCGAGTTAATGTGCCCCTATGTGGTGGGAAAGTGCGCTATTTGAAAACCAGAAAAAATCCAAAACAGTTTTTAAGATCAAGCAGATTCAGACTTTCACAGTGGTGCAGATACACACATTCACGCTGATGCGAATTGGTGGGCAGCGGAGGATGGGCTGTGGGCGTACTCTCCTTCTCCAGCTGTCTCTGCCCACCAAAGGACAGGCAGGCACCATTTTTTGTTTTGTTCAGCAAACTTCAGAAAACGGAGTAAACGGACGAAACACGGCACAGGCATGTTAAAAGGAGAGAGCTGTTTTCTATTTTGCACATGTTTTACCATACTTGCTGGCATTAGACACACTGCTTTATAAGAGCACCCTATTTTCGGACTATATTATTTAGGAAAAAATATTTTAGTATTCTTTTCCCAGTTCCTGTCCTATCTGCTTGGGTGGGGGGAACCTCTCTGCCCAGGCAGAAAGAAGAGGCTGTGTGTGTGTGTGTGTGTGTGTGTGTGTGTGTGTGTGTGTAAGAAGCTTCTTCTCCCCATTCCTTTCCTCCTCGCGAAGAAACTTTCCTGCTAAGGTTGGAAGGGGAGGGAGTGTGTGTGTGTGTGTGTGTGTGTGTGTGTGTGTGTGTGTGTGTAAGAAGCTCCTTCCCCCATTCCTCTCCTCCTTGTGAAGAAACTTTCCTGCCGAGGTTAAAAGGGGAGGGAGGGAGTCTGTGTGTGTGTGTGTATGTGTGTAAGAAGCTCCTTCCCCCTATTCCTTTTTGGGGCAGGATCGTGTCGGCAGCAGGGCAGAGATGAGCGGGGGAGTGAAATCGCTCTCCCAACTTTGCTGTGCCAGGTGATCTGCCTGGGTGGGGGAAGTTACCATATTTGCACCCCATTTTCAGAAGGCATTTGGGGGGGAGTGCCTCTTATACAGTGGCAAATACGTACAAATAAGTACATAAGTACATACAAATGTACCAACCCAAAGGAGAAAAAAAGCCAATCACAGCTAGTGGGAGTGGTCACTGCCGAAGTAGTGTGGATGCATGAGCTTGCACTCCTCTGAATCAAAAGGAAACATAGAGAGGAGCTGTGCAGAAGCAAATGAGGGAAAGCCTGTGTTATCTGGATCCAATAAGACACAGGAAGAAACAGCATGAACTGCTTCACGTGCCTCGTGTGGAAAGGACCTTAGTTTTAAAATCTGTATTTATAGCAGGAGGCAACATAATCGTATCCCTTTCAGTATTATTTGGATGCTAAATTTATCAGGCCAGTTTCTTATTTTAGCAAAGTATTTTGGTTATTATTGCTGCCTCATTTTAAGAAATGGAAATATAGCAATAAGCTACAGGAGGGTATGCCCTAGTTAGCTCGTGCTTCCCTGCAGAAAAACACTTCCTAAATCCAATGAGAATACTTATATCATTCTAATATGGCTTATTACCATTGTGTGATTTGTTGCTTAAACAAGCATGACTCTTTAAAATTACACTTCTGAAAGTATTTGATAAATCCACATTTTCAAAGTGAAATGTTCCCCCCAGTATTGTTGAATGTGTCCCTCACGATCTGTTAGAGGTGGTAAAGATCTTTTGTAAAGTAACTGCTGTTATGTTCATATGGGAAGGGAAAAGGGTACAAGGAGGAAAGGAAAAAAATCCAAAGAGAAAATGTGTATTGTTCCTTTGCTGAAGATTCAAACACAGAGATTATTCATTATGAACTCTGTGATCCACAAAAACATATGGGCACAGCTTGTTTTGTTTTGACATAAAGCCAACATGGGTTCAGAAGAAATCTCTGCAACTGCAATCTTTTTTCTTCTGTCTCCTTCTCACCACCCTTGGGCATCCCACCCCATATCAAATCAAGGACAGGCTTCCTGTTTCAAACTGCTCTTGCATATTAGCAGGTAAGGAATCTGTCCATCCTATGCTCTCCTTGCAAAAGTAGGAAGGGAAGCTGCTAGATGTAATACATCATGGGCACATTATCAACTTTATGACTGGGGTGGGAAAGAATTTTGGTTCAGTTTATTTTTGATAAAAATTGATATTTAAGTATTTTGAAGAAGGTGCAGACTGGAACTGATTCATCTGCCTAGGCCCAAGGCAGTGACTGCTTAAATTTTAAGATTCTGGTTTGAAAACCTGTCCATATTAGTGCTGAATTAGGATTGCCATCTTCTGTTTTTCTGAGAGACTCCTCACGGTTCTATGATTATGATTCTATAAACTGACTAGTATCAAAATAACAGGGGACGAGGCAGAGGACCATAAATTGGTGAGAGGTAACTCTGGACAAAACTGGAAAGGCAGTTGTGTTTGGCCATACCTCAGACTATCCAACTATGTTCAACATGTATTGGCTAATCCTACAACAAGCATGAGCTCTTTCAGTCTTACCATCTGACTGCAGCTCCCATCCAGCTGGGCAGTGGGAGCAGTAAAGGGGAACTGGCATGCAGATTGGCCCCATCCAATATAATGTAGTTTACCTGTTGCTTTGTGTTCCATAATATAGAGTTGTGGTCTAAGCCTTTTATCCGTAACTCCAGAGTCCTTTCTGGAACAACTATGTTTTGCTACTTAGGTACCAATCATATACACACTTACTTGAGATTAGGTATCATATTTGCTTCCTTCTCATCTCAAAAGTTGAAGTTTATACTTGATTTTCTCAAAAGGGATCATTTTAAATTTTATTTTTGTTTTCTGGGTATTCTAAACTCTTTATTTTGAAATGAAAACATGGGACAACAAAGCCCAGATCAAAGAAACACATAAGCAGCACATCAATTCTAGTTTTCATAATGAAGATTCTTTCATCAGAATATAAGGTTACGACCTTTTATTCCTTGAATACTTTTGTGCTATTCCGTAAGACAGTCATGCCTACAGTCAGTGATGTAATCCATTGCAAGTTTCCTCCTGCTGCATTGCGTTTGTCTTCATTTATACACCTGAAATGGAACAATGTGCTTGTAAACTTGATGTGTGAATTGTTAAGTATGTGCAACTGGACATGATGGTTTAATCCAATCATTAGTCAAACCAGAATAGACTCATTGTATCAATAGGAACTTGGTGATACAGGACTTGCATAAGATTCATAAGGACATTTGTTCCCAATTGAAAGACTCCATTTTGAAGCAATTGCCAGACAGACTTTATCAATTTTACAACTCACTCCTTTTCTCAGATTCTTCCAAAGAATCTATTCTGAAGATTGTCAGGTTTTGTAATTTAGCATGTTTTACAAAAGTATGCTGATCAAACTCCATTGTGGTATCTCTTACTCCAAGTGAATGCTGTTAGCCTTGACATGGTACTGGCTCCTGCACTACTACCTATTTGTGTGTGTGTATGTGTGTGTATGAATTTTTGTAGTTGTGTACTTGTCAACTGTCTTCTTGATTTCTTATTGCCTTGCAGTCATTTGGTTTGTGCCTGATCTGTGATCATAATCATTAAGAATCTTTTTTTATAATAAGAGGAATTATTTGCAGAAATGTTGAAAGGCAAGTAGTATGTTCTGACTCTTCAAAGCAAAACCTGACTTTTTAAAAAAATCACTGCAATTGATTATTAGAATGCCACACAAGTAATCAAAATCTACCAGGGTTCCACTGATTTTTTTCCTTCAGCATATGTATGCAACTTCTATAGTGTTGAACTAAACATATACTTGTTGATTACTGGCAAAAGTAGAAAAAACATAATTTTTCATCCTTTTTTGAAGTAATTGCCATCTATCTTGTTGTTTTTTAGCTTTTACTGTCGAAAAACAAGAAGCACAGATGTTTCTAGGGTCATTCTCTTATTTGGAAATCATAATGTAAGAATGTTCAGTTTTCTGGATTGTGAGTATGAGAA
This sequence comes from Iguana delicatissima, assembly GCA_948472985.1. Taxonomy (NCBI): domain Eukaryota; kingdom Metazoa; phylum Chordata; class Lepidosauria; order Squamata; family Iguanidae; genus Iguana; species Iguana delicatissima. The sequence goes on along the minus strand of CAOKZL010002647.1, from coordinate 77,016 downwards.
AGAAACAGAGTATATATAAACTATCCTTCATGGGGAAAAAGTCCTCTACATAAGTCACATTCGATCAAAGTAAATTGATTTCCCCTTCCCTTGACAGTAAGCATCACACAGCATGCCATGCATTAATGAATCCTATGGAACTGGGCAACTCCCTCTGATTGCCTCTGCAGTTTATTTTGAGATGCTAAAACATCAAGGCAATCTGTGATCAAAAGACAAGATAGTAGCTAAAGATAACCAAGAAACTTTGCTTGCTAATTCTACTTATTTTACATATACTTTCATCAGTTACTGTATACATGTTCATCATAAGAAATTCAGAATCAAAATGTGATTTCTGCTGGAAACATTCATTACACAAGCAGGTGGTTGTTTGTGAACTCAATGCATTCTATACATCTGATTTCAACTCTGATTTTGTTTCTCATTGTCAGGAGTGAAAAGCTACTAACATCCTACTGAAGAAGACAACTGATGCTCCAGAAAGCTATAATGCTGTATTCCCACATGGTTTTAAATGCCACTGAAGTTAGTTATAATCAAAACTTCTCTCTTAGAATGTCTAAAGGGATAATGCCATGGTAGTGAAATTAATAAATGCTTCTGTAGGAAAGCAAAGGAATAATTGCTTTATAACTTCTGGACACATTTATAAGCAATAAAATGTCCATTGTTGATAAAAGCTCATGTGCACTGGTGGGGAAGTGGCATGCATGCTACAGAGATCCTGCATGCATACTGCAGTTGTATTCGAACCTGCTATACAACTCTGCACTGTATATAAAGTTGACAATAAACATGGGGAAGAATTTTTTCTCTCTCTTTTTAATGTAAATATTTCTAATTTTACACTTTTGAACCAAAATGAAAACAAAAACTAAACTATCCTTCAAACTCACACGTTTCTGACTTCTGTAACCAAAAAATGTGTAAAAGTGTGCATGTGCACATAAAAATGCATATACTTATAAATAATAATGTTAAAATGTATTATACGACGAAAAACTGCTAGCACAACGTACACAAAGCCAAATTACATTAAAATGGACAAACTATGGAATGTATACATAGATGTTCATGTGAACTTAAAAATGAAACTCAAAGTCAAACCAAATGCAAGACTGTAAAATTTCTTAAAGTTCAAAAAAATGAGACATCAAACATGTCTATTGTGAGAGGGGAGTGAAAGGCCAACAGACTGAGGGATACACAGCTCTCTAAACCCTCAATCACATCCTTAACACAGGGAAAGATTTGGACCAGTCTGGGATATGGGTGAGATCAATTCCCATCTATTGTTTACAAAAGAAGGATTTTTTTTTCCCAAAAAGATAAAATAATGGAAGAAAAACAAACAAGGAAAAAAAGTGGATGGGAGAAAAAGCAAAAATAAACTTGTATGTACACAAATTCCCTGATAAATTAAATATCACTGGAAAGTACCACTTAGGTTTTTGGATAGATTAGAGGCTCTGCTATTGGGAACACTTGGCCCCACTCTCCTCAGGATGGTTCTCATAGTAAATGTGATATAAACTTCATATTTTTTTCAACCACGAGGTTAAAGAACAAAGATTATTGTTACAATTAAATTTCTAGAATTCAAATGTCAAAATCTGTCATCCAAATCTGAATCCTGTTTCAGCTTTAATATTTTTATTTGTACATACTTTTATATGGACATACACCACATACATAAATGGCAAGACTGTGACTGAAACATTTGCCTGTTTCAGTAACAAGGCCTCAGTGAGAGCCTTTACAGCAGTGGTTCCCAACCTGTAGGTCGCGACCCCTTTAGGGGTCGAACGACCCTTTCACAGGGGTCACCTAAGACCATCGGAAAATACGTATTTCCGACGGTCTTAGGCTCCATTCCCTCCTCGGTGGTGGTGCGCAAGTGCGAGCCACGTGCTTGCATTCTTCTGCCCCCTTTGGCAGGAGTGCATGCGACCGCACGTGCTCCTGCCAAAGGGGGCAGGAGGACGTGAGTGCGTGGCTCATGCTTGCACACCACCACTCCTAGGCCTTTTCCGCACATTACCTTATCGTGGAGGTGGGGGGTGCCCTCTCTTCGCTGCTCCTTCGTCCCACAGCTGGCTTCCTGGTCGCGCGACTGCCCTGCCCCTTCCTTCCGCAGTGCAGCTTCGGAGCTGTAGGCTGCACTTGGGGAGGAAGGGGCGGGGCAGTCACACAACCAGGAAGCCAGCTGTGGGACGAAGGAGCAGCAAAGAGAGCGCCTCGTGCAAGGACTTGCTTGCACAAACGGCACCTCCCCCAGCTCCGCGATAAGGTAACGAGCGGAAAAGGCCCAGGAGTGGTGGTGCGCAAGCCCGCAAGCCACGTGCTCGCATCCTCCTTCCCCCTCTTCAGAAGGGACTGAAATCATTCCCCTTCTCTGCTACTGGGAGAACCTCCCATCTGACGGGCCATCTTGGGGGGGGCGGTGGCAGCATGGGGGGCAGGCCCCCGCCTCGCCATGGCCCCTGCCCCACTCGCCATGGAGGGGGGCGCTGTGAAAGGGCCGGGGGGCCACAAGGCGACGCCTTTCCGGGGGGCGAGCTGCACCCGGCACAAAAGACAAAGGTGCTGGGATTCCCCCCCCCGGCCAGGGTCGACACTCTGGAAACTTTTCCCACATTGCCCCCCCAGCAGAAACAAGAGCGAGGCAGAAGCAGAGCCTGGGGGAGTTCTCAGAGTTTTTTCCCGGGGGAGACATGTGGCTCCTCTTTCCCTCTCTGCCTGTTCCCCGGTCCTGGCCGGTGAGGTGGCCTTTGCTGGGGGGGGGAGGCATTGTAAATAATAAATAAATAATTTTATCGTTGGGGGTCACCACAACCTCAGGAACTGTATTAAAGGGTCACGGTATTAGGAAGGTTGAGAACCACTGCTTTACAGGGTCCAAAGTGTTTCCTCTGAGCCTCAGAATAGTATATTGTCTGCGACTGTTGTGATGAAGAGGAGGGAGTGCCTAGGACCAGCAAAAGTGCTCCACCTTGTCCTGGTCCTGAAGCTTACTGTGTTGCTAAAGGAATCCTCTTGTCAACCAACCCGTTTATCATTCCATTGTCTCCATATATGCCTAAACAATCATGTAGGCACAATTCCTAAGCAAGCCTGAGTAAATTATATCAGCAGTTTTCACTAACATTTTACTCACGTGTTCATTTCAGCACTTTTTAACTTCATGTATCTGTATCAATTTTTATTGAAATTATTTAAAATTTTGCACAATTGTAAAATTCAACAAGGAAATCACTGACAGAAAGTTTTGGAACAGTAAATAAAGAGGGGGTAATTTTTATAAGCAATAGAAATTTGAAGCTTATAATGGGGAAAGCTCTCCAGGATGATGGGCCTGGGCCACCTTGGTGCAACCTCAGTATGATGAGGCCACAGAGCTATATAGTCAACCTTAACAGGTAATATGACAAGTACACCAAGGAAAAAAAAATGTAAGTAAGAAAGAGAACACTTCTTCCTGCATCACACAGGTAAACCTTTTAAAAGACAAGTTATTTCTTTCAATCTGAGTGCATAAGTAATCATCTTCATGCATCTTTATTCCAGTTTTGAAAAACAAATCCTGAAAGAATTTAGACTGTCCAGGTTCTTAATTTAATTCACACAATTGAACATCGGTTCAAATTTGAGGGGAAAAAACTCAACTTTGTAATCCCAACTAGAGCAAATCCATTGAATTAACAGTATTTACACAAGTGTTTGTTTACTCTTCAATGACCGGTTCAATGTTTCGATTCCAGTTAATATTACCAATCAGATTTAGGTCTGCATTTTTATATTTGTTATGCTTGTATCTCACTAAATGCAAGAGAAAGCTATTTCTCTTAAAATGTCAGAAAAGATGACACATTAAAAATGGACTTAATAGTTGTTTTCCTATGAGCCAGAAATGTGTTTTCAAGCCATCTCAAACAACTATTAAGTCCATTTTTAATGTGTCATCTTTAGCCCAAAGGAATTCTAAGTGCATAGTCCCAACTATTTTTCTCAATCAATTCTCAATTACAAAGTGCAAAGAATATTGTTGCCCTGATAGCTTTCACACTCACAACTGTCAGCTGTATCAGTTAACACAATTCATCATTTTACAGTGTGGAATACTGAAATATTGAGACTGAAATCAAGTTTGTGTCTTGAGTTAAATAATAATGAGGTGAAGGTTAGCCATTCTTAATTATTGTGAGAATCAGTAAAGAACTACTGAAATGAAATGATGCACTTCCAAATCTCAAATGTCTAAGTGGCACATTCTCATCTGTGATATTCTCAAGACAGTTTCTCTTAAAAAAAGAAAATTCTTTCAAATTTCAAAGAAAACAAACCAGTGCCTGAAATTAGACTTTCTTGGCTTTCTTTCTCTTGAAATAAAATAACTGGGAAAAGCACAGAAAAGTCATCAGACTTTCCTTAGAGGAAAGATTGCATTTGGGTGTATCTGGCATAGAAAAGAACTGAGTAAGTCGAAACATGAAAGAAGTGTATAAAATGATGCATGGGGTGCAGATGAGGAGAAGCTATTTTCCCTTTCTCATCCTACTGTAACTCATGGTCATCCACTGCAGCTAAATGGTGGGAGAGTCAGGCCAGTTAAAGGAAGTACTTCTTCACATTCTTGTGACTCTACTCCATCCCTCCATAGGATGAAGAACATCACAGCCCTCAGGCTCCATCAGTTACCAAGGACATACAAGAGGCTAATCACCTCCAAAGCAAAAGCACAAAGGTCCATCTGCCTCACTGTATGTTATGATACAAGGTCAATACAGAAACAAGATTTTCTGGGCACATAGGATAGATCAGCAGTTTCTAAGTCACAGTAGGACCAGTTGCTGGGAGGGTAAGACTCTGTAGGATTAGTCCCTTTCCATTTTCAGTTCTTCATGTGGTCAGACCTTTTGGAGGAGGTTAGGTTTCTGCAGTTTCAGACCTTCAGGATTACTCACCACTGATGAAGCAGCATTCAAGTCAGGTAGAACCTTGGGCGCACAGAGGTGCTTTATCCCAAGCTCCTTGAAGCTCTTTGGAACTTGATAGTGGTTCTGCACGGTGGAAAAGTCACCCCAGTTCTGGCTCCTGAAGCTGCAAGACAAAACCTTGGGAAGATCCTGCTGCTGATCCCCACCTTGGTTTCCTCTCCCTCGCCTCTGATGGGGTGGTGGTGATACTTGGTCACCCCTAATCCTTATCCTTATCGCTATCCCTATCTCTCTGTTTCTGCCTATCTGCCTATTTTCCTGTTTTCATTGTAAGAAACAAGGCAAATACCTCTTCTACACTCTAGTTTTTTTCCCTCCTCCTCCTCCTTCCTTTTACAACTGGATTCCCCCCCCCCCCGCCATCTGTTGAATTTTTAGTGTCTCTGTGGTGCTATGTGACTGATCAGCTGCATACCTGTCTGTCCTCTCCTCATCCCTGGTCATCCTACCAGCTGGCAGATTCCCCAGTCTGGGAGAAGAAGCAGAAGAGGAAGACAGATGTGTGGCAGTCCCTGATAATACTTCTATAGTTCAACTGTGAAACTGACTATCCCAAAATGTAGTGTTGTCTGCCAACTTGGATGGTTTAAAAAGGGCAATGGATATATTCAAGAAGTATGGGAAAATCAATGGCTTCTAGTCATAATGGCTACATGTCACCTCAAGTATCAGAAAGAGTATGTCTCTGTGTATATAGATTGCTGGGTAGCACATGATAGAGGATGCTGTGGGGCTTCTCACATGCAATGGATTGGCTGCTATGTAAACAGAATGCTGAATTAAATTTGCCTTTTGTCTGATTCTACATTTTCTTATTCTGATCCTTGAACACCTCTGCAGAGCTCAACAAGATGCAAATATGAAATTTGAATCAAGTGGGCTAGAACTCAGTTTCTTCTCTTGTACAGTGTATTATTGACAAGTATATCAAGTACTGCAACGCAGAGCTTGGAAAGTTATTTTTGGAGTACAGCTCCTACTGTCCTTCAGTCAGCAAGGCTGGAGGATTCTGGGAGCTGTGGTCCAAAACATATTTCCCAATTTTTTGAGAAATGGCAAGAAAAAGATACATTTTGTGCTATAAAACACAGCATATGATTTTGTCCTTTGTCAATATTGCTAATTTGTTTATGGCCCCTAAACAGAATTAATGTTTGCCTGTAGCTAAACCATCACCAACCACCACCACCACCACCACTACTATTAACTATTTTTCTTCACCTATAGCCCTGTTTGAGACTGCAAGATTCAGAAAAGCAGTGCAAAATTCACAACCACATTGCCACATGATGCCATCAAGAAAACAACAGCCTCTGGCTGTGAAAAAAAATCAGTGTCAACCATTGACAATTAGAAGAAGATGTCATGAAAAAGAACCAGCAGCGATGTCCAAAGAATAGGAAAAGAACAAGGAATATTGCCTCTTACAAAACTTTGCAAGCCTGATAAGAGGTTTGTAAATTGACCTGTTTAGCCCACTATGCTTTGCACTTGAAAGTCTCACAATGTGAGAAGGGCTGTGCCAAAAGAACACACCTGCTTTGCCAGGGAAAACCAAATGATGCTTGCAGAGCAGATTATACCAATAAAAGACATTTGCTCTGTTTCACATATTTTTGTTCCAAGAAACATAATTTGGAAACATTTTGATTAAGGTCAGGGGAGTGTAAAGACTGAAGCAGTAGAGAATGAAGAACAATTAAAACCTCTGAGTTCTGGCAGTCAGAGTGGGAAACCAAGGCAGATATGGGTTCCATTCCAACCACACACAATCAGGGATAGAATTAGCTTCCAGATGTGATATTGGGGCTTGACTCCTTTGCAGACCAGTAGAAGTTCTGATTAGTAGTAAGGATGAGAGGACAGTCAGAGGAGTTCCTCAAACCATGAAACACAATACAACACACACATACATCTCCAATACACACATGCATCCTTCATTGGATCCCAGTTTAGCCTATCTACTAGCATTGCTGTGAACATAAACTATTGGGATCTTGGTTTAACATCTACAGCTTGGAATCCAAATGAAATAAATATATTGGATGAGATGCTGGAAACACAGAGAAGAACTTTTACTCTTTAGTAACATCATTCAAATCGTATCATATTTAAATTATTTTTTCACTATCATAAATTCTATGCTATAAACAACACTTGCTGAGTGGCATTGATGATGTCAATGGCATACAATTAACTACATTTGTTTATTTATTTGTCATATTACTATCCCAGCTTTCCACCTGACAGATAACTGAGATGGTCAATGATATGAATTTAAACAGCAACAGCTTAAGCTAATTGGAACTAAACAATTAAAACCAATGCAGTCTGAAGCATGTCTACTCAGAAATAAGTCTCACCAATGACTTCAACAAGAGTTGCAAAAAGTATTTGCCAGTGAATGCTCCTCATTCTGGAGAGAAGTGACTAGTGAGGTGTCTCAAGGTTCTATCCTTGACTTGTTTAACATTTTTATAAACGACCTAGAGAATAGAAGACATGCATATCAAATTTGCTTGTTGTTCACTTATGGCAACTCTGTGGCATTCAATTAGCTATTGGTGTTCAGTAGAGGACAACTAAAAGTAGTGCTGTGGCTAATGACACAACTGGACTTAAGTCAAATGGATATTCTGCTGTTGATGTGTTCAAAGGCAAAAGGAAAGTCCGAGGCTGCACAACACATATTATAGGAACATGGAATGTGTAAAGCATGAATCAGGGGAATCTAAACATAGTAAAATATGAAATGGAACATATAAACATTGCAATACTTGGGGTGAGTGAGCTAAAGTGGACAGAAATGGGATGTTTTGCATCAGATAATTACGCAGTACTTTACTCAGGAAATGGAAATCTAAGAAGAAATGGGATGGCATTAATAGTGAGAAGAAATGTAGCAAAAGCAGTCAAAGGATATAACTCAAAGTCTGATTGAGTCACGCCAATAACATATCAGGGAAAACCCATAAATATAACCATAATTTTAGTGAATCATAAGTTAGGACTGAGTCAGCAGTATGATAGAACAGCCAAGCTGCATCAACATTAGTATCCAGATCAGGGGAATTTATAGTAACATTCTGTTCAGCTTTGCTTATACGTAAGCTGGAATATTGTGTCCATTTCTGGGCACCTCAGTTCAAGAAGCATATTGACAAGCCAGACTGTGTCCACAGGAATATGGCCAAGACAGTAAAAGGTCTAGAAACCAAGGCCTATGATGAATGCGTTTGGGGAGCTTAGTAGTATATTTAGCTTTGAGAAAAGGAGACAGAGAGGTGACATGATAGCCATCCACAGGGATGTCATGTAGAAGATTAAACAAGAACACAAACGAATGGATTCAAATTATAACAGCTTCCACATAAATATTAGGAAGAACTTCTTGACTATTGGAGCTGTTCAGCCAATGGAACAGACTGTCTCAGATGAAGATTTCTTCTTTGGAGGTTGGGTGGCCATCTTTTGGGAGTGGCTTTAGTTTTGTATGTTGTATGTTGTTGTTGTTGGGAATGGCTTTAGGTTTGTATGTTGTATGTTGGACTGGATGACCCTAGCAATCTCTTCAAACTCTGTAATTCTGTGATTCTACTTAAGGTGGCACTGTAAGTGTACAAGTGTACTTAGGGGGCACTCTAATTTTTTTCAAATATTAGTAAAACAATATCAAATCAGGCTGACCAGTTGAATTGAATGCTTGCTAGAATAATTAAGGAAGGAACAGAAAACTAACAGAGAAGGACCCAGGTAGCACATTCTACATAGTATTCAAACTGTCTAAAATAAAAGCCCTATTTGTCCATTTTACTCATATAGTTTCCTATTGTGTATGAGCAGGGAATGGGCTGCTCTGACTTTCCCTTTTCCCTTTGTACATACATGTAAGGCACAAATGTCTGTAGGGGCAGTGCTTTCCCTAGTGTGGGTTTATGTGTGAAGCATTTATATGTGACCTGGATAATTATGCAAAACCAGAGTTGCAGGTATGGGGCATATACTAGTATGCATGAAAGCACCAGATATGTACAAAGGCTCTCTTTCTACAGAGAGTTGTGCTATATGTCCAGATGCTATGAAACAGGGCTAATTGGTTTCTATGATGCTAGAAGTATAGGTGTGCAGTGCAGCCATGACCTCTAATAACAGTTTATGACAAAGGTACAGCTGAAACTCCAGAACAGGTCAAAAAATGCCTCCTCATTTTGTGTCAGAAGGTGGACAAGTGTAGAAGGGGGTAAAAATCTGTTACATCAGAAGATCTTCTAGATAAGGGGTGGGCAGCTGCATGGGGCCAGAGATCACAACTCCTTGGGTTTCATCCCACAGCAAACACACATACCTCTCTTTCCTATGCCCATCCTTGCTCTAAATTCATCTAGCCTGATCTAGACACATGGGCGAGATACTGCACAAGACTTTGTCCTGGTATCTCAGTAGCTGAAGGCATTATGACACAAAATGAGACCAATATTACCTTTGATTTGGCTTTATGTAAGCAATAGTGGAAGCACATGGCAAGTAGGGAGATGTGGGATACACTTTAGCTACACACATTTAATTTTAAATCTTTCCCATAGAAAGCAATGAGATTTAAAAAGCTTGACTTTGAGTAGCTTGTGCACATGACAAATTTGAAATATAGTAACCTTTTATATCTCAACTAATTTTCAAGAACATCACTGCAGCTGGTGAGATATTTTGATTGATGTATTGTTCTAAAAGAATTTGCATTTCCACATAAGATGAGCAGGAGAAAAAAAAAAAACCAAGAACAGGAAGACAAGTGTAAATTTACCTTATGACAAGCATGCATTTAGGAGTGTGCATTTAGCTTTGATATTCTGCACAGACACTTCTTGAGAATATGCCTTGGGACTCACCCTGCCGACTGCCATATGTTTGAGCAAAGCAAGAATGAATAGGGGCAGTAGTACAGTTGTCTAAAGTATCTCTTTCCATCATGCCCCTTTCCGTTTAAGTACTCTTCAGGAATATTGTCTTCTCAGAATTGGAAAGAAGAGACTATCAAATCACGATGCATATTCCTTAAGCCATGGGCACTGTTCCTTCTTTCATTGCCTTGTTTGGACAGAATTTTACATTTCTTTTGGAAGTGAAAAATCTTCATGGATAACTTCTAATTTGCTCCAAATTGTATCTAAATGCAAACCAATATAGAAACTAAACAAATATTACACTTTATAGGGGGTTACATGAAAAAGTACTACTTCATTCTACCTTAGTGCACTGGAAAGTGCCAACTGAGGCAAAGGTCCAGGTATTTGATAAAATGGGCTACAATCCACAAGTCAGAGTGATGCGGCTGTCTCAGGTAGCAGGATGCCAGGACAGGTGACTTCTGCTGTTCCCCTCACAGAAAGGGTTCTGTTGCTTCTGCCTCATCTCATTCCTTTCACAGCCTATTTTCACAGCCTCATCTTGCTGCTCTGTTATCTGACACCCCTCCATTTTCTGCTCATTCATGTGGTGATGATGCTGTTCCTCTCCTTTTTTGCCACCCTGCCTGCTGTCATCCATCATAACCCTCCATCTCCTGACTCCTCCATTTCACATCCATTCAGTCACATGCTATTGCTTGCACAGTGGTGGCAGTGGCTACTGTTCTTTTTAGTTGCTGCATTTGCATGCTGTCCCTCCACCTCCTGTTCACTTGTGGCAGCCTTTCCTGTTCCTCATGCTGCCATCCCAGTCAGTCCTCATGCTCCCATTCCTCCTTCGTCCACCCACCTACCTGTCTGCATGGCAGCTTCTCCTCTTCTCTTTCTTCTTCTTGCCACTTTTGCTTCCATATAGCTGACAGGGCTATATGGGGGCACCAGCAAATCTTAGCCCATTGCTATCACGGCAAAAGACTGTGCTCTATGAATCTGCTAACATTCAAGGCACCACAAGACTTATTATTTTCTAAAATGGAGTAGCATAGCTTGTTGTTGCCTTTTAATCGTTTAGAACTTATGGAGACCCTAAGGTGAACCCATCAAGGGGTTTTCTGGGGCTGAGAGTGTGTAATGTGCCCAATGTCATCTAGTGGTTTCCATGGCTGAACAGTGAACTGAACCCCAGTCTCCAGGGTTGTAATCCAGCATTCAAGCCACTACACCACACTGGCTATCTTCCTGGAAAATTTGAAAGCAAGTACAAATATCTCAAAGCAAGTACCAATATAGTAGATCCTCCCTTTCCCCCTTAATAATACTCTCCCATTTTTTCCTTCCATTTCCCTTCAATGTATGAGTTTCATTCTGCTAAAATAAGCTGTGTGAGGGTTATGTTAAAAAAAAAGGAACAGTCTCACTGAACCTGCCCACACTACGAAACTACTGCTCAGCAAGCCTCCAATATCCTTTTCTGGAAGACAAGGTTTTGGAGTGTGTGGTAACCTTCCATCTCCAGTGATTCTTGGATGAAATGGATTGAGATCCATCTCATTTTGGCTTCAGGCCTATATAAGGGACAGAGAGAGTTTTGTTCACCTGGGTGGATGACCTGCTCAGGCAAATGGATAGGGGGCCTGTGTCCCTGTTGGTTCTACTGGACCTCTCTGTTGCTTTCAGTAGCAGTGACCATGGTGTCTTTTGGAGTTGCCTCTCTGGATTAGGACTTGGGGCCACTGTTTCTACAGTGGTTTCAGTCCTTCTTGGAGAGACAAACTCAGAACAACATGCTAGGGAATTCCTGTTTGACCCCATGCCCATTGGCCTCCCAGGTAAGTTTTACTAAAGCTTTTCAAAATGCAAACAGATAAACAACAAAATAAACAACAAAATGCAAACTAAAAAAATCAAGAGAAAGCAAGCAGGGAAATACTAAGCAATAGATATTAAAAGTGCATAAAGATAATTACTAGAAAGAAAGAAATGTACATTGGTTTCCAGCTTTCCCAACACAGATTACATATAATTCTATAAAATAACTTCTCTATTTATAAATACAATTCTGTTGTCTCAGCTGCTACTTTTCTAAGTATACTAATTATCAGAACCTACAGTCAACATAATTATACACTTTTTCTTGTAAAAGTCAATTAACAGTTCCCAGTTGTTTTTTTAAAAAAAAGCCACCAATTTTTCTCTTTTCAGTATCATTAATTTATCCATTTCAGCCAGGTCCATCAGTTTTGACAACCAGTCCTCCTCCACTGGAATTTCTATATTCTTTCACTTCTATGCATATAATAATCTTGCTGTTGTGGTCATGCATCATAGTGTTCTACCATGTTCTTTCTCCATTTGATCTTCTACTAGTCCCAACAAATATAATTCTGGCTTCAATTGGACATTTCAAAATTTTATTCACCATGGAATACATCTGATTCCAGGACTGTATGGCCTTTTCACATATCCATCACATGTGGTAAAAAGATCTCACTCGTGGCTCACATTTCCAACATGTATTAGAAAACTCTGTGTACATTTTGGCATTTTTAGCTAAACTTTTATTGTCAATTTTGTGAGGGGCTTTGGAACCCACGCTGGGAGAAAATGGGATTTATACTGAATACATAAAATAAATTAATTCACTATAAATCCCTTCTATACCCTCACAGCTTCACCCAGCCTACAGTTGCTGTTTTATTTCCTGGCTTCAGGTTACTCTGCAGTACATTAAAAATACAGATATATAAATCTCCTGTGCACATCTACTTAGGTGTAAATCCCATTTAAATCAAGAGGACAGTCTGAATAAAGAGTTCAAATGAAACACAGCACATCCAAGACAAGAAAATATGTAACAATCCTTTCCAAAGGATTTCAACATTTTTTAAGCATCTGAAACTATTTTATATAAGTCTAAGATCTACAACAAGAATCTATTTATCTCGAAGCACTTCTTTCGATATTTTTGTTTATTAATTTATTCATCTACCCTCTCCTTCTGCTTTCTCCTAGCTCCTCCTTTCCTCCTGATAGCAACCAAGTATATCTGCCAAGAAAACTGGGGAAGATAAAAATGAAATTTTTATTTTTCAGAAACCTGGTAAAGTTGAATAGCATTGCAATGTTGAGCCTGCTGCAGCAAAAACAGCATAATCCATGGCACCTCAAATAGCAATAACTTTGTTATGCTGTTAAGTGATTTTGCTTTGCTTTGTTTGGCTGCATTTCCCCTGTACTTTTGAATGACTGCTGGGATTTCAAAGAGGAACATACCAAACCTGATTTTTAACTTGAGAACCTGTCATTCTTCCACACCTCCATGAATCTGATGAATAGGAAAAAATGCAACATAGTGAGTACAGAAAAGTATATGCCTGTTTATTTCTCCCAGACTTACTCAAAATTAGCTTCCAAGCAGTTTCAAAGAATGTAGAAAAGCATAAATATAGGAGACTAAATAAGGAATGGAAAGAATCTTAGCGAAATTTCTGTCCTCAACAAGATAGGATGTTTCAACACATCAGAACACCTTGTTGAAAAACCAACAAATGCTGCAAGACTTTTTTGCCTCCTGCTAGAGAATGGGTCAAACCCTTTCTTCAAGTGAAATTTCCAAAGACTATGCGATAAGCCTCTGTACATAACTAGTCTTTTCCCTTTGTGAAGAAAAGCACAACTGCACACAACTGTATAGAGACAGCAAGCACAACAGGATGTGATTATTAAAAAAAATACACAAATGACCCATCTGCATCTACTTTTTTGAGGTTCCTACAACAAGACGGCAGCATTTGTAATTTGCATTTGTGCGATGTGTACAAAAACATTCTTGCAAATGTAAACAAAGTTGTTGAGAATTTTCTTGTTTCAGTGTGCAACAACAAGAAAAGCAAGGATTTCTAATCTAAAATCAACTGCAAGAGTCCAGAGGCATATGCCTCCTTTGGATTTGGCTTTCTGAATAGGATCAGCTTAACAGCTCACAGCTGGAGTACTGCCTTATCCCAAATGACTTATTTTAGTGAGATGATCAACATGTTATTTATAGACTTGGAAAAGCCTGAGCTTAAAGTGAATTGTTCTCTCATATCTATATGACTAGAAATACAGTCTTCCCTCCACATTTGCAGGTTTGACGTTTGCATACCTGATTAATCTCATGAGCATGTGCCTCCCCGGCTTCTGCTCCTCCCATTCCCATGCATTTTGCTCTGGCATAGAGAACTTGCACTGAGGTAAACATGGCAGGGAATAGGGCATGGTGGAGGCCTCAGGTAAGCCCTCCTTTCCTCCACCGGTGCTCCCCCTTCCATTCTTATGCATTTTGCCCCAGTGCAGAAAGGCCTCTCTCACCCCCCTCCCTTCCATTTTGCATGGGATCTGGAAAGGGAGAGCCCTGGAAGGGAATGGGAGGGGGAGAAGGAAGAGAATTATCTGTGGTTTATCCACTTTCATGAGGGTTCTGCACCCCGAACACTCACAAAAGTGGAGAGGCCACTGCATGTATGATAATTTTGTTTTACGGGCAATATTGCAAATCTTTTCATACAGTTTTAAGATTAGTTGTCTCTTCAGGTTTGGAGAACGCCTACATAGCAAGATATCAGGAAGGGTTTGGCAACACATGGCCTGTATGTGACCTTCCAGTCTATTTCTGAAACTCCTGTTGCTTCCTTGCTTTCAAAATTCAGTGGTGTGGAAGTCAATAATTGCATTTTCTTTGTAAAACAAGGAAAACAATACTCATGAAAGCACAGTTCTTCACTGATGTGTTCTTCCTAGACATATATTACATCCCAAAAGAACCCTCCTTTAAGAAAACAAAAAACATCTGAGAGCTCACAAACCCACATGTCCATTTTTTAAAAGAGGAATGGTGTTGTTGTTGTTTTATTTTGAAAAAGTTCAAATGTGGAAGAAGTATAACTGACAGGACCTTGCATACCCTTCAACTGCCTTGATTCAGCAGGGACAGTCTCAATCCATCCTGTCATCCCTCTTTTTTGGCTGTTTTTAAAATGTCCCTGCTTCTTTCCCCTCTTCCCATTTCTCTCCTTGGTCCTTGGCTTACTTCAATTGCTGCAACCTGAGTTCAAAGTGCAACAGTAATTAATACTCAGCTCTGCACAGAGGAAACAGGGGAGAGGTCAGAATCCTGCCCTTCTCAGTAGGCTCAGACAAAAGCATTCTGCTGCAGCCTCTTCTAACTTGTTCATTCTTCCTCATTAATAATTTTTGTCATCTTGACCACATTCTGAAATTGTTTGACTACAACAATTTTCATGTATAAAATATTGGAAGGTGTTCTATTGCTCCTGATCATCCAAAACAAATGCTCTAATTTCTGTAGCAGTGCTTGAAAAGAGTGAATATAAACATAGAACTTATTTGAGACAAAAATTTGAGTACCATCTTTTGGGGAGATTGGAAGGTCAGAGTTATTTCCCTTTGGCCAAAGACCCCAGCATGTGCTTGCTTATTTCTGAATGGGAACAAGTAGGCGGTCTAAAGAAACACAGTTCTTCTCCAGCTACACAGAGAGATGAAGACATAAGACATAACAATGCAGGAAAGCACATGCACACAGATGCACGCACACACACACACGTACAAACTCATCAGGGATGCTGAAGGCCTTGTGAGATTTTTTATTTGTTTTGTTCTGCCTTCTCTTTGGGAGGAGTGAAAAATTTCATCAAAGCAGAACGAGAACACAACGCTAAATTTATTTTGCTGCCTCGTTTTCACAGCTGTAAACATCACTTCTAACAGAAAGGGGCTAGTAATGAGGAGTGGATGGGAGAAATGTGGATCATTTTGGAAGTTAGGCAGAACATTTGTGTGGGGGAAAACACACACACACACATTGTGTGAAAAGCCCTGTAAAGTTTTAATTCACATTGTATTGTTGTTGTTCTTGGTTGTTGTTTTTTAATCAAATTGTTCAAGGAAAGAGATTTTCAACTTCTACTTAAGACAAACAAACTGGAAAAAATACACATACATACAAACACACAGATGCACATGCAGGTACAAGCAAAGGGAAATACAGTATGTTGGTCCATAAGAGCAAAATGTGGCTGCAAAAATCCAGCAATATTTTCTAGAGTATTTCTTGTCTGCACCCAGGGTTAGGTTGCTGCACCCAGGGTTAGGTTGCTGCCTAAATCAAAGCAAATATCCTTCATCTGGAAAACTAGTTTTAAAAAGTAATTTACTTATTCAATGAGTTTTAAAGTCCCAAAGTGGCTCATTCCAAATGCTACTTTTAAACTGCAGTTCACTGAATTACTTACCACATTACCACCCCTCCCCTGACCTTCTTTTTGTTTACTAGAGGAGTGAGAGGGCATTCATTTTAAAAAGTAAGCAAACTGACTGATTTTTTTTTAAAAAAAAATCCTTTTAAATACTTTAATAAAGTACATTTTGGTCCTTCAACACAACAAGAAAGATGAAATGATACCTAATAGATGAAAAAAGAAGAGGTTGCTATGAACTCATTACCCCCAAAAGTAACATTCTAGATAACATTGTCAACTGTAACATATTAATTCCAAACTCAGCCTCCTTCTGACCCCCCTGAACATGATTAGTACTACAAACCAGCCAGGTTATCCTGTCATACGAGGTAGAATAATCCCATGACACATCTCCCCATCCTTACGATAAAAATACAGTGGCACTCAAATGGTGTTGCCTGAAGCAGCTCTCTCACTCTCTCCACTGGTAGGGCTGGCTTTGTCTGGATCAAAACAATGGAAGTGCAGATGTCTGTATTATGGTCCCTCACTATCCCAAAATTATCTGTAGTGCCTTAACATGTTAGCCTGAATACATATATGTGAGTAACCTTCTGTTACATATCACACTGGGAATCAAAGCCAGATAGAAATGATTAATGTCCTAGCATAGTAGCTGAGGATGAACACTCATTACAGTACAGAAATACGTGCTTCTAATAATGTAATGAAGAATAACTGCAAATTAAACTAGATAACACACTTAGCAAATTTTTAGAAGAGGTTCTCTACCAAGTAGGGAGAGACATCTGTTTGTCATAGCACATTATTTTCCTTTGATACCTTTCTTGCATTTAGCATGATTTGTTCTGTGATTGGTCACTGAAAAGTAAACATATGTTTAACTTTTATGGCAGTCTCCCAAGTTACATATTTGTAGGAAAATGCTGTTGGGGGGTGAAATGAATTATCCAGAAGAAATATGCTTTCACTTTCATGTCTAGTTTGATGCTGTAACTGCATGATTTACTTCATCACTCAGTCATGTCACCATTAATAACTGTGACATACAACTATATACAAAACTATAGACCAAATATAAAACATCTGTCTTATTTTTCCTTTTCTTAATAGAGACCAGATGTTTTAAAAGACTGCAAAACATCAGATAAGTATTCTGGATCAGTATGATCTGGGTCCAACCAGTTATATATATTTACATATACCAATCCATTTATGGTTAGGGCAATCAAAATGGCACAGCAATAGTGTTCAGTCTGAGTATCCTATTGGCAACTGATTGGATATTTTATGAAGTTATATTCTTACCCTATAAAACCCCAGAACAAACAGAATTGTTCAGTATTTTATCTGTGCTGGGCAGAGGTTAGACTCTTGACTGTAGCTTCTACAATTCTTCACAATTGCCTATAGCGGAGAGGACTGAGGGGAGTTGCAGTCCTCCAATAGCAGGAGGGCAACATCCTGCCTACACCTGATTTCATCAATGCATGTTATTAAATTAACTTCAGTTTGGATGATTTAGAACAGCGATTTTTTTTTCATTACCAGGGATTCCTGTAAGTATAATTTGTTGCCAGGGTCCCTCAAGACTTAAGTCAAGATTTAAATATTTAAACTTAGATTTAAATATTCAAATATCTATTCAAATATTCAAATATTAATTTATCATAGGCTTCTGGAAATTAGGATAAAAATCTCCACTGAAACACTGGGTGACCTCGGGCAAGTCATATTCTCTGAGCCTCAGAGGAAGGCAAAGGCAACCCCCCTCTGAACAAAATCTTCCGCCCATAAAAACACACACACCCTGTGATAGGTTCATTTTAGGGTTGCCATAAGTCAGAAGTGACCTGAAGGCACACAGCAACAAAGTTCTACCAAGTGGGGAGATTCTTTCTAGTCATCATATCTCTCTCCTTTGAAAACTGACTTATGGCAGCCTAAGACAACCCTATCATGAGGGTTTTCTTGGCAAGATTTGTTGCCCTTGCCTTTCTCTGAGGCTGAGAGAATGTGACTTGCCTGAGGTTAACAACTGGCTTTTCCCTGGTCAAGTGGGATTCAAGTCTCCAGAGTCATAGTCAGAGTGTGTACACATGTGTGCCACCATGTCCCTTTTGTCAGGGGGTGGCAGAGGGTGTATGTGTGAGCACTGAAACTGCTCCCTTGTTTGCAAACAAGGGAGCAGTTTGGGCATGTACACATGCCTGCCACTGCATCCCTCAGCACCCACACCCCTGCTACCATGTCCCTGATGAAAGGGGGAAGGTGGCAGGTGTGTGCTCACACCCAAACTACTCCCTTATTTACAAAGGATAGTTCTTTGGTTTTGGGATGGTCCTTAAAACAGGTAATTTGAGAGGGGAGAAAAAGAAAAAGAAAAAAGTATGGGGAAAGACTGACATGATACGTATGTAAAACAGGGAAGGGAATGGGTGATTAAACTGGGAAGGTGACAGGTCTTCTTCAGCTTGCACATTCCCCTGACTTATAAGTTTGTGGGGAGCTGTTTGGTGAGTGAGTGGTGAGAGGAAAAGATGCATAGCCTCCATATTTGCAGGTAGGTCAGAATGCCATGGTTTGGGCAAAAAAACAACATTGAACAGTCCTCCAATCTCCTCATATAGACAACTGATCACCCTTCCCATACAATTATATTGAATCATACTAAAAGGGGGCTGGTGCAGAGAGGAATTCATCAAGGGATTGATCTGCTCGTGAAGCATTGCTGAAGCATCTTGGGGAGGAAGTTGGGGCAGGGGATGTGGGACAAGTGGGATGGGAAGATTGGTTTTTTCTGTAATCTGGCTCTTCTAGCAGCCCCACTCCATTTTGCAGTCAACAAGGAGGCTGTGAGGACCAGGGGAGAGGCACAGCAACAAGAGCCTTTGCTTGCCTTCTGCCTCTGGCTATCACTGATGTGCTTCTTTTGGCCACATTGCTTCCTTTGCACCACAGCCTTGCGCCAAGGATTTTTTGGGGGGGGTGTGCATGCATGAGTCTGTGTGAGAATGCCAGGAGCTGTGTTTCTTTTTCCATGTGGCACCATTAAGCTGGCTGGAGAAGAAGGTGGCACAAGCGGAAAAGCCAGCGGCATTGCATGCCATGAAGCAACAGCCCAGAAAGATGCATGGTACTTTGCCAAGAAGGAGAAAGGAGGGAGCAGTTTTGGTATCTGCACCCCCTCCTGCCACATCCCTGTTGTTGCCACTGCTGTTAATGTCCAGCAGCAGGGCTTCACAGACATCTTGTGAGGGCTCTGCAGACCCCCAGTGGTCCGTGGACCCCAAGTGAAGAACCACTGATTTAGAATATCTTCTAGTAACCTCTGACAATATCACTTCAGAAAATTCACAGTTCATTGCATATAACAGCAAGAAGTAGCATAAGTTGACATTTTCAATGAATTGTAAAGGCATATTGAAATTATAACTTTTCACATCTTTTTAATCCATTTAGGAATTTTCCAGAGTATGATAAGCCATAATCTAACTATTTGCCTCAGTACTTATTAGATTGCATTACTAGCTTCAAATCACTGTGATAATCTCACTAATTTAAAAATGGTCTTCTGGGCTGACTCATAGAAAAGTAAGCACGCAACCTAGACTGGGGCCATTCACTATCCAAAAAATGGGTAATCTGAAAATTGTCAAAGAAAAAGGTAAGGCTGCATTTTGTTCCCATTTTCTCTGGGTTTGCTTTTAAATTCTCTTTCATCCCAATGACATCTTTCCTGATGAGGTCAAATGCCCAATAATTTTTGCTTGAAATAATGTAACTAAACCAAGATAATGACAGGATAGAAAAAGAGATAGCTTCCAGAAATGCAGCATACTATGTACTGACAAGACATGTTGTCAGAAATGAAAAGACAGCCTTTCTTTATTTTTCATGAAATTATGCACATGCTAAATTTAAGTAGGGTGGGATTTTTAGAAAACCTTCAAATGCAGGTTTGAATGAATCTTATTTTGATTCTGTTTGCATGGACAGTCAAATACTCTATGACTAAAGTACTATAAAAAGAGATGCAGCACTACTAAATGCAATAGGACTTCCTTCTGAGTAGGCATGCATGAGGCTCTTTTGTTAAACTTCTTAACCATTCAGTACCCAAGGAAAAGACACAATACAACTCTATAAGCAAACAAAGCAAATCACTATAAAGCATAGATCCAATTGTATTACTGGATAAAGTAATCCTACTGAATCAACTGCTGTATGATAAGTCAACACTTACGTAAAGCCCACAAATCTAGTGGGTCTTCTGGAGTTGAGACAAGTCAGTTGACTTAGGCTTAAAGGTCAGGCCAATATCAAATACAGCCTGTGTGATTTCTGCAACAGCTAGTAGCTGGAAGGGCAAACTAGTAAGTAGACATTTCTTTTTTATATAATGTGTCATCTTCACTAGCATAACTTTAGCAACTTCAACATAAGAGGAGGACATTGGGCAATTGTCAGTAGCCCAGTCTCTCTGGGGCCCACACTACCAAACTGATGTAGACTATCAAAAATGCCAGCTACACAAATTCAAACATAGTGGTCCTTAGCTCTTCTATAGCCAGAACAGAAGCACGCTCTTTTAATTTCTCCACAATGCCTCTAGTGTCCCAACACAGCACTGGTCTAAAATGATACTAAGTTAGGGTCCCAGAGACAATAGCCTCAATTCAATATCCCCTTAGCATAGCATAAATACCCACATTCTGATATACACCATGGCAGGATTACACAACTTCCAACGCAGAATGACACTGCACAACATATGTCAATGACTGGATACCATTGCACAATACCTGATACACAATCACAGTGCAATGGACAGGATTTGCAACTGCAATGAGTAATCACAATGTGAAGTATAGAATGCACAACCAAAAGGGTTGTGGACAACTTGAAAAAGCAAGGCATAGATGAACATGCTGTCTGTGCGACTCTGCTTCTGCTGCTATCAGTAGAATATGCCTGTTGCAAATGGTGACTTTCTGGTTCCTCATATGTAGTGTGACTTATGCATGTGTGACTGAATTCTGGCCATTATGTGTCATCAGCACTCTTTTTGCCAATGCAATGAAATACGGAGCAGCAAGTGATTTTCTACTTAAGGATGGGCAAAGTATTGGCTTACTTAAGCCTAACTGAAGTAACAGCCCAGACAGCACTGAAGTATTTTACTATTGTTCGAAGATAGAAGTAAACTAGTACTTTAGATTAAAAGGTAGTCTAGAAATCCATGAGAGTGATAAATGCAACATTGTGGTAGGTGTTTACTGTAAGTCACCAAACTAAGAAGTGTTGGTGAACAATACTTTCCAGAAACAATTCTCAGAGTCTCAAAGATAGTTATGGAGGAGTTTAGCTGTGCTAAGTATAAGCTATCCAACAAGCTCTTGATGTGCCTTGCAAATAATTTCCTCTTTCACAAAGTGAAGGAAAAACAAGGGGATCAGAAATCCTGAACTTGATCCCAACCAAAAAGGAGGAGTTGATCACTGGAATAAAAGCAGCTGGTACTTTAGGGGGGAGTGATCATGTAATGCTAGGATTCATGACTGTGGGATGGGCCAAATAATGTAGTCAAACCACAGACTTTGGATTTCAGGTAAGCCGATTTTAACAACCTCAGGGAAATGCTGAGCAGAATCTCATGGCTGGATATGCTAAAGCATTCAGAAAGGGTGGGAGTTCTGGAAGAAGGAGCTGCAAAAAGCACAGTTACAAACAATCCCATGGAAGAAGAAGAATGGGAAACATCTGAAAAAGCCAATGTGATTGCACAGCAAACTCATGAAAAGAAAACAAAAAATGAAAAGAAAACAAGAATATACATAAAGAATGGAAGGAGGGATGATTCATCAAGGAAGAGTACAGATGTGTTATCCAAGCTTGCAGTAACAGTATAAAGAAAGCTAAGTTCAGAATGAGCTGAAGGCAAGCAAGAGGCAACAAAAAGAGGCTTTTCAGGGAGGCAAGAGGATGACAAGGAGACAGTGGGGCTACTATTCGGTAAGGATGGTAAAATGCTAATGGATCACAATGAAAAGGCAGACCTACTCAATACCCATTTTGCTTATTTACTCCCAAAAAGAGGATGGTGAGCTTCCATACATTGGCAGACACCTTGGCATGGGTCTGGACTGCAAATCAAGATTTACAGGGCATTAGTCAGAAATCATCTAGCAAATCCTGAATGAATTCTGATTTGTAGGGCTAGACAAACTTTATCCCAATGTACCAAAAGAACAAGCTGATGTACTCTTTGAACTGCTTTCCATCATTTTTGAGAAATCTTGGAAAACAGGTAAGGTACCAGACAATTGGAGAAAGGCAAATATTATCTCTCTCTCTTCAGAAAAGGGAAAAAAATCCCGGAAATTACAGACCAGACAGCCTAACCTCAATACAAGGAAAACAAAATTACAACAGATTTTACTGGACTCCATCTGCAAGTATCTTAATGATGATAAAGTGATCAGTAGGTGCCAACATGGGTTTGCAAAGAACAAATCCTGCCAAACTACTCTTACATCTTTTTTTCATTCAGGCAACTAGTGTAGGGCAACTAATGTAGTTGATGGTGGGAATGCTGTAGATGTCATTTATCTGGGCTTCAGCAAAGTATTTGAAAAGGTCCCCCATAATATTTTGATTAGCAGACTGATAAAATATGGATAGAAATACTGTCAAATGGATATTAATTGGTTGAGGCCTTGTACTCAAAGAATCATCATCAATGGCTGCACTTCAGACTGGAAGGAGGGCTTGAGAGGTTATGTGCTAGGGCCACTGCGCTTCATTTTTATCAATGACTTAGATGGCAAGATGGAGGGAATCCTCATCAAGTTTACATGTGACGCAAAACTGGAAGGGGCAGCTAACACATTGGAAGATAGGAACAGATTTCAAAAGAACCTAGATAAGCTAGAAAATTAGGCACAAATTAATAAAATGAAATTCAGTAGAGACAAAAGCAAAATTCTACATTTAGGCCACAAAAACTAAAGGAACAGCTGTGGGATACATGGCTCTGCAGTACTACATGAAGAAAGGACCTTGGGATTATTGTTGATCATTAACTGAAAACATGTCAGCAATGTGAGGTTTCAGTATCACACTTGTTGGCTTTCTCTGAAATATCTCCAACTTGTCTATATCCTTCTTAAAATATGGCACCCAAAACCAAACACTGTACACCAGATGAGGCCTAACCAGTGCAGAATATAGTAGGACTTTTACTTTCCCGTGACACTGAAGGTTTATTTCCAGTCTCTTAAGTTGACTTCCAGCCTTGCAAGACTGGAAATTCCCTCCCAGTGTTTTACTAGGGTTCTTGCCAGCCTTCCAAAGCTGACTTCCACGCATGGAACGACTGGCAATCTCCCAGCTCTATCAGGTATGCTGCCACAAACCCCCTGAATTAAGAATCATTTGGACAGGACAGGAGGGACCCTGCCCAATCTCTAAGCGTAAGGAACTTCCACCTCCCCCTTCCCCTGAGTGAGAGGTCCTATGTAGCGTGTGCCAACCCTGGTGTGGAAATGGAGAGAAACGGAGGTTTATAAAAGTGTTTTAATCAAGGCATGCAAATAAACAATATCACACTTGGGAGACTCCCCTCTCCCAGGTACACTTAGAAACCGTGCCTCTATTAATGCAGACTAAAATAGCATGATAACTATGATAAGAGATACGGAGAACAAAACATATGGGGAAAGTTGAAGGAACTGGGCATGGTCAGCTTGTGGAAGAGAAAACTGGGGGATGACATGATTGCCTGCTTTAAATGCCTCAAGGGCTGCATCAGAAAAGAGGTGGCAAATCTGTTTCAAACTGGATTTTCTGTTTGGGAGAACACATTTCTGTTTGTTCTTCATCTGGTCATTAAAAAAGCAACAAGGAAAGCAAAGCAGAAGAAAAACAAATAAGCAAAAACAAACAAACAAAGAAAAACAGTCTGCTGACCACAGTTCTTTCTGATTATTAGCTTTTCAAATATACTTATCTTTTCTTATTTGTTCCATGAAAGTTCCTATGAATTGTGAAGACTGTTACACTAGAAATAGCTAACCAATTAGCTTTCCAGTGCTTGCTTTTTGTAACCTCCTGTCCTTAAATGAAATAAAATGCTACCAAGGTTAGTAAAACAAGTCTAAAGAGGATAGAATCTATCCACTATATAAAGATTTTTTTTAACAAATGCTACTTTTTAACCTCTCTCCATCTTATTTGTGTATTTTTTGTGCTATACTGCCACTTTCTGGGAAAAATACATTAATTATTACATTTTCAGATGTTTAGCACTGGTACTAAGACAATGTATTTGAAATTGCCTTTCTTCCCAACATTATGTTACTCTTTAGCACAACCTAGGGATAGAGTGTAGGCAAGGTAATGCAGACGGGGGCTGCTTTGATCACCAGTTGGCTTCAGTTCCATCTATTGTTTTCCTACAGCCACTCAGTTCAAGTTTAAGACAGAAGGAAAGAAGCATGCCCTCCCTCTTCTTCCTCCTTCAGACCTGGAAGGTATGCTAAGTTCTGAACTACTGGCAGGCAAAACTATTTTCCAGTTGCTATTTTACCTTCCCTTTAGAGCTCAGAAGCCAAATGGAAGAAAGCTTACTTGCTGTTGCTGCTTTCAATGACTAAAAAGATACCACAAAACCCATGGCAGGCATACACAGAAACACCTCAAGTATATGCTTTTGGAACTGCACTTGCATCAATAGATTTCTCAGCCAGCCCTTTCTTTTTACGTAAATTCAAAGTAATACTTCTACAATTTTCCCTTACTTACGATATAGGGGACATTTGTTGAAGTTTACTATCACAGTTGCCTCATCAGTTATTAAAAAAAAAAAACTTACATCATGCTTCTTTATTTTTGAGGCACATTATCTGATCTGTCTCATTAACTCCTCAAAAAGCTAGTGGAAGACATATTCTTGCTAATATTTCTGTTAATCTCTTATTCTGACAATGTTTCACATCAGAAACTGTGTAATACAATAATGGAGCACAAAATGAAGGCATGGAAATAACTAGAACATTGTATATTACTTTATCCTCTTCCTGTTTCTTTTTAATCTTCTCCTGTTCCTTATGTCCAATTCTGTATAGCTATCATTTATTAATTAAAATATTTCTAAATTACTCTTTATCTTTACAGATCAGAGAGTAGTGCTCAAAAAGCATGACCAATTAGTTAGGCATAAAAAACAAATGATCAAATTTAGTCAGACAAAATAAGATGCATAATAAAGCAACAAATATCATCCTGTTAATATCATAATTGAAGGCCAGTCAAAATAGAACAGACTATCTGAAGAACAATCTTGCTTTCTTTTTTCTTTTTCTTTTTTTTTGGCCTTGGCATTTAATGTTCTTGACTTCATTTAATTACTGAACTGCACTATATAACAGGGCTCTTGATTAACTGAATATGCCAAGATGCTCATTAATCCCCAGCTGAAAACAAAGAACTGTTCTTACTCATACAAGTAGAGATGTACAGGTTAAGAGAAAATTCACATGCATTTTGAGCTACAGCAAAATGTAGATCTTCTGGGTATATTTTTAGACAGTCATACCCAGCCTCTCCAACAGAGCAGGGCAGAGGCCTTATCAAAACAGGCCTTCTGGGTTCTTTGAATCAGAAAGCAAACTTGACTCACAAGCCATTAGGGAGGTCCAGGTGAATCACACAACCTGTTCCACACTATTGCATCAGACTACATATGACCTATTGCATGAGCAAGATACACAAGCAGGATACATGCAGGATAAACTCTGACATATCTCAGTCTTCCAGTTCTAGGACTGCTGTGTGGTCAAGCCCTGCTATAGAACTGCTAACAGACAAATTGTGTTACTGTATGAAGCACTGTGTTTCCAATAACAGCCAGCAGATCTCTCTGCAAGCTTACAAGGAGATCATAAGGGTACTGGCTTTATTCAGTTTAATCCTAGCACCTGCTACTCCAAAGCAGACTGTCTCAGATCATGGAGATTCTATTGACAATCCTATTCAAGAAATGCCAGTGAGAAGCTATTTATTGCCTATCTATCCCACCCTTCACCCAAGCAGTCCAGACTGTCATGCTTGATTCTTCCTGTTAATTTTTCCAGGGTACTTAGTCACAGCTTCTTCCACTAAGTGAGATTTCAATTAAATTTTCCTGTTCTCTTTTGTCCCTTCCTCTTTTTAGTGATGCATTTTGCCAACAAAATAGAAATAAAAAAGAGAAAGGGATGCGCTGTAAACTGTGTTCTTGTACAGATGACAAAAATACATTATTTTACAAAAATGAAAGTAGAAAATGACAGCAATTTTTTTTGTAAAAATACAAAAACAGATAATTTACAGCAGAGTATGTATATGTGTATACACACACACACCACACATATATACAGCATTAAGGACAACAATGCATTTATAGTAAATGGATGACACTATTAAGAGAGAGCAGTTATTGTAAGATTCAGCATGCATGATAGATACAGAGACAATACAATTTTGGCTATACAAATGTTGGTGTGTGCCTATACGTCATCTCTGACTTATGGTGACCCTAAGGCAAACCCATCATGAGGTTTGTCATACTGGAGTTTATTTCCAGTCCCCTCAAGCCTGATTCCCACCCTTGAAAAGGAGCTGGAAATTCCCCCAGCATTTATTAATTCTTGCTGCCACCACCCACTGAATTCTGAATATCTGAGTAGTACAGTGGGACACTGCTCAGTGGATTACCAATCTTTATGCTAAGTACCTTTCCTTCCCTCTCACCTCCCCCCTTCTGAGTGAGAGAAGTCCTATCTAGTGTGTGCCAAAGGATGGTGTGGGAATGGAGAGGAAACAGAGGTTTTACAGAAAAGCATTTATTCAAGGCATGCAAATAAACAAGACAATAATACACATGAGAGGGTCCCCCCTTCCAGGTATGCTGAAGTTACAAGTAGTTACAAAAACAGATACATTCTTTAGATCAGCCAACTCCAAAATAATAAACAGCCCTAACGCGACTAACTGTCTTATTCTAGTTACTCACAATTAGGTTCACAGGCTTAGATGGTCTAAGAGAGAAATGTGGCCAGGAGGCAAGGCCAGGCCTACAGCCTACTACTGGCACAGATCCCATCTCTAGGATGTTCCTTTGTCGACTCTCTGGTTTCCCTTTGTTCTCTCTCTCCACATGGCCTCCCAAGAAGTTTTATAACTTCTCCCTGGAAGCATCTCAAAGCATCCTGAAGATGCTCACCTCTTTCCTTTTTGATTGGTCAGTTCTCACCTGTGACCTATGATGTTGACCCACACTAAAATGTAATCTAATCTCAACACCTCATTAACTCTTGGTTTACCTGAAGAGGGAAGTATCCCGCTTTAGCTAAGTCTAGATAATCGGAAGCCCCATTATCACAAGGTTTCTTTGGCAAGATTTGTTCAGAGGAAGTTTGACTTTGCCTTCCATTGAGACTAGGAGAGTGTGACTTGCCCAAGGTCACCCAGTGGGTTTCCATGGCCAAGCAGGTGTTTTATAGTCCAGCTCACAAACCACTAAACTACCCTGGTTCTGTCTACTCTATGAGTATTAATATGAGACGGACTGTGGGTATAACTCTAAATACCAAGATCCAAGCACAAAAGAGATGAAAATTATTTCCATAGTTATTTTTTCACTGGTGTGGGAGAAAAAAAATATCTTTGCAGAGGTTTTGCCCAGTATGCAAACATCCTAAAACATTCCAGGCAATTATTCTATGCTCATATGCACAAAAATCATGTTCTTTTCACTGTTTCCAGAAATACACATGAAGTTTTTGTTTGAAAATAAATACTGTTTTTACATGCAAAAAATACTTTTGTTTGAAGAAAACAGGTATTTCTGGAAATAATGCCTTTTATGTAAAATTGTGTTTTGCACAGGAAACATTTTTGCACACAAACAAATCTGCTTCCGGAAACACTTGTATTGTGTGTGTGTGAGAGAGAAAAACTGTGGAAAAAAACCAAGAATTTTTGCACCCTTTTCCATGTATTTCTGTGCAGAATTGTTTCCTGAAATGCTTCAGGCTGTGCAAATACCTGGACAAAATTTCTGTTCCTGATTAAGTGTCCTGAGTATTGAGAAACTTTTTTTCAACCAGGAAATAAATAACAATGAATATATATAGATAGATAGATTATAGGTGTGTGTGTATGTGTTTGCATGTGTGGTGTGTGTATCCCTAAAGTGCAATGATGCTGAAGCTGGATTTGCTGTGAGAGAGTCTGGAAACAAAGGACAAGACATGAAGAGAGCCATTGAGGAGCCATGAAGCTCAATAGATACAGAGGACAATGTCCTTGATTTGAATTTTATTTTTTTGTGGGCAGGGGGATCAAGATCCATATCCCTAGCAATGATGAGCATTGTTGAAGTCATTGTTTTTTAGTGTTTCTGTGATGCCAAAATGGAGATGAAGAGTGCATAGTTGTTGGGTCCTTGAGCTCCCTAGAAAGTGAGTGAAATATAAATTTGAAATATATAATAATCACCATACATATCACACATAAAGAGGATGGGAAATGGCCAATCTTTTCAATCTTATGCTAGTCCAACATTTGCAAGCCTTCCTCCCTGTGTCTTGATGAAATGAAGTCTCGTGTTATATGTACAGAGAAAAATGCAGTCCCAGATATTTATAGGAATGATATGTCCTAGTAAAAGTTCAGGTTCAGATCTGGTTTATGATCAGGATGGGAACAAATTCATTCTCACTGCTGCATTCTGATAGTTTCTGGGCCCATTCAAGAAATAGCTTGAGGCCTTATTTCAATATTGACACTATTTTTCATTATTTCTATTGTATTGTAGGTCTTTGAGTAGCACACAATGAGTAAACAAAAAAACTAAATCCCATATATATAAATATATACCATTAAATTATACACACACACACACACACACACACACACACACACACGTCTGCCTCTGTGTTCCAGGAAGTGTGATGGGCATGCCTTTTCCTGCTGGGTACTGTCCCATGTTGTGCTGGAGCAGAAAGCATAGCCATTGCACTTCCAGGGCCTCCACAAACAAAGTAAGTCCACGATGGTGGTGCATCGATGGGGAAAACTTGTCAATGATTTGTGGTGTGAGCATGCCATCTGTGGATGGGAGGAGGACAGGACCATGGCGATGTCATGCATAAACATTGTTGTAGTCCCATTCTTTTCCCATCCCTGTGGTGGGTCATGAGAGTGGAATGGAAAGAGAAATAGATTGGGATAAAATTTGGGGGAAAATTTTTGAAAATTTTCCCCCAAAGTGTTGAATTTACTCATATAACGGATGAAAAAAATGAGATTTAACTAATGAAGAGAAAGTGAAACTAACTGATTTCACCATCCCTAAGTACAATGATGCCAAAGACCAAAGAAACACACACACACTGGCCCTTTCTGCACACGGCAAGGGAAACGCTCCCTGCCGCTACTCACCGGCTTTTTGGTGGGTCTGTTTGGGTCCATCCTGACGAGTAGCAGTGCGAGCTCGTCGCTCCGCACTGCTCCGGTGTTCAAAATGGCGGCTTCCGGTTGGTGGAGGCTCCCCACCAACCGCTGAAGCTCAGCAGCCTAAAGCCCACCCCCCGCAGATCTGCAGGCTCGCACTGGTGCGCACCTGCAAATCTGCACCGGAGTGCGGGAATGGAGTGGCACGGAGTGGCAAGCTCTGTGCTTTTGAAAAACTTGTAAAAACAAGTTTTTAAAAAGCACGCTGCGCGACCACTTCGGCTTGCTCCAGAGCAGACTGAGGTACGGAACTTCGACAAGTAGTCCAACCCAGTCTGCTCCCAAGGTGCGGACGACCTCCGTCAGAGGTCGCACCATGCCATTCTACTTACCCTGTGCGGAAATGGCCACTGTCTACATCATGGTTCTGGTTCACCTGCTTGGCACCACCACATATGTCATCCTTCTGAACAGTCCTTCATTTTGATGGCATACAGACTTGTTGCCACTGATAAATTTGATCTTGTGTATGTGGGAAATTATAACAATAAAGCAAGCAACAATCTTAAAAAAAAAAGAAAAAGAAAAAAAAACCCATCCCTATACAGTTCAATAAATAAGAGCCCCAAATTATAAACATACAATTCCTGCAATACAATATGTAAATAAGTAAATTTAAAGTTGTAACTCCAAGTCATAATATAAAACATTAGAAGTGCATAATTGTTAAATAACAACTTTAAAGCCAATTATAGGTTAAAAAAATACAAGAGGGTGGTTACAATACATAATCAAATAAAACAATACAAATGTCAAATCTAAAATGCCTGATCCAATTTGGACAAAGATATATCTGGTACAGCTCTCTTTTTAATTTTGAGAGATAAGAAAGTATAAATAGCCACTTGATAAGTAACATAAGGGAATACTTCTGCTAGTAAATAGCTGATACATTCCTCTTCAAGATGGAAGGTGGAGGCACAGCAATATATCAAGTATTTTCTTAGAAGATGTCAGAACAGAAGGTAATCTTGCAGCTGTTTTCTCCTTTTTATGTAGGAAATATACAAAAGAATAATTCTGGCTATCTTTGGAACAAAAATTGGTTCCTGCTAGATTTATATTTGGTGTTCAAGTTTTAAGAAATCTCTTAGTACTTCTAGGAGATAATTAAAACAGTAATTATTCTTATCACTGCAGTAACACTTTTTAACTTGATAAGAAATCCAGAAATCCAAACACAAGCCCTTTATTTGGTCATTTCCTCAATCTTTATAATTAACTCACACGGGAAAAATGGCCTCTCTTTACCATTCATTAGTAGCAAAATACAACAACAAAAAAACAAGGCGCTTAACAGACTGTGCAGAAGTGGGTGGTCACAGACCCTTCCTCCTCCCTGATTTGGCAGGTGTGCCATAAAAATGTGCTGTTATTCTGCAAGGCATTCAGAAATACACCTCAGAGACAAAGCTGGCCATTTGATTTCTCAAGCTGTGCTAGTTAACATATGCTTCCTCCCACAACTCTCATCCTAAGAAGATTACTGTTGCATATAATTAACTCTGCCGTAGGCAGAAACATTTGCAACACTTAAAGTATATAACTGAGAGACACATTTCAAGACATTTTTATGAGTTCTTGCCTCTCTGTTCAGGGTAACATGCCACAGGCACTTTCTGTCACAGCTAGCTGGCAGAGATGCCCACCCTAGGAAAGAGAAGTCCGCTGGTCACTTGCTGGCAGTCTGCTAAAGGACACCTCTTCATCCTTAGTTTGCAAGGGAAATGGGGAACTTCTGTTCCACTTCTGATCACACTTAAACTGAGCCAGTCTCAGACACAGAACTTCTTTGGAGAGATAAAACCTCAAATCTGAAAGTAATAATAAAGAAAAATGCCTGTATGTACACATTCAGAACACAGAAACCTTCCACATAACAGCTCAGATTTGTCTATTTTGACCAGGAGTAGCTCATCAGAATCTTAGCTAGAACAAGGCACCTGTTGTTAACTTCTCCATGATCTGTTTAAAAAAGAAAGAAAGAGACTGGACATCCCAGTAACTGAACTCACTACCTTTTATCTAATGTCTCCTTGGCACCCTGACAATTTGTTTGAAGGGCAAAGAAAAAATACTTTTAAAAAAAGCAAAAATACCCTCCATTGTGTAAATAAAGTTGAGTTTACCCATAAATTGCAACTCTTTTTGGAAATAAAATTTGTCCTAAAGTGAATTAGCATGAGAAAATACACAGATACAAGACTAACACTAGAAAAGTATCTTCTCGGTTAACGTGGCTGAATTACAAGCAACTCCATAGTTTTTTCCACAGCCTCTGAGAGTTAAAGACCAGGAATTTCTCATTTAAAAAGATACGAAAAACTCAGAATGCTATATCAAATATGCTGTGCTTTTACCATCATAAACACCACCTGCACTGCCCCCTTCACTTCTGTTGGTGCTGAAAAAGACATTTTGTAAATGGCCTCAATCAATCAAAACACTTACTATCCAAAGATCCATCTGCTCTCTGGAGAAATACTTGCGAGAGTTTTGCCTTGCCTCTTAGGAGGAAAAACCATTAACTTGGCACAATTGCTCCAAATTACTTGTGAAGCCTCTTTTTATGCAAGAGATTGCCCACTGGGAAAACTTCAGTGCCCATTTGACTTACATGCTGAGCTGGTTTCAGAATATCAGCTTCTGAGGAGACCATCGCCTTTAAAAGGAGTACAAACAAGTAATTCAAACCTGCTTGCTTACTGGGCTATAATTCTATAGTCTTTCAGTTGGTACTGAGTACTTAATGTATTCACCAGTAGTGTTCACCCCTCTTCAGTTCCCTCTGTATATGTATGAAAGGATTGCATGCTCCAACACTCAGTATTTGCCTATATTACATTTCCCTGAAGCATTTTATAAACCAATGCAAACAAGAAGGCAATCTTTTACAAAGAAATCTCAACAGATTCACTGGAGAACATTTAATTCTTTCATCCCACTTCCATTTGTCAATCAAGCAGTCCTTCAAAGTAGATACAAAATGCTAATTTCTCCAACCTCTCCTTTTGTGGTGATTTGTGCATGTGAGTGCTGGGCTGTTTTTGTGGCTATAAAAGAAGCCCATCAATGTGGTAGCAACTCAGGAATCAGCACTCTGTGGCATA
This sequence comes from Iguana delicatissima, assembly GCA_948472985.1. NCBI lineage: Eukaryota > Metazoa > Chordata > Lepidosauria > Squamata > Iguanidae > Iguana > Iguana delicatissima. The sequence continues at coordinate 44,179 of CAOKZL010002647.1, read as the reverse complement.
AATCCAGTCTAGTTCTGTTGCTGTTTTAAGTTACTGCTTTGTTTTACTTTTTTGGTCACCTTCATACTATACTTCCTGTCTTCATGAATCCATATTCTGTTTCTAATGGTCTGTCTGCAGTGTAAGGATAATCTTGAATAATGGAACATTTGGTTAGCCTGGAGTTTTAGCCTCTGGCTTTAAACCCAAAATTGTTAGGCATCAATTTCTACTTTCTCCCAAACCCTTCTAAACTGGCCTATGCATAACCAGAAGCTGTCAGACTGTCCCAGAAATCAATATTAGAGTGTATGTTCTTGCCACTATTCTGACTTGGGAGACAAGGAGGTATGTATTGAGAAGCTATAGAAGAGTAGCTTAGCTATGACTTAGTCTCCTCTAAAACATGTGCATATGTTGGTACATATGTTCAACTTCTGTGTAGGAACCAGGTATATTCAAAGAACAACAAAGTCAGGACAACGGATGTCATAACTGATGTGTCCTTTGGCCCATTTTTGTGCATATTTTAAACACCTAAACATGCTTTGGGAATATTTGAGAAAGTGAGCATTTCAGACTGGAACTGAATTTGGTTTATAGAGAGGTTTGAACTAGACACATTTGCATCAAATTGTAAACTGCATAACACTCTTATCTATTTCTAGAACTGGCTAACAGAAGGATTGCCCATTCTTTTTGCTGTAAGATGAAAACACAGAAGAAATTCAAAGGGTTTGCATAACCTTACAGAAGTAGCGCTACAATCAGTGGTTCCATCTGACCACCAGCTCTGTGAAGCTCCTTCAAAGTAAGACTTAGCTGAGGAGACAAAACATGCAGAGCAGCAGTCAAACGAAAAGATGAGCTGTTCCAATGTGTACATAATTCAGGTCTAGTTGATAAAATCAATGCTTATCAAAAGGTAATGCTTTTCAGGCTCATTAAACAACTGATTTTCAGTTATCAGACTGCAGGCTGTAACTTAATTGTGCCAAACTCCAAGCTAAAAGACGTATGTAGAAAGTTGTATTGCATTATGCTATCTGGCATGGAAAAATCAGGATGGCTACTAGGATAAATACAAATTATTAAAGCTTGGAACATTAATGTTAAATGTTGGAAATGGGGAAATTAACTAATTATGACTGACACTAATGATAAATCACTTTGTCAATTACTTTCATAGAATCATAGAAATGTAAAGTTGGAAGAGACCCCAGGGGTGATCCAGTCCAACCCCCTGCCATGCAGGAACACCCTCAAAGCACTCCCAACAGATGGCCATCTAGCCCCTGCTTAAAAACCTCCAAGGAAGGAGACTCCACTACACTCCGAGGCAGCATATTCCACTGCCGGACAGCCCTGACCGTCAGGAAGTTCTTCCTGAGGTTCAGGTGGAATCTCCTCTCCTGCAGCTTGAATCCATTGCTCCTTGTCCTGGTCTCTGGAGCAGCGGTAAACAAGCCCTCTCCCTCCTCTATAGGGCATCCCTTCAGATATTTAAACATAGCTATCATGTCCCCTCTTAACCTTCTCTTCTGCAGACTAAACATACAGTTCTTCTTTCTAGAATTACATACTGTACTGCTCTCTCTAGTTTCAAGAATGGAAGGTGAGGGAGCTACTGCAGTCACCTGTAACACTTGTGGCATGTTCCTTTTCTTGCCACAAGATGTTCTCGGGTACACCTGCGCCAATTGCAAGCTGGTCACCCACTTGGAAGAGAAGGTGCGCCAGCTGGAGGCACGAGTTTCTGATCTTCATCTTATTAGGGAAGGGGAGGCATTTTTGGATAGGGCAGAGAGGACCTACCGGAAGACCAAATGCACGGAGGAGCAGCCAGATCAGCAACTTAGCACACTGTGCCAGGAAATGGAGGCTTGGGCGAATGTCACACGGAGGAGTAGAAGGACCAGGAAGGCAACAGAGACTCTTCACCTGCACAATCGCTTCAAAGTTCTTGGCCTTACGAACAATGAGGAGCGCCATGTGGAGGGAGCAGAATGTCAACAAGAAGAAATCCAACTTCGGCAACAGGAACTAGGTCAATGCTCCCAGCCTCAACAGAATGCCCAGGCAGTCCTAGTAGAACATGCTCGTCGAGGAGACCAGGGCAAACCACAGAGGAGGCGAGTTCTGGTGGTTGGGGACTCCTTGCTCGAAGGAACCGAAACGGCAATTTGCAAACCGGACAAGCTCAATCGAGAGGTCTGCTGTCTGCCTGGGTCCAGGATCAACCACATAACAGAGAGGCTAACCAGGCTGGTCAAACCCACTGACCATAAGCCCCTCATTTTGGTTCATGTCGGAACCAATGACACTGCGAGGAGCAGCTTTTACCACATCGCAAAGGACTATGAGCTTATGGGGACGAAGCTTAAGGACCTTGGTGCGCAGGTGGTCATTTCGTCTCTCCTCCCTGTTCAAGGATATGGCGCACGTAAGGAAAGGGCAATAGCAGAGGTCAACAACTGGCTCCGCACGTGGTGCCGCCGGCAACGGTTTGGGTTTTTGGAACATGGCCTGAATTTCCATGAACGTGGGCTTCTGGCGAGGGATGGCCTGCACCTCACGAAACTTGGCAGGAATGTTTTTGCAAACAGTCTCACAAGGAGGATTAAGAGGTCTTTAAACTAAGTTCCGCTGGGGAGGGAGACAGTATTATTCAGGGCAGGGACTTGTCGAGCGCAGGGGAAAAGGCCCAATTGATACTGCACAAGTAGTACAAGAGGCCAATGGCGGGAGGAGTAGAGACAATAGTACAGGACTTGCAGGAAGGGCCTGGGGACTTAAGTGTCTCTACATTAATGCACAGAGTATGGGAAACAAGCAGGATGAACTTGAACTCCTAGTACAACAAAATAAATACGATTTGAAAGGCATCACAGAGACCTGATGGGATAAGTTTCATGATTGGAATATAGGAATAGAGGGGTATAGCCTATTTTATAAAAATAGACCAAACAAGAAAGAAGGAGGAGTAGCCTTGTATGTCAAGGATGTTTTCACCTGTGAAGAGATCCTTCACTTAAACCCAGTAAGCCAAGTCGAGAGCATTTGTGTTAGAATTAAGGGAGCGAGAAACAATAGGGATATTCTGGTGGGGGTTTACTACAGACTTCCAACCCAGGCTGAGGACTTTGATGATGCCTTCCTTAACCAAATGACTGCACATTCAAGGAGGAAAGATATAGTAATAATGGGAGATTTCAATTACTCAGATATATGCTGGCAGTCAAACTCTGCCAAGACAGCAAGGTCCATCAAGTTTCTTGCTTGTCTTGCAGACAACTTCATGGTCCAGAAGGTGGAAGAGGCCACAAGGGGATAAAATATTCTAGATCTGATCCTGACCAACAGGGATGACCTTGTTAATGAGGTAGAAGTGGTTGAATCTTTAGGGGGGAGTGACCATGCCCTATTGGAATTTGGCATTCAGTGGGAAGGAGAAGATAAGGGTAACCAAACACTCATCTTAGATTTTAAAAAAGCGGACTTTGGTAAACTTAGGGAGCTGCTGGCTGGAATTCCGTGGTCAAGATAAGTGAAAGGGAAAGGAGTTCAGGAGGCATGGGAGTTCCTTAAAAGGGAGATACTGAAGGCACAGTCTAAAACTGTGCCAATAAGGAGGAAAAATGGAAGGCATCTGAGGAAACCAGAATGGTTGACTAAAGAACTCTCAGCTGAGCTAAGTGTTAAAAGAAACATCTATAGGAAATGGAAGAAGGGGGAAACCACCAAAGAAGAATTTAAGCAAGTGGCCTGGAGATGTAGGGAGGAGGTCAGAGAGGCTAAAGCACAGAACGAACTTAGGCTGGCAAGAGATATTAAAAACAATAAAAAAGGCTTTTTTAAATACGTCCGCAGCAAAAGGAAAAAGAAGGAGACGATAGGGTCGCTGCGCAGAGAAGATGGAGAATTACTCACAGGGGAAGGGAAAAGGCAGAACTACTTAACACCTTCTTTGTCTCAGTTTTTTCCCAGAAGGATACAAGCACTCAACCTGGCGGTAGGGGAGCAGGTGAGGCAGCAGGGGAAATGAGGCACATAATAGGTAGAGGGGTGGTACAGGAATACCTGGCCACACTGGATGAATTTAAGTCTCCAAGGCCAGATGAATTGCATCCTAGGATATTAAAAGAGCTGGCAGAGGTCATTTCGGAACCGCTTGCTATAATCTTTGAGAAATCTTGGAGGACAGGAGAAGTTCCAGCAGACTGGAAGAGAGCAATGTTGTCCCCATCTTCAAGAAGGGGAAAAAAGAGGACCCAAATAATTATCGCCCAGTCAGCCTGACATCAGTACCCGGAAAGATCCTGGAGCAGATCGTTAAGCAGTCAGTTTCTAATCACTTAGAAAGCAAGGCGATAATCACGAGAAGTCAACATGGATTTCTCAAAAATAAGTCATGCCAGACTAATCTTCTCTCTTTTTATGATAGAGTTACTAGCTTGATAGATGAAGGGAATGTTGTGGATGTAGCATATCTCGATTTCAGTAAGGTCTTTGACAAAGTTCCCCATGACATTCTTGCAAAGAAACTAGTAAAATGCAGGCTGGACAGGGCTACTGTTAGTTGGATTTGTAATTGGTTGACCGACCGAACCCAAAGAGTGATCACAAATGGCTGCTTCTCATCCTGGAGAGAAGTGACTAGCGGGGTGCCACAGGGTTCTGTCCTGGGCCCAGTGCTGTTCAATATCTTCATTAATGACTTGGATGAAGGAATAGAGGGCATGCTCATCAAATTTGCAGATGACACGGAATTGGGAGGGGTTGCTAATACGGCAGAGGACAGGATCAAAATTCAAAATGACCTGGATAGATTGGAGAGCTGGGCCAAGGCTAACAAAATGAAATTCAACAGAGAGAAGTGTAAGGTTCTACACTTAGGTAGAAAAAATGGAATACAGAAATATAGGATGGGGGACAAGTGGCTGGATAGCAGTACGTGTGAAAGGGATCTAGGAGTCTTCATAGACCACAAGCTGAAGATGAGTCAGCAGTGTGATGCGGCAGCCAAGAAAGCCTATGCAATTCTCATCTGCATCAATAGGAGTATGGTGTCTAGATCGAGGGAGGTACTGGTACCACTCTACTCTGCTTTGGTTAGACCTCATCTTGAATACTGTGTCCAGTTCTGGGCACCCCAATTCAAGAAGGACATTGTCAAGCTGGAGCAAGTCCAGAGAAGGGCGACCAAAATGGTGAGAGGCCTGTAAGACATGCTCTATGAGGATAGACTTAGAGAGCTGGGTATGTTTAGTCTGCAGAAGAGAAGGTTAAGAGGGGACATGATAGCTATGTTTAAATATTTGAAGGGATGCCATGTAGAGGAAGGAGAGGGCTTGTTTTCTGCTGCTCCAGAGACCAGGACAAGGAGCAATGGATTCAAGCTGCAGGAAAGGAGATTCCACTTGAACCTCAGGAAGAACTTCCTGACGGTCAGGGCTATCCGGCAGTGGAATATGCTGCCTCAGAGTGTAGTGGAGTCTCCTTCCTTGGAGGTTTTTAAGCAGAGGCTAGATGGCCATCTGTCGGGAATGCTTTGAGGGTGTTCCTGCATAGCAGGGGTTGGACTGGATGGCCCGTGTGGTCTCTTCCAACTCTACATTTCTATGATTCTATGATTCCATGATTCTATACCCAGCTCTCTAAGTCTATCCTCATAGGGCATGGCTTTCAGGCCTCTCACCATTTTGGTTGCCCTCCTCTGGACTTGCTCCAGCTTGACCATGTACTTCTTGAACTGGGGTGCCCAGAACTGGACACAGTATTCAAGATGAGGTCTAACCAAAGCAGAGTAGAGTGGTACCAGTACCTTCCTCGATCTAGACACCATACTCCTATTGATGCAGCCAAGAATTGCATTGGCTTTCTTGGCTGCCGCATCATTTACATTATTGCTTGTTGAATCAGCATTTAAACTGTCATTTTCTTTTGAGAACAATCATGGGATTTACGTGGAATGCCATAGAGGCTGTCACCACCAAAACATTTTGTTATTTACACTTGCAGAAGTTTTCTTTTGAAATTTAGCTACCCTAACCTCAATCCCACCCCCCGCCGATGGATTGCATAACCTATAATTAAATTGCTACCTTAAATCTGGAAACTTTAAGGTATGGTATCTCATCTTACAAGTATTTTATTAAGTTTTCTCATCTGTCTTTAGTTCTCTTTTTTCCTGCCATTTACACCCCTGCCAACTAATGAAGAATGATGTTTAATGTTAGTAAGAAATGATATTTTAAATTCAGCTAGAGGACACTGATATACTTGTAAATTCAGCAACAGGTGGTTGGCTACAAAGAGTCAGGGAATCAAAGATGGAGATTTCTCAATGAGAAATTTTGGGGTGTTTCTGAGCATTTTGGTTTGCTCATTTATCTCAATGGCGCTTACTTATGAATGTTTTTTTTGTTTTGTTTTTGTTTTATTTTAAGTAAGAAAGTAATAGGAAGGGCAGGTGTTAATTGTGCTTTACCTTTTGGCTCCAACCTTACCAAACCACTCAAGACTTACTTAAGAAGTGGGGGGGGGAAGCAGAATGGGAAGGGCAGGGAGTGAGAAGAAAGAAGATCCAAAAGAGAAATAAGAGCCAAAGAGATCTGATGAGGTTGGATCTATTAATCATTTACCTAAACCTATCTCTTCTCTGTGTCATGTCAGAGGTTGGTAGGTATAAGGAAAAGTTTCTATTCAATTGTTCAAGTCCTGAACATTATGTGAGCAATAACAGACATACTGAAGGATTCCAAAGGGGTCCGATGGGATTAACTCTTCAGGCCATTTCCTCACTACACTGTTATAGTGCTATTATTCCACGTTTAACATTCTATGGAATCCCGGGGTTTGTAGTTTAGGAAAGAGCATTTAGAATTCTTGGCCATATGATCATATAATGATTTGTATCTTTCAGGAAAAAAATATTATTGGCAAGTAGGATGGAAGTGTCTCCAAATATCAATTAAATTAATTGTATTGGTTAATTTGCTGCTGATGGGGAAAAAAAAATCTCTAATGTATTTACTCTCACTGAAAGTAAAAAAAAAAACCATTTTTCCCACATGTTGCAATGCAAGGAAGACAACAATATAAGTATTCGTTATATCCCTGTTTCCATTTTTTGACTTGTTTGACTAGCAGCACAAGTTGGAGGGAGGAAAGAAAAAGTACAGGACAGTAATAACCGCACATAGTTTTACAAAGTTGGATTTAGTATACAGTGCTTTTTGGCTCAGGAGACAGTCTTACTGTTTCCTAATTCAAGAAAAGAATGTTTCTTAGAATACTGAACCATCTCAAAGCAGAATCCCTAGCCCTGTTCAAAAATACAATTAAATCAACTAGTAAGGGCAGAAGCACACTACCCTACATCCTCCATTGGCATGTTGATTGCATGAAAAAGTGAGGGTTGTGAAAAGGAGAGCTTCCTGCTTGGGTGGGGGAGGAGTCTTAGGCCATTTCCACACTACACTGTTATAGTGCTACTATTCTACTTTCAACATCCTGTGGAATTCTGGGATTTGTAGTTTACTGGCCACCACTTTTTCAAGCAATCAACATGACAATGGAGGAGGTGAGGTAGTCTCTGTTACAACTTACTAGCTGAATGTGCTGGAGATAATGAGACAGTGTTCTAGGGAGTAAGTGAAAGCTGAGGCACCCACTCTACTGAAAAAGGGGAATTTTCTATTAGGAAACAGCGTGAGCCACAGAAATCCTAACCAGCTTCTAAACTGATAGACCTGCCACAGACCCAATTCATAGGAAGGATCCATGTCATCAGTCCACTTCCACCATACTAACCAAGAATATTTTTTTCCTGATAGACACAAATCATATTCAAGAGCTGATCATTTTTAAAATTCCTATTGAATTGGTTAATCAGGTTAGTTTACCAGAGATTAGTAAACTTTTAACAGTGACCATTCTTATTAACATGGAAGTCAGATAAAACACAACATATTCCATTTTCTTGGATGCTTTATCCTGCATTGTTAATAAACCCAGGTGATTAAGTGTGTACAGGAGGCAATGAAACATTTCTATACTAAAAAAAGCCGTGATAAGCATCTCTGAATTGTTATTGTGGGATTTTCTTAAAACAGTAAATTAGAGGCCTGTTTATTGAGGGAAATGTTACATTAAAGGAGCTGAAATCACAGGCACATTGAAAACTTCAGAAAGAAATAGCAACTTTGGCTTTGGTGCACATACACACACACACACGTACAGAGGGGCAAGATGGCAGCAGCAAAGTAAGGAGTGTTTGTTTTGACTCTTCAAAAATTAAGCCTTAAAAGATAAGAACATCAGAGCTGGATTTTAGAATTAGGAAGTTTTGGAAACTAGCCATAGGTCGTTTGACTAGATAGGAGATGGATACTTTATATTTTGAAACTGAGACCTTGAAGCTTCTTAAGTTTTTTAAGTTCTTATCTCTTCCACCGAGTGCTGTTTGGATTGATAGTGGAAGTTATAATTGTACTAACTTCCTTAAAGTTTTGTGGAGTGGATATTTCTATATCAACACTATGGTCCAAAAGTGTCAACAATTACAGCGAGAGATAACGGTTGGTTGGAGACATTGCTGCTGATATTCAGTAAGTCAGCCTCTGTTCTTACTTCTCTCTGTATGTACTTTTGTCATAATTTATTTGTCAACTCTGCATACAAACCTATTGTAACCAAACTCAGAGGTGGGAGATGAAAAAGAGAATAACTGGGATAAATACTGACAGCATGGTGTTTACCAGAAAGATGTACAAAGACCTAGGAATTACACCTACCTTGCAAAGTAGTTCTCTAGAACCTAGGAAAAGGCAGAATAAAATCACACAGTATTTCCAGCAGAAGAAGGAGAGTGATAAAAACGTGAGTGCAAATGTGTTCTGTGAATCTTTGCAGAATGGATCAACCTCTATACCTCCTGTATTGGACTGGTCAGTAGATCTTAAAGGGACAATACAAGAATGCAGGACTTTTAAGATCTTCATTAGACCTGGCCACAGAGTTGAACCTTGCAGAATATATGTCTATTATGACAGAATCACACCAGGTAGATAAAGCTGATATGAGGGACAAAGAACTCCTCGAAGATCTCATGCAGAGACAGATTATTGAGCTTGCTTATAAGGGGTCAGCCTCAAAATATAAATCTATTTCTACTCAAACTGAAGAAACAGAACTAAGTGATCTTCAGATTCAGGGACAACTCCTTATGGTTTGTAGTGAATTAGCTTTCATCAAAAATTTTCTTTCAGAAAGTAATAGACTGTTAACAATACTGGTTGAGAACTATATAACCCAAAAGATGAGATCAGGACTAGAAGGAGCTGACAATGAATGCAGGTGGAAACAAAGAGCACTGTAAGGAGTCATCCCGAAGATATTAATGAAGAGACACATAAAGGAGAACATAAAAAACAGAAAAAAGTAAAAGCATTAAAAATATAAGAAAGCAAGCAAATAAAGTGCATTGTTGTAGGTCAAGGGAGCTAAACAGGATGATTTAATTGCTAGACACATATGCAAACTCAAACTCAAATTTGGATCTAAACAAGCCCTCTTAGAGGACCTGTAAGAAGAAAAGGAGAAAGAAAAAAGGACCAACCACTGTCACAAATTCACACCAAATGCCAGAGGAAGAAGGCGTGCTAGAGGAAAAAAGAGCAATTGCCTCCAATGAAAAGGAAATGCAGGATCTATGGGCATATGTACTTAGCAATATAGGGAAGACAGAGGACAACAATTGTAATGCAAATTTAAGCTCAACACATCATTACACAAAGCCAAGGACAGATTTTTACTCAACAAATGCTTGGAACCTGGTGATGATTCCACATAAAATGGTATTTGCCAACTATCCTAAACCTAAAGGTTTTCTTGCACAGAAAGAACGTAAACTACATTTCCTGCACATTTTAAATGCTTTCCTCCCAGGAGCAGTGAGGTTTGATGATATTGTTTACATAGAATATCTGCATTTTGATGGAATTAATGCCCAGGCTGTCGTTACATTTAAGGACCAAGATCTAGCTAGCTTTAGTTACATAACTAGGGAGATGCTTTCAAAACATGGATTAATAATTCTAAGATTCTTTGAAAATCAGGCGCCACCAGTTCCAATATTTGGAGTTTCTGCCACTTTTTTCAAGGACAATAACTCTGAGACAATGAATAATACTGGAAATCTTATAGATTTAAACCAGAGTCAAGACTCTCCTCCTTTCCATACTCATTCAGAGATGCCAGGTTCAAATCTGGAAGAGTTAGCTATTATTGACCGTTTAAACCAACTTAACACTGAAAGGGTTGAGACCTTTATGCCAGAAGAAAAAGCACTACTTATGTCTTCAGGCAGAGATTTTACAAAGATTAGATTCACTGAGAAACTGTTTAATAGGAAAGCAGCCATATGAAATAGAAGGATTACTGGAGTTCAGTGAAAAAGTTAAGGAGCATAACCTGACAATGATAAATGAAGAAAGAGGTGGGAACAAGAGAAAATTCCAAGCAATGAGGAAGCTTTGGACAGGGCTGATGCAGTTTAGGAGAAAGGAAAGATCCACACTGGAAATGCACACGGAGCAACAGAGAAACCTGGCCTAACAAATAGTGAATATTTGAAGAATATGGGGGTCCCAACTATTAAGTAATCCCTGGGAAAAAGAAAAATAATCCTAGGGGCCAGGTTACAGTAGAAGTAAATTTAACATTAAATTTAACATTAAATAACATCGAGCAAAATGAGAAAGATATATCCCCCATTACACCTAAACCAAATTCTGGTGCACTCAAACCTTTGTCCTGGACAGACATGAGATACCTAGGTGAAGAGGAAAAAGGATCACCACAGAAAGAATCCAACCCAGTGGATAATTTGCCTGGTATGATACACCTGGTGATCTCAAATGTTAGTAGACTGTGCCCATCTACAGAGATCATTGAACACCAAGAAGAAAATCCATGGAATTCAGCCAAGCCACTCGCTGCTAAAGAACCATATCACAACCAAGTAAATCCCAAAATTCCATCTATTAGGGCATGACATGGGCTAAATTGTTCCTGTGGCCAGCTGAGATTCCTTTCATGGAATACTGCAGGATGGAAGAAGAAACTGGCAGATCCAGCCGTCTTGGATTTTATAAACAACGACAATATAATCTTGATACAAGAGACTTAGGCTAGGGAAGACAAATTCCTAAATGGCTTTACAGCATACTCGCTGGAAGCAAATCTAAGTTCCAAGGGAAGATGACCAAAAGGTGGATCGGCATTACTGATCTCCACAAATATCCATGTTATTAATATCAGATTTGACCCCCTGGCTAACATTGCGAATGCTCTGCTTATTAAATTCAAGTGGGCATGGTTACTTGTTATAAATGTTTACCTTCCACCGCAATGCCAAAATAAATTGGTGAAGGACACCTGGCACAAACTGGGAGACTACATTGGCAATTTAATTTTCCTGTACCCAGAAGCCTTTGTTATAATGGCGGGGGACTTCAATGCTAGAACAGGGCAAAATGAGGAAGACCTATATTTGCATTTCCACATACCTCAACCTGTTATGGATGAGGCACTGAAGTTGCCAATTAGACAATCTAAGGATAAGGGTTGTAACTATGCTGGGCTATGTCTTACACAAATGATTAACTGGCTGAACTTTCTAATTGTAAATGGATGTGTTGATGGTGATAAAAATGGTGAATTTACATTTCTGTCTAGCCTAGGGGCATCCCCCCCACACACACACACCAGGATACCACCAAACTTTAATTGCTTATAAAAAAAGAGAAACAAATTAGAATAATTAACTTTTAAATCACACAATTTTATAATTTACACAAAACAACTTTTTTGTGGAAACAGAATTTCCAAATTAATAGCTAATGTCCTAAAATACATATCTATGATAAACATGAAACACCCATATCCATAGACATAACTCAGGTCCCCAAATTTCATGGTTGCAGGGCTTTCAAATTCTTAGTTTCATAAAACACTTCTTCCCCAAGATCAGTTGCTGGTTTTGAGGAGCTGTGTATATCCTCAAACTTTATAACTAAGGGGCTTGTGCCTAGAATTTATAGATAGCAACTAGATGCTTTTTACAGTGTACAAAAGGGTCTTAGGCCCTTTCCACATGGGGGGAAAAACAAGGGGTAACCCAGGGTAGGACAATCTCACCCAGAGGTCGTCCACACCATGGAGTGCGCTAGGGCGGTTAGAAATGTGGAGGTCCCACACCTCAAACTGCCCCCGCGTGGCCATGGGGGTGGCACCACATGTTTTATAAAGACCACATTTCATGTGGTCTTTATGAAACACGCGCACGCTAGCCCGTCGCAGCGCCCCGTGTGGAATTGCAGGGGCACGCAAGGGCGTTCCTGCAGAGCTGCCCGGGGGGGGGGGGTTCCAGCTGGTGCACTTCTCTGATTGGTGGAGAGCCACCGGAAGCCGCCAGCCGCCATTTTGGGCGCCGCTGGACGCCACCGGACACCACTGCTGTCTAGAGCGGTGAACACTCGCTGCTCCCCATGGCGACAGATCGAGGTAAGCTCCGTTCCCGTGTGCACCGCCCCGTTTCCCTGCGTTTCACGCCCCCCCCCCATGTGGAAAGGGCCTTAGAATATGGTGGGAATCAGAGTAAAATCAAGTATTCACTGATGGATGAGAAGTTGGCTGTCCTGACTCCTTAAATCCCTTTCAACAGGAAAAAGGGCCTTAAACTGATGCACCACTGGAATCTTATTCCATATAAATCTTCCAAAATGAATAGTGCTGTATCTTCAGGTTGTTAGAAAAGCTGTACCAACCCTGGATCCTATATGCACATGGGATTCTATTGCCCTCCAAATTCTGGAAGGAAGGGCTAGATCTTATATGCAGAACAACAAATCAGCAAATATATATTTTGTGGGGCACTTCTTCTAGTGTTCATTTTCACAGAAAGGAATAAAAAGCTAATACATAAAGACTTAATATCATTTTTACTGATAGCATCAAAACTTGAGATTATCCATCAAAAATAGTTGTGCAATAAACCTTTTCTTTTTTATGTTGTAAGGATTCAGGATTGAGGGCTCCCATTCTGTTCAGATTCTGATGTATCAGAGTGGGAGACTGTAAAGCATTTCCTTCTCTAAATAAACTTTGATCTTTGATTCACCAGGCCTGGTCTTCTAATTTCTAACTCCACTTCAGGGGGATATTTTGTGAGGTACATGATAAGGATTTTGGATTACAGGAACATGGAGGACAGGAAGAGATTCTTTGCAAGAGCCATGCTCCAGAAATACTTACTACTGCTGTTGTGCCAGCTGGCTGTATGGATCAGGCAGGTATCATTTCTTAATGAGTACTTTGCACACATGCCCATTACATCTGTTTTACACAGTATAATCCTAGGAGTGCCTACTTAGAAACTATTGATTTCTATGAGACTTGTTGTTGTTGTGGCCCCTCAGGTCACTTCTGACTTATGATAACCCTAAGTCAACCCTATCATGGGGTTTTCTGGGGCTGAGAGTGTATGTTGTGCCCAAGGTCACCCAGTGGGTTTCCATAGCTGAGCAGGGAATCAAGCCCTGGTCTCCAGTATCATAGTCCAAAACTCAAACCACTACACCACACTGGCTTTCCAGTGGAATTTTCCAGCAGTTTAATCTTGGTGGGAGTTGTGTCAGAAACACAGAGAAGTCCATTAATTTCAAGGAAATTTATTCCCTCATGCTGAGCATGTAGGAATATTTGGTATTTGTATAAAGAAGAGCACAGTGTAGCCAGTGCAATATGAATTTGTGATAGTAAACTAGAGAAAAATACCAAGGATGCTCTTGTAAGGTATAAAGGGGGGGACTTGTATTAATTTCCATCTTGGGGTAGGCAAAGTGTGCCTATATTTTAACAGGGCACTCTCTCTCTTTTCATTTCCCTTATAGCCTTTGGACCAAGGAGCATTCTTGCAGCCTTCTCAGTGATTCTCTTTCCTAAGAGGAAGACAAGGAGCTGTTGTTTCATTTCAGTCCTATATAGATAGAGCAAGGAATGTTTTTGTAAGCTTGTAAATACTAACATTTCTATTGCTGTTCCACTGAAAGGGAAAGAACAGCCTAAATCCAACCATTATTCCCAACTGGAGTAGATGTACAGAATCATGGGAATGTGGTTTAGTATGCACTCTTGAAAGTTCCATTGCTTTAGTGCCTCCACTGCATACTCTACAAATGTCCCAGTTTGGCAGGAACAGTCCCATTTTATTCTCTGTAGCCCAAGTTTTTCCATTGCCTTCAAAATGTCCCAGATTCTCTGCCCTCCTCCCAGTTCTCCCTTTCATCCTCACTTTACTCCAGTTTCTGTAAAATGAATTCAAAGCGCAGAAGTAGACTGCATTCAATTAACTTTGCAGAGGAAGACGGCAGGAGGGGACAGAATGTTGACCTTCTCTATACACTCAAACAAACACAAACTGCTGCAACCTCCCCTAGTTTGTATGTTCTCTCTCATTAATAACTTTTTCCATTTTGACCACATTCTAATCTTGCTTGGCCACATATATCCAGTTTTCATCTGTGAAATGTTGGAGGTTATGCTACTGCAATTGGGACTAGCAATTTTGTGTGTATATCTGTGTGTTTGAATAAGATGTGAGCAATTGTGGTTGCTGCTTAATGTGCACTGCTTACTGAATCACCAGGCTCTACCCCATGACATCACCAGGACCGGCCTCTATGATCTCATCCCCTAGACCCACCCTCAGATTTCAGTGGAAATCTCACGGCCTGGGATGAATCTGATTTGACAAGGCTAGTACTGCCCACATGTGCTATGCTATTGAAATGAAGGAGCAAACTGCTAAGGGCAAGAACCAGAAGCTCTTTCAGAAAAAAGAGACAGGGACAAGGACAAGCCCAAAACAAAAGGGGTGGACAGTGCAAGATGATAGTGCGGTAGTAGCTTTTGACTGGTCAAAGCAAGCTAGTTCTTTTAGCTGGACATCTTTCAGTACCTATGCAAGATGCAACTTACCTGTAGCCCTGTGAATGGACCACAGTCCAACTGCATCTGGTTGGCAATATAAGAGAAGTGCTAACTTCAGATCAGCAAACAGTCCAGTCAGCATACTGATACATTTGAATAGGAAATAGGTAGTTTGTGACAATGCCAAAAAAATGAGGGAATGGAAGACAGTGAAGGCACCTTACTATACTAAAGTATCATACAGTAACTGCACTCCCCACCCCCACCATGCAATCATTAATGAAGTATTTTTATTAAACCAGGGGTCCAAAATAGTGGTGGTGGTGGTGGTGGTGGAAGAAAGGAAGGAGGGCATGTTATAAATAGTCCAATGGTTTCATCCATCCAACAGTCCAGAAGCAGGTTTGTTAAAATAACTGCCTTACATAGAAAGTAGTGAGAGCCAGCATGGTGTGGTGGTTTGAGCACTGGAGTGTGGCTCAGGAGACCAGGGTTCAATTTCCCACTCAGTCATGGAAATCCACTGAGTGAACCTGGATGGATCACACACTCTCAGGCCAGAAAACCTTGTGATAGGATCACCATAAGTTGGAAACTACTTGAAGGCACACAACAACAAACACAGAAAAAAAGCCAGAAGAGCAAGTTGTGTGAACTGTAAACCAAACTGAAATTTCAGAAAGTAAAGGTACACCTGGTCTTCCTTGATCATGTTCTCTTAAAAAACAGCAACCCTGAAATCCACATAGGTTGTAATTTGGCATAACCTCTGAAGTTGTTTATATTTTTGTCTTTTGCTCTATAGCAATCCACATGGAGTGATGCAATACCTGTATTTTCTTGAAGTGGTGGCTTTCAGTACGGTTGGGAATTCTGACTGAAAGATGCTACAGCACAGAAAATCATTATATGGATGCCTGCTGGGAACCACTTACATCACCGGTAGTGATCAAGCAAAGCAAGGTAGCAAGTTCCCCACCTGCACAACCATCCCACTGCTGACCCCTGCTCGTTTGGAAAGGCAGCTTTAATCCACTCATGCTGCGTCGAGGGGGAAGCTATGAACCTTAATTACTGGGCTTGCAGCTTTCCAAACAGATGGTCTTACCTACAACTGGGAAGCACACAGCCCAAGCTGATAAAAAAATAAACCTTGTTGGGAAAAATATTACTTTTCCAGTTTTTTTTTAAAGTCCACCTGATTAATCAGTAGCAGATGAGGAAGCACAAAATATAATATATCTAGATTTTTCTGCGGGCTTATTATTATTATGAAACATTGTACCTGAAACTAACTCAAACTGGAATAGATAGCTAAAGTGCTATTTCAGTTAAAACCTGGCCAAGGGACTTTTTAAGTAATACTACTACAGAGCTGGGAGAATAGCTAAGCCAGAATCTACAGAATTTTTACTGTTATTTTATATTGCCAGTAATAACACATTTTACGAAACACAGTAATGGAACTTGTTAGCAGTCCAGTCTGATTGGTGCAAGCAAAAGTTGCACCATGGAATGCTGCATGGGCCATTGCTACTGTACTTGCTACCCTGAGCCAAAATCTTCCTCCTCTGAAACTATCCTATTTTCAGTCTGCATCGTTGCAGAGCATTTGTGGGTTAACAGCAGACGTTTGTGGGTTGTTGTTGTTGCTTTTGTTGTTTTCACTATGGCAAATGTAGTGGTAAGCTTACTGGCAGCAGCAACAATACATCTGGCTGAGTGAGGGCATCATCATCATGATCATCATCTGACAAGACTTCAGTGCAATCCTGACTAAGAGAAGTGATAGACTTAAGGCAACTCTCCTGTTTAAAAGAAAAAAAAAACCCTTCTAATAGCAGAAATGCCCTGTAACCAGAAGAATTCTGTTACATGACATCTCTAACTGGTGTAGAGGGGCCAGATGAAAGCTGTACTGAATCCAGAACCTGCTAGCCTAGGAAACTGCTTAGGACAACCCTTGCTTTAGCCTAGGTTAACTTTGTACAGGATTGAAGTGCCAGTACTTGGCTTGTCTGCCACCCTAGCCTTTTTCTGCCCTGTTGTGTTTAGATTCCTAAAATTCTTAGAAATAAATATTATGGATATGATTTATCACTGATTTTGTTCTTGAAAGATGCAATGAGTAATTTCAACAATTTTGTTCCTGCTGTGAGAATATGCTTGAAAACTACTATGCAGTTTTCAAAAATGACTTGCAATTTGGGTCTTATTCTGTGCAAAATTTGCAGACTTTTCTCTGCATAGAAATATTATTTTTTCTAAAAAAAATTTTTTGCTGTTTTCAGCAGAAAACATTTTGAGAGTCAGAATAGTGTAGTGGTTTGAGCATTAGACTATGATCCTGGAGATCAGGGTTCAATTCCCCACTCAGTCATGGAAACCTATTGGATGATCTTAGGTGCATCACATATTCTCAGACCCAGAAACCTCCATGATAGGTTTGCCTCAGAGTCACCATGAATCAGAAATGACTTGAAGGCACACAGCAACAAAATTTAGAGCAGATTAAGTCCCAAACTGTGAAGATTCTTATCCATCCAAATTTCTCATGTTAGAGTTTCCCATCACCCCAGAAACATGTTTTAACAATCATTTTTTGAATATTTTTGAATAGTCCTTCCATCTGTACTAAGAATGTAGGCCCCTCAGATACTTAAAACAAGGAGGCTTTTCTGTTCTGTAGTTTCTTCCCTGTCCAGTGCCAAAGGACAACTGTTTGGACCTTCAAAATAAATTA
Organism: Iguana delicatissima; assembly: GCA_948472985.1. NCBI lineage: Eukaryota > Metazoa > Chordata > Lepidosauria > Squamata > Iguanidae > Iguana > Iguana delicatissima. Next base: position 26,460 of record CAOKZL010002647.1, on the reverse strand, counting down.
TCTGTGGAGGACTATCTATACATAGTCCAAGACATTCCAACAAATGTGGCCTGGATCAAGAGATAGATCTGCTGCAAACATTACACACCTCTTTTTTATTCTTCTTAGGCAGCAGAATAGTTCAAACTATTCTGAAAAACACAAAGGAGGGGAAAACACTCCAGCACTCACCTCCTATGCACTATTAAACTAAACAGGAGTGGGTTTAAATGAATATATAATCACAAAATAAACATAAAACGTGAAATTAACTCATGAAACTAAGTAAGAAGTATAACAATATACAACCCAACTTGAATTGTGTGCTGTAAATAGCATACTAAAGTAAGTAATATGGAATAATGTAGTATCATTTAGTTCCGCAGAACAGTTCTGTCAGCAAATCTCTGAGACCAGCCATCAGAAGAGTGGATTCCCTGTCAGCAGAAGAGGCTAACTTTTAATCCAAAAACCCTACAGGTGGCATATCTTTGAGTTAGGATGGGTCTGTGAATCTGGTTTTGCTTCATGCTGATTCCACATGATGATGATAAAGGCCATTACCACACTAGCCTGTTACAGTGCTATGATTCCACTTTTAACATCTATGGAATCCTAGGGTTTGCAGTTTCAGGATGGGCCTACGAATACAGGATTAATAAAAAAAAATACAGGAATTGGGAAGAAAAACAAATTTCAAAATAAATATATTTTATATTTTAATTCCTAGTGGTCTATTGAAGCAAGGTGGGGAGTCAAATATAAGAATACCTGGGGCCTAAGAAAACCTGAATGCAGCCCTGCTTGGTGCAAATAATGCTATAGCAGTGTGAGATGCAAGAGAAAAGCTCCATTCTGATACTCCTATTTGCACTCCCCTTTGAAGTTATCACTTTATCTATAGCCACTAATCAGACTGTCTGGAAGATTTTGAAAGTTGGAGTCCAAAAAGGTAACTTTTCAAGCACTGTCTAATAATGTGGATTTAAATGTTTGTAGCAGGAACAGAAACGTAAAGGCATTTATTGACCAAAATGCTATGCAGAGCAGAATGAAAGCATCAAAACGTTCTCTTTTTAAAATTAAGTACTATAGATCAAGGTCCAAATTTTCAGAATTAATTCTTTTCATGAATTATATATACTATACCATGAAAATTGGCCTTTATAGAGTTCAAATTAATTCATTGTATATTAGTAAATTATGAATTTTACAAACAGCATTGTAAAATCAGGTAATTTGTTTGGAGGGGAAATAAGAACTTCAATAAACACATAAATAATTAATCAAGTTATGCAGCAGTAACATTTGAGGGAGTCAGCCACCCACACTCAAACTGAACTTAGATTTAGTTTCTAATGTTTACTGTGAAGACCTCCCTGCCCCTGATTTCCCACTATATGAATGAGCTCCTAGAATCATTGGTTGGAAGGGGCCCTTGTCAAACTAGATGACAAGGGTCATCTAGTTTACCTCTGCCTTGCAGGACATACCATCAAAGTACTCCCAAGGAAAAGTCATTCAACCTCTGTTTAAGGATCTCGAAAGATGAATATAAAGAATACCAGAATTGTCAAGTTGGAAAGAATCCCATTGTTAGTCTAATTCAACCACTGGCCAGTGCAGGAATCCTCAGCTACGCTGTGGCTCATTTTATGTTACATGCTGTTATTCCAACTCGAATAGGGTATTATAGAGCTTGGAAAGTTGCAGAAAAAGTGAACATAATCACCCAAGGCTTGCAATATTTTCTTTAATGAGAAAAGCTAAAGTGTTTAGGGCTTCTGAAATCATCTGGGTAAACCTCTTTTGCTTTTATAGAAAAGGGTTTTTCAATTGTATGGCCTACAAATGAAGGAACAGATTTTCTATAAATCTAACTAAACCTGAAATTCATGTTAATTGAAATTTAATTATGGTTGTCAAGCATTTGTTGATATGATTAACATGGGCCATCTGCACAACATTGCTATACCACCACAGCAGCAGGTTGTTTCTGGGTCAGAAGTTGTACTACGGCATGATGTCATGGACATACAGCTGCTATCCCATTCCCAAGTGTTGTAAAACTGCCATATTCTATTTCCAGAAAAGTCTATTAAGTGCCTCTTTTAGCACTTCAATCTCATCAACCGGCTCACTGCTGGACTGTAATAGTGCTTGCTGTTGTTGTGGATCTGGCAGTGGGCGGGCTGTGGGCATGTCCAGCTTGCCTGTCCCTCAGTGACTCACATGGCATAGTAACTTTAAAATCTTCATGTTTATTTTAAGGTTCTTGTTTGAGTTATAACTTGTTTATTTTTTAAATACACTTTTAGGCATTATAGCATGAAAATGCATTACTGTACTGGTGTGTTTAGTACAGCTTCCAAAGGGGGAAAAAACCTGACCAATGAGGAGAGGCAAAGGTGGTGAAAGAGAATGGCCAAAGGACACTGTAGCAATAATAGCAATAGCAGTTATTTCTATACCGCCTATCAACTAGTGTTATCTAAGCGGTTTACAATGTATTTTAGCTAATTGCCCCCAACAAGCTGGGTACTCATTTTACTGACCTGCGAAAGGATGGAAGGCTGAGTCAACCTTGGAGCCTGGCAGGATCGAACTCACAACCTTGTGGTTGCAGTACTGGCATTTAACCACTGCGCCACCAGGGCTCTGTAGGGCAGAATGAACAGCAGTGACAATACCACTACTCATCAGCTGAAGGTGGGAGGGTGCAGAAAATAGCATTCCTAATCTGCTATCATCGCACAAATGGCAATGCCAGGATTGTAACAGGATATTGCACTAATGACATCTAGTGCAGAAATGGCCATGGACTCAGGGCTTCATGCCAAAAAAAGAAACCACATATGGATTTTTATAAACAAGCGTGTACGTTATGTAATCTATGTTTGCAGTATGTGGGTACTGGATAATGTATTAATTTTACACAGAAACACACAGCTGGTTAACTTTTATTTGGCATTTACAAAGAACACACCATCTTAACAGTTACTTCCTGGAAATGCTGTAAGGCCCCGCTTTGCAGGTCCCCAATACCAGTATGGTTTGGATGGGCACCACACCTAATTGGCATCATATGTAATTGACAACACATTTTATTGGCTCTGATATCAAATTCAAGCCTGAAAGGTGACAGAGAGATCAAACTGAGCGAGGGAAAGAATTTGACTGTAAATGTGAGAAGCACAGGTCAACTCCAAATTCCTCCAAGTAAGACTGAGTCATTTGTCAGGCAAATACACACCATTCCTGTGGATAATAGGCTTAAATAGAAGCTGGACTTTTCCAAGGAATCCAACTGTGAGGAGCCCACCAGGACACTGATTGACAGTTATTTATCCCTTGTACACCTGGATTCTTTCCTCTTTCCTCACAGCACCCACAATAGACAGCTATTACAACATCCATCATGTCTTTGTCAATCAAAGCAATAAGCCCATCAACCGGCGAAAGACTCATTGTCCACAACAGGTTCCCGTTGTCTTGCATCTGGGACCTTCACAGCCCCAAGCCATTTTCAGGGTACAAATACTCCTGATTTGAGGAGGCCCAGTGCAGTCTCTTGAAGAGACCCATCACTCTGTCCGTCTGGCTCCTGAATGAGAACTGCCCTTAAGTCCTACCTAAGCCAAAATACATATCTACTCTTCACTACTCTTCTGGACTGGTAATTATAAATCCCCCAAAATCCCTCAGCCTCTCTATAATTTTTCCTGCCTTTCTCTTTCAGCTATCTCTTGTGTGAATGCGTGATTGTGTGTATCTTGTGTGCAAGCATGAGTGAATTCCCCTCAATAAAATCATTTTATTAGACAATTTTGCTTGGTTTTTGGCTTGGCCTGACCCTGTAAAAATTGGGTTTAAAGATCTCACTAGGTTACCTTGCCTCTTGTAGTGCTACAGCTTGTGCTTTGGCTAATTCCCATTCCCCATTATTTGGAGCACATTGAGGTGTCCCCCACGGGACCCCAGAAATCAGGGTAACAGTACACTGGCTGACCTTGGGTGTGTCACACAACCTCAGCCCCAGAAAAACCTGTAATAGATTCACTTTAGGATAACTATAAGTCAGCAATGGCTTGAAGGCACACAACAACACAACAACAACAATTTCTGCTTTAAACTGATGTGTCAAAAGGTGAATTCATGTGGCAACAAGCATGACATATCAACTAGACCTAACTAATAAACATATGCAAGATTTTAAAGAACATTGCTTATGGCTATAATGCATTCACCGTGTATATCAATTTTTATTTACATTTCAGAATCATTTCCAAAAAGGGGATGCAGTTTTTAGTCCAAGGAAACCAACCTTAAGCTACAAAGGAACAATTAATGCTCCATAACTATCAGGGAGTGACTTCATCAAATTCAGGACATTTGATTTACTTCCAAAGTTACTCATCCTGCATTGTTTGACACCTAATATCCATCTAGGAATCCAATTAGCTCTGGGCTGTCAAAGAACGCTCATTAATGTTACAGTTTTAATCAAATACCTTGATACAATTACCATTGAGACACTGTTAATTAAGTTTTTGATGTTGAGCCCATGTGTGGCTCTTCCCCCATTAGCACTTATAGATCAAATTTTTTTTGTGCAAATGATAAAATCCTTAAAATGTTTATGTTACAAGCTAGTAATTTTTGCTAATTGTGAACCAAATCTACACAAAGTTTGGTGAAAGTGTAATCAATTGTAGCATTACATTTATCATAGCTGTATCTGAAAAGAAAATGATGCAAGCAATTTTGAAAAATACTGCAGTCAGTATGAAGTTGCATCTTTATCACAGGAAGGCTGATACTAGCATTAATTCTCATATAGGCATCTTATCTTAAAGCAGGGTTGGGCAACTGTGGCAAGTCTGGGAGCCAATGTTCTTCCTCTGAGCCGCATGCACTGGCAAAAAATAAATAATAAACAACACAACTTGTCAGAAGTCCATTTCTGATGTTTAAAATCAGCACCTCTGAATGTTCAGGGAGAGTTGCAGCTAGGGTTGTCAGGTTGAATACATGACAGGGTTCTTGCATATATAATAGTTAACAGATCCTGGCCTGTCAAATTCCACCAGATGGAACTATACAATGTCTCCTTCTCTGTTTCCCCACAATCTGCCTTTTACTGGCTGCTGGAGAACAGACAGAGAAATTTCCCTGTATATTCCTTTAGTTGGACACACAATACCGATGTCATCCTTCAGTGCTGTACATCCAGCTATAGGGATATAGCTATAGGAATACAGCTGGACATTTCTTTGCCACCATTGCCTCCTCTCTACTGGTCAGGAACTGCATGTGTCAGGTCTAGGTTACAACAACAAAAAGATAGGTTTGGGAAGAGTGAGGGAGGAAATGTTATGCAGCTCTGTCTCATATAACTGTTATACTATATTTTCTTTATTCAAGATCTGTTGACTACTACTGGCCTGTATATGAGTAGTTTACTACTATTTGAATATTAAAAGTATTCTTTGTCACATAAAATCACTTAGCACATTTCATATATGCATAAACCATAATAGATATACCACTGCAGCTGGAGGGGGAGTAAAGTGAACATTTAAATATTAAACATATGAAGTATGAAAAGCTATATTTATCTAAAATCTATAATTTGTGTTGGCTCTTGTTGAATGTGTACTCTTTGGAAATCTCACTTTTGCTTCTGTGCGGTATATATAAATGGAGTATAAAAATACTAAAAAAAAAAAACCCTCATGGGAATCCCCCATATTTACAACAGCCTATATGCTAACATTGTGATACAGATAAGAAAAAGTGTGGGAGTTTTATTGCAATTCAAAGACTATGCTTGCCTAGACAGGCAGCACTAATGATGCTACAGGGGATGGTAACTATTCGATGGTCTCTATGATAGAGACCAGGATGATGAGTGATTGGTGCTTGGCACCACATCATATCATATGACGGGGTAGAACAAGAGGCTATTTAAGTCTGGTTGCTCCTTCACATGCCTTCTTTGATTGTTCCAGTGCAAGGTACAGGATATCTTCTTCAGCATACTGACTATAGGTCTGTGGTTGGCTAACAGAAGCAGCGTTAAGTGTCTTTGCTCTCATTCTTCTGCTACTCCTGTGAAATTGTGGTTGTAGACGGGAGGAAATGATCATGAGATTTCCCTCTAATTTTCCTGACCTGGTTTGGATGTCCTTTTCCCACAGGCAGGCGTGCGTGCGCGCGTGCACACACACACACACACACACATTTTGATATTAGTTATTTTTCCACTTTTGCAGGGGGGTCCTGCACCCCAGTTCTAGCTAATGTGGCGGGCTGACTGTAGTTTCGCCACTTGTCATCTTTCCAGTTGTTGCAGTAGGGTCTGACACTTTTTACAGCTTTTATAGCTTCTTTTCTTCACCACTCCTTTCAGCACTTGTTTTACCTAAATGCTATTCTTATTCTTCCAAGTGTCGACTGTTGCAGTTGTGCTGTGGAACATGTGTGTGATGATCTTTTCATGTCCTTGCATTAATGAGTGTGCTGTTGGTGTGAGTGTACCCTGTTAGTGTTTTTCCTTCTTCTTCTGGGGGGTGTTACAGAGCATATGTGCATGGAAGTTTTTTTCTTTCTTGGGTAGATGAGTGTGCTATGGGGGTGACTGTTCCTCTCAGTGCTTTTTCTGATTAATGCAAGTGGGGCAATTGGCCTGTGTTTTTTAATGATGTGTGGGGGTGATCGGTCCCACTGAACCTTAGCTAGGATGTCCGGTTACCCTCCATGATATATTAATGGGCTATGTAGTATGTAGTAGATGTAGCTGAGAACTGTTAGGTAAACAGTGCCTGGCACTGGAATGGAATGCACTGATAACAGCAGCCAGATTCCCAGGGACTCCAGATGAGGGAGGGGTCTGGGGGGGATCTTAAGCTCAATCACTTTCGCTTTCCTTCAGTCTTCCCACTAAAGTCATTACATGTATTTCACTCCAAATAAATAGTACGTTATGCATTGTACTGTTTGTGTGTGGATTCTGTTCCTGACAAGTTTGTTGTCCTCTTTCTCCTTTAGTATTTAGGTGATTGCTAGCAATGCTTTTATTGGTTAAATTTCCCACATGCACTTTTTTAATGTGGGGCAGCCTTTTAACCTGCTTGTTCTAGTAGTCACTTTGCAGTTCAGCTGTGGGAGTGGCCATTTTATATGTCATTGGATCTCATTGTACCAGTGTGGCCATTTTGCTGTATGTTCTTGGATGCTGCCATTTTGCTGTATGAACTGCAGGTGCCCATTTTTCTGGTGGGATGCCATTTGAAATACTTTTGAATGGAGACCACCATTTTAGATAAGGGCATGTGGTCGGTAAAATTTTGGTTTTCCTTGTTTTGTTATTGGGATTGGTTATGCTCTAAGTCTCCCCTCTTCTTTTTATATGTTTGCTGCTTTTGTTCTAGGGAGTCACTATTTGGCCCTGAGAGGTTTTTGGGAGCCTAGGTGGGCCTAATAATATGGCTTAGTAATTGCCACAATGTGTTTTGGCTGAGTTTTTTTTTTTTAATGAATCAGCAGAAAAGAAGGAGACTAGGCTTCACATGCTTGCAGATAGACCAAATTTTATTCTTTTAAAAAAGCCCAACGCGTTTTGGCATGGTAGTCTGGCCTAAAGTTTTGTTTGCATCATAACGGGGAACATATGATTTGGAGGGGGTTATGCTAGGACTCATTAGGCTTAGCTGTATTGTGTTTCTGATTGAGGTGTAGTCTTGATTGTTCCTGACCCCCTCTCCATAGATTGGATTTTGTTTAATATTGACTATTACTGATTGAGAGTTGGACTAGGCATTGCTGGTCTCTTACTAGGCCTCAGCTGCTGTTTAAACTATACTGTACAGGTACAAGTTTGTTCCTTTTCAGTGTTTGGACTAGTACTGAATGTGGCTATAGTACTTTATAGGCTTGGTCATTTGAGTGTTGGACTAGGACTACCCTAGGCCTGTTTCATCTGGGTGGTAGATTCTCTTGGAGTGCAGGCTAAGTGTATGTAATTGCCATAAGGTAGCATCTAGGAAGGGGGCTGATAATTTGAAAGGAAAAGGGCCTGCTAGGAAACAGCATGCAAAGCATTCTCCCTCAGTTTTCCCAGCTCCATCTGAAGAGAAAGAATAAAATATTACAGATAGAAAACCAAACTAAAACCAGCAGCAAGATAAAAGTGCGATGTTTCAAGAGTTAACTGTGTTTACTCAGTACAGGAAGACAGACATACACTAGCTATATCTCACAAATGTGGCATGGAGGGTGACAGCGTGGAACCATTTGCACAGAAGCCCTCCACAGAGTCAGCAGAGGGTCTCTGATCAGAAAATTACCCCCCATGTACAAGAGGGAGGGGTTGCTAATACGCCAGAGTGTTAGAGCAATTGCTAAAAAATACAAGGATACTGGGATAGCCAGTGAGTGGAAGTGTTTTTGCAGAGTTGCTTACTAGAATGCTGAGTTAAGTTAGTAAGTGAAAGTGTTAATTCCTCTTTCTGCAAAAGAGCCACGAGCTGTAGAATAGGTGTGAATTGGCCCCTTTGTTCTCCCTCCAGCAAGTGAAAGTGATAATTTAGCTAGCTATCTGCAGGCTTGCAGAGGCAACCTTGAGAGCATAACGAAACTTTTCAAAGGACGGCTTGTTCTTTCATCACGGAGAAAAAGTCAGGGAAGATTTCCAACTACAAGAAATAATTTGTATCACTCTAACTAACCTTGTATCACTCTGTAAGCTAACCCTTTGTTTTTATGCGTGCCTGTTAAATCAATGATGTAATGAGAAAATTAACAAAAAGATTCTTTTCTTTTCCTATGAGGGGCTGGCTAAATGGATGATTGACGGATGACATGGCAGGCAAAAGGTATATAGTGATGCTACCTCAATTAACTGACACAACAGTTCTGGGATAACTGTTGCCCTTGCGCAAGGTATTGTTAACAATAAAATGGCTTTTTGATTTTTCCCTGGAAACCTGGTCTTTGCCTCTTTCTTGGCCACAACAAGAGGACAGGATCAAACTTCAAAATGACCCGGACAGATTGGAGAGCTGGGCCAAGGCTAACAAAATGAAATTCAACAGAGAGAAGTGTAAGGTCCTACACTTAGAGAGAAAAAAATGGAATACAGAAATATAGGAAGGGGGACACATGGCTGGATAGCAGTGTGTGTGAAAGGGATCTAGGAATCTTAATAGACCACAAGCTGAACATGAGTCAGCAGTGTGATGTGGCAGCCAAGAAAGCCAATGCAATTCTCGGTTGCATCAATAGGAGTATGGTGTCTAGATCAAGGGAGGTACTGGTACCACTCTACTCTGCTTTGGTTAGACCTCATCTTGAATACTGTGTCCAGTTCTGGGCACCCCAATTCAAGAAAGACATGGTTAAGCTGGAGCAAGTCCAGAGGAGGGTGACCAAAATGGTGAGAGGCCTGGAAGCCATGCCCTATGAGGATAGACTTAGAGAGCTGGGTATATTTAGTCTGCAGAAGAGAAAGTTAAGAGGGGACATGATAGCTATGTTTAAATATCTGAAGGGATGCCATATAGAGGAGGGAGAGGGTTTGTTTACCACTGCTCCAGAGATCAGGACAAGGAGCAATGGATTCAAGCTGCAGGAAAGAAGATTCCACCTGAACTTCAGGAAGAACTTCCTGATGGTCAGGGCTATCCAGCAGTGGAATATGCTGCCTCGGAGTGTGGTGGAATCTCCTTCTTTGGAGGTTTTTAAGCAGCGGTTGGATGGCCATCTGTCGGGAGTGCTTTGAGGGTGTTCCTGCATGGCAGGGGGTTGGACTGGATGGCCCATGTGGTCTCTTCCAACTCTACATTTCTATGATTCTATGATTCTATGATAAGTTAATCAAAATGACAACGGGATGGTGGGTGCTAGTGCATTTCTCCTCATGTGCTGAGTTAACAAACTTAGTTAATGACTGAAAATTTATAAAAAAGAAACTAAGACAGTATGTAAAACCCTGTAGGAGCAAAACATATAAGCCTCTGAAAAACCTTTGACTCTGAACAAGACCATGATGTGCATACGCATACCAGACAAGCCTATTTGGGGTGCACATTTCAAAGCCCCAGTGGTAGTAAACAGTGCATGAACTAGCAGTGTACCATATTTGCCAGCAGACGCAGCCACATATAAGACGCAGCCCACTTTCAAGGGGTATTTTTCAGGGGAAAAAAATTAGTTCCCTGGTGAGAGGAATGAAAGGAGTGCTGCACCAGGAGAGGAGGGGAATGAAAAGAGTGTTGCACCAGGAGAGGTGGGGAATGAAAAGAATGCTGCACCAGGAGGAGGGGAATGAAAGGAGTGTTGCACCAGTTTTCCTTGGGCCCTAGGAGAGTCAAAATGTACGGGAGAGGAGGATAAGGTAAGGAGTGCTTCACCTGGATTCCATTACCCCTTCCCTTCCTGTTTGCTTGGGCAAGGAGAACTTTGACTCCTGGTTCATTCCCTATGTTTTTAGCATTACTGTATTTGCTGGTGTATAAGATGCACCCCATTTTCAAAGGGTATTTTTTTAAGAAAAAAAGTGCATCTTATATGCCAGAAAATATCTTTGCTATTTTTGTTCTTTGGCTCTTTCCACACGGGGTAAAAAAAACGGCTTAGGGCGACCTCATCCGGAGGTCATCCACACCGTGGAGCGTGCTAGAGCGGTTTGAATAGTGGAGGTTCCACACCTCAAACCGCGCTAGCGCGGCCGCAAGGGGTGGTGCGGCGCGTTTTTTAAAAACCACATTTTATGTGGTTTTTACGGAACGCAAGCGCGCTAACCTGTTGCAGCGCCCCGTGTGAAGCTGCAGGGACGCACTAGCGCGTCCCTGCAGAGCTGCCCAGGGGCAGGCTTCCGGCTGGCGCGCTGCCCTGATTGGCGGAGCGCCGCCGGAAGTCGCCGGCCGCCATTTTGGGCGCCGCTGAACGCCGCCGAAACTCGCCAGCATGTGGAGCGGCGAACGCGCGCTCCCTGCAGGGACGGAACAACCCGTTTTCAGGTAAGATCCGTCCCTGCGTGCGCTGCCCCGTTCCCCCGTCCCCCGTGTGGAAAGGGCCTTCAATAAAGTAACAAGTAATCTTAGGAATTTTCATCTGCCGTGAGAAAGTCTTCAAAATCAGCATACTTTTCAAAGAGTATTCAGGACTACTCAACATGTTCAGGACATATTGTTTTTGCAAAATTCACATATGGTATTTTTTAACAGAAAACAGTATTTTCTGCACATACTTAATAATATTTCTGTGCAAAACAACCATGTGTGAATTTTGAACATTCCTCAGCCAGTGCATTTTTTGCAGAAGAAACAGCATTTCTGGTTCAGAAAATAATATTGCTGTGCATGAAATATTGTTTGCATTGTCTGCACAAAACAACCACATGTAAATTTTGTGTAGAATAAGTCACACATTGCAAAGGTTCCCATCAGAAAAGGATTCTTCTTGTCACTGGTGTCCTGACATTTAAGATACTTTTTTTAAATGTTTTGAATATTTTCAAATTATCCATCTCTCATGTGAACAATCACTGAGATAATGTGAAGAAGCTGAAATGGCTGAAAAGCATCTTATAAACATTAGTATTTTCATTATTAGTTTTAATATGATATAATTTCGAAAGGGCTAGCTGCAGATAGGGATCTACTGCAGCAAAAATAAAGCTTACGGCACCTTAAAGTCTAATAAATAAATTTATTATGGCATGAAGTTGTATATTTGAAATAATTGCAGTCTTACTAGATTATCTCTGTAAGAGAAAACTTGAGGCTTTCTAAATATCTGAGCAGTTTGATACAGCAAGATTAAATATTAATAGATGAGAAACATTTTGTTTTCTTGCATTATCTTCTGCATCATTAGAGAGAGGCCAAATTGGTTTCCCATAAATATGCAAAGAGCATCAATCTTTTATTTTAAAAAAGTGAAAGCAGCAGAAATGGAAAGCCAGCATATGCTCAATGGTAAACTAACCAAAAGGAATGATCTTACTTGCCCATAAGATTTTTGTAGCTGTTTCCTCTAGGATTCACGTGGCTTTTGAGAAACTGTCAGTGTCAACATATCCCTGGCTGCTAAAAGTTAATATTCTAGGGAAACAATTTCTAGTTTACACTTTTCTCCTACCATGCCAGTTCCAATATATTTAGGAACAGAGTTTCTGAATACCATCTCTTCATGTGGGGCTATTTAAACCTGTGATCATCCGGATGTGGTCTACGTAAAATGGTTAGGTTGAGGAGTGTTACAGCATGTATAATTTCAGTTAGTTGTTTGCTCAGATGATCAGATGATTTGGAGAAGTATGAATATAGAAAAACACATATACATACCCACAAATACAAACACACTGGCCAAGATCCTGCATCTGGGCTGCACAGTGTCAATCTCTGCAAGTGGAGCTGATGTAGCCAAGCAGCCTTTCTGCTGAATGGCAACCTTGCACAATCAAATGGACAACAGGATGCACAAGCAAGATAAGATAAAAAGGTAACAAGATGCACAAGCGAATGTGCAGCAAAATATGCAACTGAATGCACTACCACATGTGCAATGGCACCACATGTACTGCTCTGCTTCTGTGAACTTCAACTGAATGCAGATGTTGTGCATCAGCCAAAAATGTCCAACCTCTTCCATAGGGAAACTTGTGCATGAATAACAAACCAACAAGATTGTGCCCCTCCCATCATTGATTACCTTAGAACTATATAGGAAGGAACAGTCTGGCTACATGACTGTCTGACTATCTTGAGTGTGTAGTGAGTAGTGGCCTTTCTGATGTATTAGACATTCTCTCTCTTCTGGCTTAAACTTACTGATAAGATATTGCAGTCTGACAAGGTTATATTCTTTCCCTTTAATAACTTTTTTTTAGTACCAGGTATGCTGGACATTGTAAGGGATTTAGTGCTATTAAAGAGCTACTTGATATCAGCAAAATTCGTCTGATTCTCCTGTCAGCAGACAGGAAGAAATGCTGATGTGGTCCTAGCTGAAGTAATCTTTTCTTTCTGAAATGGAGAGAGACTTAGCCTTTGACTTTTTTCCCTCCTTTATAGCTGTTGGTTGTTCATTGTTAACTAAATTCCACCAAGGTTCTCAACCCCTGCTGTCCACTCCCGATGTAAAATTGCTGAGGTTGTAATATAATCATCTCATCAAAAAAGCTTAAGCCATTTGCTATGCTCTGGCTCAAACTCATTTACCCCCCTCCTTTTATGGGAAGAAGGCATTTTTTGTTGTTGTTAGCTGCTTTAATACTGCCACAGATTTTTCTCTGCTTTTAGGAAAGTTAAGAAATATTTCCTTGATATATAATGAAATTCTTCACTGCCTTTAAAATGCTGCTTCAAAAGCAACAGTAACTGAATGCATCATTTTGCATGATTTGATATAACATGTCTCCTCCTTATGGACAATACTAAGTGCATCTCCTCAGAACCAGCATAGTAGAGAGGTACTGGGCATTGGAGTGGGCTTGGGAACTCTAGGTTCTTGTTCCTAGTTAGCCACGAAGCTCACCTTCTCAGGGCCAGTCTCTCTCAGCTTGATCTATCACGTCACAGTGTTGTTGTAAAGAGAAAGTGAGGAGGAGAAGAACTAAGTACATTGCCTTGAATCCACTGGAGAAAAGGCTGAACATTAGAGACACTGAAGCAGGGGGAAGACTTTTCTCTTGCTTCCTCCTTCCAGTTTGTAGCTGGAACAGGTTGTACAGCAATGCATAGGCCCTGCTAGCCAGCCTTTGTGTTGGTTCCAGTCACATGCTGCTCTACTGTGGAGAGGAGATGGACTGAGCAGCTGAGCAACAGCAGAGCAGCAATGTAACAGGAGGCAAGGCAAGGTGGGTCTGCAAATTGCTGTTCAATACACTGCAGCTGTACACTGGCAGGAAGAAGCAGAGAAAAGCTCCCCCACCCCACCCCAGGATGTCTGACAGAAGTGTACATTTCATAGAATCATAGAGTTGGAAGAGACCACAGGGGCCATCGAGTCCAACGCCCTGCTATGCAGGAACACCCATCAAAGCATTTGCAACAGATGGCCATCCAGCCTCTGCCTAAAAATCTCCAAAGAAGGAGACTCTACCACACTCTGAGGCAGCATATTCCACTGCTGGACAGCTCTGACTGTCAGGAAGTTGTTCCCGAGGTTCAAGTGGAATCTCCTTTCCTGCAGCTTGAATCCATTGCTCCTTGTTCTAGTCTCTGGAGCAGCAGCATTTGCTATTTCTCTCTTCTTTCCCAGTTTGAAGACCCTTGATGAGCAGTTTTAAAGACATATTTGTGATGCACTTCAGGGTTTTACATCTGCAATTGAATCTTGGGAGTCTGCAGTAACAAAAGATATTTAAAAAGGGTCTCTGGTAATGAAAAGGTTAAGAACCAGTGGAATAGATTATCAAAGTGCTATGCGCAAGGTAGGTACGGCACCTTGGAAAACTCCCTTAAAGTGTGGACCCAAACCCAGAACAGATTCGCTGTTCTACCAACCAACAACTATTATTGTTTCTCCCCATTTCCTCAAGTGGAAAGAGTTTTTGCTGTAGCTGCTGCAAGGACCTCTCTGGGAACTCTGCTCTACAAGAGAGGTGGCATGACTGAAAAACTCATGCTTTTCCTCCAACAGAGAAGTTTCCACGATGCCATTTTTATTTTAATTTCTGTACCAGTTTTTTTTTAAAAGTTCAGGCCTTTTACTTGTATATTTTATTATGAAGCTTTTCTTAATGACCTGGCAGGCTCATGCAGGAGGACGTAGTTGTCTGGAATAATTATACTGCCTGTCACACAGTGCCATGTGGTAGTTAGTTAGAAGTTACTCATTCCATCAATTTCGGAGAAGCTATTTGGTGTGTGTGTATGTCTTAGTATAGAGTCTAATCATAATATCAAATCCTGGACAGGGCAGGTCCACGTACAATGCAGGTACAGAGCAGCAAGCTTCAAAGAAGCATCTGCATCATCCTAATGCGTCTTTCTATCCTGACAGAGTCAATAAAGTGGGACAAACTACTTATATATAAAAAAAATAGATAATTCAACAGGGCAGCTTAACACTCAAAGCTTTCAAGGTTAGTATTTATGTTTTAGTAAGAGTCAACATTAGGGTTTAATTTTTAATGGCAAGGGAAGCAGCTTGCTGTAAATCCCATTCATGCAGAAACTGAAAAGTAGCTTGTAAACCACTCACAATAATATGAATAGAGATTTATTCTGAAATAATGGCATTTCATGATCATGGATTTACACAATTATAGATTTTAGTCATGGGGGGTGATATTGTGTACAAAGAAAGAGTCTAGAGACTCCTTCCAGAACCTGCTTAAGATCACCAAGGAATTCCAGAACTAGAAGGACTTTAAATGAAATATAGTATGTGTTGTGAAACATACAGAAAAGAAGAATATAAGGGTGGTGATGTATACGGACTCAAAATTAAATCTGGATTTTTTAAAAAAAATTGATAAGACAATTTGGAATATTTAGATACTTGGAGACTGAAATATGGAGAAACACAAGAATACACTGTTTTTCAGAAAGACATATTTTTTCTAGAACTGATGTTTTCAACATCTAAATCACCAATTATTAAGGACTAGCATATTTTACCCAGCATTGTCAGGGATTTTATTTTCCTCTTAAGAACTCACCAAACTATCTTCTCCATTTCCTGTAACTTTGATCCATATTTCCCAATGCAATCTGTATTCAGAGTTATTTACATACACAGTTTGTGTTCCTGAGGGACTACACTGTCCTCCTCCTTGCTGCTAGGCCTCATGTCCCTAAGAACCGGCCTATTTCTGTACCTATAACTTTTCCTATATTCCTCAATCCAATCTTTATTCAGAGTTGTTAACATTCAGAGGTTGGGTTCCTGAGGGAATATACTGTCCTCCTCCTTGCTGCTAGGCATCATCTCCATAGCAACTGGCCTATTCTAGTATGTGTAGCTTTTCCCCATAGTCCCCAAACTAATTTGTATTATCTGGTGACATTGATGTACTGGCTTTTTCTTTCTTTCTGTTTAATTTGTGCAATGGTTTTACATTTTTCTAGAAGTTTTTTTTGTTCTGAATTTCAACTTTAAGACTCCTGATATACGGAACCCATACAATCTACTATGTGAGGTGTTGTAACAATGGCAATTTCTGCACTACACTGTTATAGTGCTATTATTCCACTTTCAACATCCTGTAGAAGTCTGGGGTTTGTAGTTTACTAAGGCCAAAGAGCTCTCTGGCTGAGAATTCTTAAATGTTGCTCCTTAAACTATAAATCCCAGGATTTCATAGGGTGTTGAAAGTGGAATAATAGCCCTATGACACTGTAGTGTGGAAATGGGCTATGTTGTGTATGTCACTTTAATTTTTCTGACATATGTCTCCCAAAAGTTTTCTGGCATCCTTATCGATGGTAAGCCTCATCTCCATAGCAACCAGCTTGAGGCCCAAGAGCTCTCAGCTGAGAATTCTAAAGGCCCCTCCCTAAACTGCCAACCTCAATTCTATAGAATCTTCACAGACAGCCAATCATATTAGGTCTTCTCGCCTCACTTAGCCAGTCATATGAGGTCTTCACCTGCCTGACACAGCCAAACAGAAAAACTCACAAACAGACAAACTCACAAACAAACTTTGACTTTTATATAGTAGATATGGAGATATTACCAAAGACTTTTTCAGATTATAATCCAATATTGTGGAGTTTTAAAAAGAGAAAGAGTAAATTTAATTGGAGAGTGGATGAAGCACACGCGCGCGCGCGCACACACACACACACACACACACACACACACAAAGATGTTTTGAATAAAACCAAACAAGCTTTGAAAAATTTGAGGACAACCTGAATACAGGTTGGGATATTAGAGTAGTTTTGGATGGAAGTAAAGCAGTTATAAGGGGCTTTTTTACACAACAGAAGGCAGAATCAAAACAGAAAATCCAATAGAAGAATGCACTTATTTTGGATGAGAAAAAGGACAATCAATTTACGAGCAACTCATCTAAACACTGTTCCTGAAAAAAATTAAAATTTTACAAAAACAAGTATCTATGAATATGGTTTATGACATAAAGAAAAAGGTGAGATAAACAAAAATATTTTAAATTGTCAAACCAGGAAAATGTCTTACTTATAAATTGTGAAAAGACAGAGAGAAGAAACTCATTTTAAAAATTAAGGATGGAAAGAAACTGACATGAGATAAAGACAGGATAAAGAAGATCTTAAATTTCTACTCAATGCTTTACAAAAAACAATGAAGGGGTTAAATCCAATGCTACTTGAATAGGAAAAATAAGCGAATTGAATTGTGTCTCTGAGCGAAACAGCAGATGTCTTTGTCTTATCTCAAATTTTAGGAATGGCCTTGCAACACTCACTCAGGCGTCTGGGAACTAGGGAGTCAGGCTACTCCCTGCTACCTCATTTTGGCCACATGCATCATTTTGTATCATTTTCTAACTAACTCTTTGTTCTCTTCTGTGCTAAGTTAATGATGTAATGGAAAAGTTAACCAAAGATCTTTTTCTTCTGTGATGGGCTGGCTAATTGAATGATTGATGACCAAAGGTATATAGTGATGCTACCTCAATTAATCGACACGACAATCCTGAAATATTTGTCGTGCTTGCGCAAGTAATTGTTAACAATAAAGAAAGGCTTTTTGATTTTTCCCTGGAAACCTGGTCTTTGTCTCTTTTCTGGCCACAACATTTCTGGTGCATTGGCCGGGAAACGGGGGAAGGGGCTATTCTGTCCCCCTTGACGGACGTTTGGACGTCGGGGATTGAGCCCCTCGACAAAACCCAGGGCACCCTTGACCTTTTATCGAAGAGGTTTGGTTGGGGGAGTGGTGGCGTCCCTGGCGACAGCAATCCAGTCAACGGACCTCGGGTTACAGCTGGAAACCAAGCCTCCCATGGCCCTTTGGTGAGTAAAACCCCCCTTATGTTTGGAAGGGGGAAGGGGGAACCGATCACTCCCCGAGTTTCGGCCGAGTACTTCTCAGCAGTGGAGAGCGAAACCCCGAAAACACTTGGTATGGCGGAATAATAAATGAGACGTCTCAGTTGTGGTTTAATGGGCCTGGTGGAGGTTGTTCGTCTGAATGAAATAAGCCTGTATGATTTGAGTGAATATCGCAGTTCCTATATCCATGCTGCTGATCGTCCAGGTGGCTAGGTCGATATTAGAGTGACTGGAGTCAAAACCCCTTTGTGTGGGCGCACGGGACCCCCTTCACCCGTGCGTCAATCCCATTCTCATTGTCTCTTGTCTGGAACTTGGGAGGAAATGGGAGGGGAGAGAGCCGGCAGACTCCTCTGGGCTGTATGTTAAAGAATTTAAAGGAGGATTTAGTGGAAACTTTACTATTACTGCTGTAGTGTGGAAAAAAAATGGTTTGTTTCCTCTCTAGTTGTCTCACAGCGTTTGAAGCCATTTCCTGAAGCCCCTCCTCCTTGGGCTCTCTGTTGTTTTAAGCCAGAAGTTAACTCAGCCAGAGGCTGGGAAATGGCAGAAATTAAGTCAGTGCAAAACCTCAGGTGTTAATGAGAAATAGTAAGGAAGCAATGCAGAATCTCTTTGTCTTCTCTAAGTGTAAGAGGAAAGAAAAGAAAAAGCCTGATTTTGCAATTCAGGCAGTGGGGGCAACTCGTTTCAGCCTGACAGAAAGTAAGGCATTTTCCAGGACCAAGTCTGACCTCTTTAATGGAGATTTAATGGGCCGGCAATTAACAGTCAAAGGGTTTCAAGGAAGAGCGAGGAAAGGCTAGCTCTTATAAATGGTTGCCAACTCAGAGTAGGAGAAGGGAGGCTTGATTTTGAATAATGAGAGTCATGCCAGGAGTTGGAAAAGATTCTCCTAGTACTTTTGCAACAGGGCTCAGCTCAACGAGTCCTATTGTTTAAAAGCTGCATCTGAAAAGGAAAGGAAAAGAGAGAACTCTGTGCTCACCAGGAATTCCCCCTCGCCCCTCCCTGTTGAAAGAGGAAAGAAAAACAAACCTGACAGTCTGGAGACGTAACACTGAAAGGGAGGGGGACAGGCAGCTTCTCCCCCTTTAATGATAGAAGCAAAGTCTGGTTTCCTAGTAAATTCTTTCATGTCTCAGAAAAGGGAGAAAGGAAACTTCACTGAATATTTAATGAGCTGTCCGTTTGCAAATTCCCATCTATTCACCATCACTTAAGGCTGTGTATGCAGTGGTGGACAAGACTCAGAAGAAATTTGGAAGAGGTTCTAGCAGTGCCAGCAGCAGAAGTCCAAGTGGCCCCTATGGTGGCACAAGCCACTGGACCTCCACCTATGCAACCAACCAACACTAATGACCTCAGGGGGAAAGATATTACTGGGAAGCTCAACGAATCCCTTCATCAATCAACAGTCCGTGGAAACACAAGGCCCCCCCGGTACTTCCTCCCCTTCGGAGATAAATATGCAGGTTCCCCAAGAATCAAGAAGAAGAGGTAGTGGCCCCACTCACACAGATCAGCTGGTAGTTGATGCTCAACAGTCAGGGGGCTACCAGTGGGGTCAGAGTTATTAATATACACCCTTCATCATATCAGACCTACTAAGTTGGAAGACACACTGTGCAATTTATACGGAAAAGCCACAAGAAAAAATAGAACTTTGCTCCAGTATCATGGCCTCACATGTCTCTAACTGGCAGGATTGTCAATAGTTGCTTTTGACCTTGTTCACCACTGAGGAGTGGAGGAGAATAAATTCAACATGAGGAACAGCGAGCCAGAAACAGGAGGGCACCAGAGGAGAATCTCGAGCAATGGATGAGAGGCAGAGTTCCCCTAGCTGATCCAGGGTGGGATCCAAATAATCCTGACCAGATGAATATGCTCACTGATTATCAAGCCCCTTTAGTGGAAGCAATGAGAGAAGGGATGAAGAGAGCTGTTAACATGTTCAAAGTATCAGAGGTACTCCAAGGACCTACTGAATCTCCAGGGGCATACTTGGAGAGGCTACTTGATGCCTATAGGCAAAACACTCCTGTGACCCAGGCAATCAACAGACAGTGAATTTGGCCTTTGTGTCCCAGAGTTACCCTGACATATGGAAGAAGCTACAGAAACAAGAAAGATTTGCAGGCATGAACTTGGGCCAGCTGTTGGAGATTGCCCAGAAGGTACATGTGAATAGGGATCAAGCGGAGAAATGGGAAAAGATAGACGAATGCATAAGAAGGTAGAATTGCTGGCCGCTGCATTGACTACTTGGAAGGGAGACTCCAAGCGGGCAGGAGGAAGAGGCAAGTGGAGAGAAGAAAGACAGAGGCCTAGATTGGGAAGAAATCAGTGTGCAATTTGCAAGCAGGAAAAGGCCAGTCCTTTCTAAGTCAATAAATAGAACGGAGGAGGAAAAGGGGGAAGTTTAGGAATGACTGACTTTGACTTTTGGCTTTCCCCTTTGACATGGAAAAAGCTGCAAAACTCTATCTGACAATGAGTTTTTTTGAGAAGCAGCTGACATTGGAACTTTGGACACCTGGGAATTGTAATACCTGAATAATTTTCCCCCAAGAACCCTTGGGAATTCCAATGCAAAAGAACAGAGAAGTAGAGCCCCCACAGAGGCTTTGAAGCTGCAGCGGCAGCTCTTTAGGAGACAGCCACGCTTCACCCCCACCGGTTCCTTTACTCAGGTGCCTGCATGCCTGTTTGCCTGTCCTTCCCCTGAGGAGACAAATGGGGGGAGCAATAATACCAGCAATAAGGAGTGAGAGCCGCTGCCAGCATTAGTATGTGTGGCAGATGAGAAGGGAGAATAGGCTCCCTGGAGGAGAAGCGATGGCTATGGCAGCAGCCCTCCCCCAGCTGAGGCGCCGGCCAAGGGGGCCAGGCAGGTGACGGGGGGAGGAATGGAAGTGGCGGCAGATGCAGCGAAGGCAGCCCGAGGGATGTGAGCAGCAGAGGCTGAGAGGAAGCAGCCGAGGCTGGGAGAGACAGAGAGGGAATAGGTGGCGTACTCTCCCACATGAGCGGTGAAGACTGGAAGGTATGAGCACCATTTCACCCCCTCCCTTCTTTAGTTCATCTGATGTTTGGAATTTTAGAACCGGGCGGAAGAGGAAATAAAATGCAGCAGAGCCAAGCGGCTGACAGAAAAAGCTAGCAGGGCAGCCAAAAGTCCAGGAGCTGCAAGGGGCTGAAGTGGCTCAGCAGCCTACGGTCATATCACCCTGAACATGCCCGATCTCATCTGATCTCGGAAACTAAGCAGGGTCAGGCCTGGTTAGTACTTGGATGGGAGACCGCCTGTGAATACTGGGAGCTGTAAGTTTTTGTAAAATCCAAAATAAGGTAGAGGTCAGAAGATGAGAAGGTGGTAGGAGACCCCAGAAGAGGAAGAGGGTCTCTGGGAGTGTGCCAATGTGCCCAGTGTGGGCAGAAGAGGCATAGGCGAGAAAATCTGGACAGATGGTGAAGACAGTCAGAGAAGGATGTGGATATGGATGTGGATATGTGGTGGATGTGGAAGAGGACAGCAGAATAGATGGTCCAACTGGCATATGCAGGGACCAAGTGAGAGGTGATGTATGGTGAGAATCCTTTTGTGGAAGATGATAGCAGAACTCCATGAACAATGTCAGTGGTCAGCAGTTAAGAGGAAAAGGTTTGTTCCTCACCCCATAAACAGCACAGGGCAAAGGCTCGGAGTTGTGACATTCTGGTGAGAAACGTTGGCAGCAGAAGTATGGAGAATACGGGAAAGGGCCGAGTCAGAACTGTAAAGTAGCGCCCCTCACCAGTTCCCGATAAGGTGGAAGCTGGAAAGGCTCCCTGGCGCAGTCCTAGCGGGATGGAGGAGGTGATGGAGCACCCCTACAAGCAAGCTGGGAGAAGAGGTGACGGCGCACCTCTGAGTTGGGAGGGAGAAAATAAGGGAGCATTTCTGAGAGGCGATAGAGCGCCTCTCCAGTTTGGAAGTGGAATTGCAGTTAAGGGACTCTGGCTGAAAAAGGCAGAGGAGAAGGAAAAGAGAGATGCAAGCTGTGAGACAGCTAACAGACCGACAACAGCCCTGAAAAAGCCCACACACCATATAGGCTCAAACAACAGACCTGCATTTGTCCACAAGATCATCAAAGATTAAACCACTGTTCTAGGAATCACCCGGAGGAGTCACATTGTACCTGCAGACCTCAGAATTTAAGGAAACTGGAGAAGATGAAATAAAATCCTGGAGACACAGTAGTTCAACGTGTATGGCCCAGATAACAGCCCTGGCTATGTTTTTGGACTGGATGCCAGCACAGGGCAAGTGGCATGATACCACATTCATCTTCTTAGCCCATTTTATAGAAACCTCTCACTCTCATTCCATGTGCAGCCCACAACAGAGAAACCAGGAGTGTTTTTGTTTTTCCCAGAGCCTCATCATGATGGGGAAGAAGATGCAGTACACACCTCACAGAGTCATAAAGTTGTCACCTTTCAGCAAAAGCCCTTTTGGATGGATTAAGGGAACATAACTCTACAGGAAAGAGTTAGTGCGTTAGGGAAAGCTCTGAGTACGACAAGGGAGGAAATGTTAAAATAGGGGCTTCTTTCCCTACAAGCACAGGCACATTCTCTCAAACCAGGAGACATGGGTGAAGGATTGGGGGCAACCTGGACATGGGTGGAGGAGACCTATCAGGTAGTAGTGACAACCCCCACTGTGGTAAAGGTGGCCAGGATGCTAAACTCGGGACACATGCATCATTCTATGCATGATCAGATTTTGAATGTGGAAAAATACCATGGGTTGAGGTAGGTATAGGAGGGGCAGGAAGTCTGGTTTACCTATTTTATCACTAGGGATTGGAAGGTATGTGTATATGGCAAACAGGCATGCCCAGGGAAATGTCTCAATGTTAACTTCTTTTCAGTTACAGCATTGGTTTTATTGAGTTGTGTGAGAAAAGCGGGGTTGGTCCTCCATAGTCAGTTCTGGAAAGCAACCAGTTTTTACAATGGCAAATAGGTATATGGTTCATCTTCTGGGATGAATTGATTTGGCCACTGAGGGAATCACTTTTCACTCGGTGCACAAATTGATATAGTTTGGCTGGCCAAGAATGAAAAGGATTCACAATAAAAGCAACAGGTACAGTACTGACAACACATGATTCCCATGGAGGGAATTGGTTTTCATGTAAGGCAGATGCGTTGTTGGCTGTCAGCCCAGCATGAAATAGGTTTAAACTATCTCTTCAGTTGTGAAGGGGTACTCAGTATTTTGGTTAAATACAACCTGTTGTCATTATGTAAATGAGTTGAATGCAAAAAGGGAAAATGCATTTTGAAGTATACAATATTAGAAGATCATTCTAGTGGTCTGCAGGCATGTGGACATGATTATTGGGTTCCCTAAGTAAGTATGGGTAAAGGCACTGTATGCAGAAGTACTTTGTACTAACATAATGGCTTTCCTAAATCTGCCTGTCTTTACTTTGCATGTTAAAGTGTTTTCTAATCTGTAATGCTCAAGTCAATGGAAGGAGAAAGCTGTTGTGTATGCCTAAAAGGTGATTGCAGAAAAGGGGGGTCAGAAGAATTCTGGGCTAGATGATACAACTGGCACTCCGGAGGCTGCCAGGCGTCGTACATCAGACCCAGCAACTGCTGAGGAATAGAAGATTGGGGCTAGATTTCTGCTGGGGTTACACCAGGAAGCTAACCTCTCTACGCACAAATCAGACCCCCTCCGTTATTGGTAACAGTGTGTAATGTGTGTTAATGAATCCTAATGCTGCTATGTATCACTTGTGCTATAAGGAAGTAGGAAATAGTACATGCTTGAAATTGCAAAGTTTTGAATTTAGCATGAAGGGGGGGATGAAGGGGTTAAATCCAATGCTACTTGAATAGGAAAAATAAGCGAATTGAATTGTGTCTCTGAGTGAAACAGCAGATGTCTTTGTCTTATCTCAAATTTTAGGAATGGCCTTGCAACACTCACTCAGGCGTCTGGGAACTAAGGGAGTCAGGCTACTCCCTGCTACCTCATTTTGGCCACATGCATCATTTTGTATCATTTTCTAACTAACTCTTTGTTCTCTTCTGTGCTAAGTTAATGATGTAATGGAAAAGTTAACCAAAGATCTTTTTCTTCTGTGATGGGCTAGCTAATTGAATGATTGATTGCTGACATAGAAGACCAAAGGTATATAGTGATGCTACCTCAATTAATCGACACGACAATCCTGAAATATTTGTCGTGCTTGCGCAAGTAATTGTTAACAATAAAGAAAAGCTTTTTGATTTTTCCCTGGAAACCTGGTCTTCGTCTCTTTTCTGGCCACAACAACAAGAGGTGTCAAAAGAGAAGATTGAAAAATATTTACATTTACAGAATCTGCCAAAGATCTCAGAGCATCAGAGACTAAATTTAAATACAACTTTAACTATGACAGGTTAAAGGTTGAGGCCTTTTAAAAGATGAAGATAGGGAAAGTGCCTGGACTAGACAGGCTTCCTGAAGCTTACTATAAAAGTTTGGATGGTATCTCCATTTCAACAACTGATGAACTCGATTATATTTACAGGTAAAATACCTCACAGTTGGTGACATTGATATTAAAGGAAGAACATGATGTGACAGATCCTTAAAATCAACACATTGATTATGAAATTTTTACTTTAATACTAATGGAAAGAACAGAGATGATTCTGCCAGAGATAATGCGTGGAAATAAATGTAGATTTTTTCCAAAAGGGCTGATGAGGGATAATAAAAGATGTGTGACAGATGTGTTAGAGTATCTTGAGATGCATAATGACAAACAAGTGATTTTAATATTTTTGGAAGCAGAGAAGGTCTTTCATAATGGGAACTGGCTATTTATGATTGAGATCCTAAAAAAAAAAAGATGAATTTTGGAAATAATTTTACCCAATGCATTAAGCAATATATTCTTCCCAGGAGGCAAAGATCCTGATTAACTGTGTGACAACTAAAAGTTGTGATATACAAAGCGGAACTAGAGGCTGTCCCCTTCCACCATTATTTTTTATATAGACTTCATAAGTTTGACTACAGCTATTACACAAAATGAGAAGAACAAAAGTGTGGTCATAAAGAAACAGGTGTGTAAATTAAGGTTATTTGAACATGATTTAGTGATTTTTCTACAGGATCCTTTAGATTCAGTAAACACATTATTCAAAACCTTAAGTGACTGTGGATGTCTGGCCAGATTTAAAATAAACAAAGACAAGACGGTTATGTTGACAAAACATATGCCTAAAGAAGATCAGAAGTCTTTGATGGAAAAAACAGGATTTAAGATTGTTAGAAAAGTGTTAGGTGTTATTTTTTGGAAAACAGAATTCAAAATTGTTTCAGAATAATTATGTTAAAGTTTGGAATGAGATTAAGCAAGACTTATAAAGATGGTTAAGCTGAAATTTTTATTAGGTAGGATTTCAACTATAAAAATGAATGTTTTACCAAAGATGCTGTTTTAATTCCTATTGTGAACAATGATGTGCCATTCAAACAATGGCACAAAGACATTTCTAATTTAATCTGGCAAGGAAAGAAGCCAAGAGTAAGATTTAAAGTTTTGCAAGACACGAACAAAAAGGTGAGTGTGGACTTCCAGATCTGGAATTATATATTTATTTTTTTATTTTTTATTTTTTTAATATAATCTTTATTGAATTTTTCTGCACATAAGATACATTCCTCGTAGCGTACAACCGTCTTCTTCATATGAGTCCATTACAAAATAGACAACGTTACAAATATAACATCACTGGGATAGCATATGGAAAACATGAGGGAACCAAATGTCACTATGATTCCCCTCCTCGATGTTACATCTCGAAAGTTTAATCAGGGTAATATTTAATCCTCTTATACGGTTATTGTCTTAATACACTATAAGCTTTTAACCTACCATACAGTAAAATAAAACTATGCATAAATATGCAAATAGTATATTTGTCAAAAGTCTATGATTTTTAAGGAAAAAAAGATAGAAGACAGAAGAAAAGAGAACAAGAAAAATAAATTATGGGTTATCGATCTTCCGTTTCACTTTTGAGGGTTATCCAGTCCATTATCATATCAACATTTATACCCAGAAGCTTCTATTTCATAAGAGACAGCTCAACTTCAGCAACTCTATGGTCTTTAGCATAGTCTATACCTAGTTCTCTATTCAGCTATCAACAAGAGAAATCCTCCCAGCATGTCAGAATTCTTTCCGTTACTAGGGCTCACTTGGGCACATATAGTTCATACCTTCAACTGAGAGATACAAACAATTATAGTGTGAATGACAATATTAACTAACCTGTGCCTCTAT
Source organism: Iguana delicatissima (assembly GCA_948472985.1). Lineage (NCBI taxonomy): Eukaryota > Metazoa > Chordata > Lepidosauria > Squamata > Iguanidae > Iguana > Iguana delicatissima. Next base: position 131 of record CAOKZL010002647.1, on the reverse strand, counting down.
ATACAAAGAGATCTACATATGACATTAGAATATTTCAAACAGTAGTATGCTGTTATGCAAATTAATGAAGTATCATAATGGTCCTAAAAGTGTTATACCAAGAGTTAATTGTCAGTGGATAGTGATTTACA